>JAVJIX010000074.1:902500-1380000 GCA_036785185.1 Paratrypauchen microcephalus
TATGTTCTTATAATTTAATTATACTCCTGAAATGTATGTAAATAATGTGACCCGCAGCTGTGTGGTGGTACTCAGACTTGTGTCATTGTGTTTCATTGTGTCACCGGCTTTCGCCAAAATGTGGCCATCTTGTTGGTGTCTTTCTGATATTAAACTACGATTTTTGAACAGATCATTTTAAATACCGTTTTATTTTTTAGTTTTGACAGTACCACTTAGAGATATGTTTTAATTGCTGATGCGGGTTTAATGATTTTTAAATGCGCTGGGAAATAGCCCCTTTTGTACACAACTGAGGTGATGCAATGCCCATTAGTGCGCAATTGTTTTCTTTATTCCATTTCTCCAGCCGTGCTCACGTGGTATAATAAATGATGGTATTATGAGAGGTATTTATTGAAGTCGGACTAAGTAGTACATCACTGAAGGCCTAAGTGTGAAATGCACAGCCCACCACTGACCTATTTCCAGTTCAGAGGAAACTTCTACAGGCAAATCCACAGCTGTGCAATGGGCTCACCGGTCTCCCCTATCATTGCGAACTTATACATGGAACAATTTGAACAGAGTGCCTTGGCCTAATATCCAGGCACTCCACACACACACATTGGTATTACTTTGTTAATTATAATTTTTCAAAAATGTAGATTCAAGATTTGGAACCTTTTACTGCACATATCAATTCTGTAGATCCAAACATCAAATTCACTCATCAAGATGCCAAGGACAACACATTGGCATTCTTAGATTGTGCAGTAACAATAGGAGAAGACCGTCGACTCCAAGTAGAAGTCTTCAGGAAGCTCACACACACCGACCAATACCTGCTTTTTGATTCACACCACCCACTGCAGCACAAACTGGGAGTGCATTGGGCATTACAACACAGGGCCCAAGTGGTTCCTACAAGCACAGAGGGAAAGGAGAAAGAAGAACAACATGTGCAGGAAGCCCGCTGTGTTTGTGGATATCCTAAATGGGCTTTCAACAAAACTTTCAACAGAAGTCCGAGGGGAACCGGTTTGGGGGGAACCGGTTCGGGAGATGGAGAAAAGCGTATTGTCTGGGGTGAAGGTGTTGCAAAACTCAGTTTCTCTTGCGGAGTGGAGATGGTGAACATGGGGGCGAAGGAGCGCTGTGAAGAGGGGCCACATTTATGAAGAAAGATAATCCTTCCTTGAACAGCAATGGAGGTCTCAGACATCATTTGTCTCCCATCTATAACTCTATCCTCAAACCTAAATCAGAACAAACAAAGAAAACAATAGGGCAGCCAGGTCAGGTCCAGAGGTGTGAAAACACCCATTATGGCCCTGAATGGTTCTGCTAACAAGACCCCACTTGTTCTAAAAGGTCCACCTAACTAACAGAAACTGTAAACAAATACAGTGGTCAATGTTCCCCCTAATTTTTAATGTGTCTGAGCAAACACACTAACTCCCTGAGCGTTCCTTGGACCCTGTGAGCAACATCCGACATGCACACTGTGACCACACCAGTATCACACCTGAGATCATCACAAGTTACAGCTTATTCATCAAATTACTGCAGTTATTTCCGTTAGATTACTTTTAATTGAACTGATTTTTTTGGTCCACTTAGAATGACAAAGAGAAAAATCTGTTCATGAGCTTTGTATATGTTGCATGTCAGTGAAACATTAAACAGTACAATATTTTGAAAAATAACCTCAAATAATTAAAATAACTTCAAACAAAAAAAAAAGTGGGCTACGGCCCATAAATGAGCAGTGTATAAATCTGTAAAATTACATTAAGAGATTTTTTTAGCTTGATAAATATAGCCTGCATATAGCTGCAGATTTTTTTTATGGATTGTAGGACCTATAGGCCATAAGATGGGTAATCTTTCTCAATGTAATGATCACCAAAATAAGTATAAATGATTATCACTTTATATCTTGCTTTTAAATCATTAGCCTGTTTAAGTAATTTTGTGTGAGTGTCAGAGCTCTGTGGTATAACACTCCGGGGAGAGGATTCACACTTTGAGAAAGTCTTTTTGGCTCACACAAAACTATGAAAACAAAGTAAACAGGGGAAGATTGTCTCCTCTTCCTGTGTTCTTCCCTCCCTGAAGTGTGTGCGGGCGGCGGACCTGCTACTCGTGACCCGTGGAGACCCGTGGAGATGTGCAACTACAACTACTGAAGGAAGCGAGAGAAACGCGGGCGAAATGTGTCTGTTTGTAGTTGGCTTGTCCCTAACGCGTGTCACATTCACAGTTTATCAGATTGGTTGTTCCGTGCGTCTAACCAGCGCTTTGTTTATCAGTTCTGGTTAGATTTTATTTTATGCGCTGCACGCGCGCACCTTAGAGGGAGCATTGGTTAGCATTAGCGTATCTTAACTCTGCTGCACTGTTATTGCTGTTATATAGCGTGTATGGGCAGGACACGTACACAAGTACTGTCAATGCCATGATTGGCTGTGTAGCGCATCGTATGATTGGCTGGACACATATCACTCAATACAGAAAAAAATATAGATCTAATTCTAATTTACAGTATGTGCATAGGTTTTCTTGTGCGCTGAGAATGTCCGAGCAGTGCGCAATTGCGCAGGCGCGCAGCTTAGAGGGAACATTGGGTGTGGTAGTCTCAGAGTAATTTCATTGTAGTTAGCTCCTCCCTTTAGGCAGATATAGGCAGTGTCCACCAGCGCCTGACCAGAACTGAAGAAGGAGCTTGGATGAGCCGTGAAACGTAGTCGACCAAATAAACTTTTGTCCAGTTGACAAACTGAATTTCTGCTTTTGCCATGGATTCTACCTGGACGACTGAGGGATTCTACACACAATGTGACTTGCCATTATGAATCTTTTTTTTATTTTTTATTTTTTATCAAGGTTGATGTTGTCGTTTCTGTTTTAAGCCTTTTACCAAAATTGCCATTTACAAAAACAAAATATACAATAATTGTCAATAATGCTCAACATATGATATCATTTACTAAATAGGCCAACACAAAATTATGTAAAAATTAAATGTTAAAAGGTCATATTACTCTATTTTCGTATCTATGTTATAATGTTTCCTCATCGCAAACATACCTCGAGCTGTGTTTTGTTTCATTCACACATGTTTAACACACAAACCCTGACAGAGATCTTCTCTCAGACATGCATGCACATTCTTTCTTGTTCAAATGTCCTGGAGCTACTGTGGCAAGTAAATTTCTCCTGTGTGAGATCAATAAAGTCTTATCTTATCTTATCTTATCTTCGGCTTCCAATGGGTGCTACAAATTATTCTGCTGGTAATGCCTTTTGTTTGCAAAAGATCGACTTGGTGTGTAGAGATACACTGGATTTGTGAATTTAAATTGTTTAACTAAGGCAGCAACCAGACACCAAAGCACAAATGGACACTTGCAAGCTACGGTACTTTTGAAAACTTGGAATTTGAAAACTCCACCCGAGTGGATTCAGTGACTCCACCCGAAAAAAAACAAAAAAAAAAACCTCTACCCGAGTGGATACACAACTCAACGAACAGGAAAGGGATTTATTTTTGGAACTGAAACGTACAGATAAACTTCACAACCAAGTCATTGAGGTCTTCTTTAAGAAAGAAAGGAGAATGGAGGAGTGTTTTGGAGGACAGCCGTTTTGGTGGGTGCAAACATTAGATTTTTTTTTCTCCATATGTTTACCTTTAATATCTTTTTATAATTTATTTTGTTCATATCAAATGAATGATAACGAATTACAAATTTACAATATATATATATATATAATAAATGTTTATGTTTTGTATATTTGTGATTTTACTAAACATATTAGGTTTATGTTCTTATAATTTAATTATACTCCTGCAATGTATGTAAATAATGTGTGTATAAAGTCTTATCTTATCTTATCTTATCTTAAAACACTCTTGTTCCACCTTGTGATGTCATGTGGTAATACAAAAGGTGTTTTTAAACCCTATACTTCACTAAAATTATTTTAATTGTTTCAGTCCTTTAGAAACAAAGGACAAGTTTGGAAATGTTTGGGAACATACAGATGATGATTTCCTGTGTACCGACACTGGGCATGTGAAAAAACTATGGATTCAGCAGCAGCGTCTTCACAACCTGCTAGAGCTTTCCATGGGGGATGAGACTCTAATCACATCTTCAATGTCACTTACAGACAGCTGGTTGGAACTGTCGATCTGCCGAACATAACAGAATGTTACAATCACATCTTTTTTTATTATTACGTTAGACAAATTATTAAGTTAGACAAATTATAATTCAAAAATTAATAGCAATTTATAAAAGAAACAAAGCGAGAATACAATGACATCTAGATGAAGAAAACCGGGCCATTTTCTCAGTTTTTCCAGAATTTGTCAGAGTTACAATCACCAACAGAGCCCAAAGGAAGTCGTCATCCGCATGTTTCCAAACATCTTCTAAGTAAAGGATAGCTGATAACTTGAAAATTACCACTTCATGACATCACAAGGCGGAACAGAGCACTTTGAGCTTTGCAGATGTAGACAGACTAATAATAAAGGATTACTCAAGCATTTGAATGAAGCAAAACACAACTCCAGGTATGTTTTTGAGGAGGTTACAGCATTATAACATGGCTTAAAGCTCTCAAGAGTCAATTTTATAGGCCCTTTAAATTATGATTAACAACCACTCCGCTGCAGTGGTGCATTGAGCTGTCTCTAACTGCATATGAGTATTAGACTACATTATGATAGCTCTTTCCTTTTTTCTCTGTATCTTTTTTCTCTAGCCTTAACAGAACCCGGCTGCTGATCAGAAAGCTGTCAGTCTCAGATGAGTTCATTAAGCCTTTTATCATGGTAGATGTGCCTCAGATCCACTCGTTTGAGATGGCCAAATTTATTTTCCCAGAATTCAATAGGGTCATTTAGCGGCGCCATCCTTCTCTCTGTCTCTATAATCCTTCCACTCCCGCACCACAAGATGAGCGACTGGAGAACAGGGATGGAGGGAAGGGGTTCAGATGAGAAGAAAGAAATAGGCTGCTCCAAATAACATAGTGGAGATGACTTTATACTTGTATTTTTCTTCAAGTGGTAATGTAAAACTTTGATATGCAGTTTACGACATAATTTTAAGCATAGACTGTTTTTATAAATGGCTAACCTGCTGGTCGCTGTGCTCCAAATAGGAAGTTCTAGCTCCATCAATTCTGGCTCCAGTTTACTTTGCATTGAAAAAAAATCGTCCCTCTCTCTGTAAGTGCTCCTGTCAGGCTCGTATGTTCGTATTGTTCGTATTAACCTGCTCTACGTGTTTGCTATTTTGTCTGTAAATCAATGCCTGTTCCGAATATGGGCTACAAATTGGCCCCATAACTGCTAGCCATTTGACTGGAATATGACGTTATAGGTGATGTCACATTCCCTTAGTCCACTTCTTTACGCAGTCTATGGTTTTAACCCCAGATGTCCTTCCCGAATCTCGATGCAGCTGTTATTTCCACTGTAACACCACGCCAACCAAATCAAACATCAAAATTGTATGTAAGGTTACTGGTCGGGAAATTTGTCCTCGCATTTTAGCTCATTTTAGCTCATTTTAGCGCATTTTGGGTTGGGTTGGGGTGCAACCAGAGCACTCAAAGGAAATCCATCCAGCCGCATGGAGAATATGCAAACTCCACACAGAAAGGCCTTGGGACCTGAGCCCCTGACCCAACCTTGGGATTGAATCTGGAACCTTCTTGCTGTGAGATGCTGAAATTGAAGATTAAAGGTTTTATATTACTTTACTCATAACTTGTGCGCTTTAAGCAGTGTTGTATAGTAACGAAGTAATAATACTTCACTACTGTACTTAAGTACATTTTGGGAGACTTTGTACTTTACTTGAGTTTAAAAAAAAATGATAACTTTTACTTTTACTTCACTACATTTCCGAATTTAATTGCATACTTTTACTCCGATACATTTTCAATGTGCCGTTTAGTTACTTGTTACAAAAAAACCTCTACTGACTGAAGGAAGTCAGGACGTGCCTGGGCTTGTTTGCTACTTGCGCATGACAATCAGCCTACACCTGTTGGTTTCATGCAGCTAGTTTAATCAATCAACATCCCTGATGGAAGAGGAGACAGCATCCACGCCGGCTACAAATGAAGGGGGACCTGACGATGAGCATCCCTGGCCGTACTTAAACACAATATTCTCTTACGCTGATATGAAGGATTCGTCCTATCGAATGAAGTGCCTCTTGTGCCTTCCAAGAAACGTGGAAATCCTATCTTACAGAAACTCCCCGTCCAACCTCAAGAAACACATCGAGGTAAGTTCTAGATTCATGAAATTGTTAGCGTTTATATTCCAATTTCAGTAACCATAGCATGGACATTGTAGACACCGTTGTGAAACCTTGAGCATGACATGTAGAAATTAACTTTGTGTGACATTGTTTCGGTTACACAAAGTGTATTGACGATGTTGGAGCTAACAGGCTACCTAGCTTTTTCGGCTCAAGGGAAAGCATAGCTGTAGGCTAAGTGTAACGAATGAGAAAGGACAAAAAATAACATTAACATGTGCCTACTTTTAAAAATGTAAACAAGCGCTGTGTGTTTGTGCTCTCTAAGTAACAAAGCGAGGGTTAGCTTCAGACTGCCTTTGCTTGATACTTTTACTTGTACTTTTAATTACATTACTTGAGTACATTTATTTTTACATTACTTGTCATACTTAAGTACAAGAAGTTCCAGATACTTTAAGACTTTTACTCAAGTAACATTTCAGTCAGTGACTTCGACTTTTACCAAAGTCATTTTTGGGAGGGATACCTATACTTTTACTTGAGTTTGATTTTCCAGTACTTTATACAACACTGGCTTTAAGCTATGTTATGATGTTATCTCATCAAAAACATTGTGTTTTGTTTCGTTTACACGTTTGAGGAACCCTTTATTTTTAGTCGGTCTACATCTCCACTCAAAATGCTTTGGTCCACCTTTCAAGTTAACAGCTAACGTTTACCTTTAGTTCAGTAAACATTGCCAATTCCAGGGCTGAAATCATTCAGATGATTCTAGTGAAAGCGTATTGAGCGTAAAACACAGTAGGGCACTTCCTGTATTAGGTGTTTTCAGGTTTGGCAAAGAGGACAGCCAACATATGCAGGATATGTGTGTTAACCATGTGAATGAAAATAGAGATGTGAGACACTGGAATTACCATGGCAACCCAAATGAATTAATTCATTTATAGCACTAAACCAATAAAACTGTTACAAAATCAAAGAAATCAAAACCATAAAATAGCAGTAAATAAATAATTAATCATGTAAATAAATAATGTAATGTAACCTAATTGACGGCGTGAGTAAAAGAAAAGTTTGAAATGACACGAAGCAGACCGGGCAGCTCCACAGTTCTCTTGTGTGCACGAACAGCTCCATCTGAACTGTCATATAGGCCGGATTAATGAAAACAGCTTTCTATTTTGGTGTTTTGTGCTATCTTTCCTTCACTGAGCTCATAAGGCCGGGGAAATGGAAAGCTGAGGGAAATGCTTTGAATAAAAGAGAGCGAAAGACAGTACAGAGCTGCACTCAAAGCCCCACAAAAGAACCGAAGAAAGAGGAGGGTTTAAAGAAGGCATATTGTGCATTTGTCTGATGTATAGTTATTATCTATGACACGTGTGAATCATTGTGTTATCATTTGCACATTTTGATCTAAAACAACTTAAAAAAGAAACTGATCAGTTGATACGAAACATCTTTATCAAAACTTTGTTCAGTTTCAAGTGGTGATTACGTGGGTATGGCATTGGGCTTTGTTATTTAATACCCAGCATGCCGAGCTATTCACCGCCAACATAATATAAAGTACACTGTTTGGGCAGAGACACCAATTTAAAACAGCTCTAACAGTCCATTATCATCTTCTTACTAAATAGAAAAATAGTAAATAGTAAACAAACACTCGCTGATATCAGGAGATAGTTGTAAATGTAAAATAATTAAATATTTGTTAAACGACTCCAGACCCATGATGCTTATGCTAAGCTTCACATAAGGCAGGCACAAGAGACGACACAGATATATACATATACCTTTATGCTAATGAGAGTAAAATGGGCGTGCCTTTATGATTGCCCTCTTAGGACCTGAATAAAAAAAGTGTATCTGAATTATTATTATTATTATTTTAATTTTCTATTTGGGGGTAAATGAACACCTTAGCATTTACATTTTGTTAATTTTATTTTGTATTCATAATAATAATATTGGTAACGTGTCCTGTGTAATGGACGTCAGGGACATTTTGGTGTTAAATCCATGTGAAGTTAACACGTCAAATAGTTTTTAGTCTGCCTTTTAATTTCTTATTTATTTATTTTAGTATTTTTTGATTTATTTTAATTTTTATTTATTTATTTATTTATTTATTTTAAGTGTTTCATTTATTTTTATGTATTATTTATTATTTATTTTGTATTTATTAATTTATTTTTGTATATTATTTATTTTGTATTTATTTATGTATTTATTATTTATTTTAGTATTTTGTTTATTTATTTTTATGTATTATTTATTGTGTATTTATTTTTATTGATTTATTGATTTATTTTAGTATATATATTTTTTTATTTATTGTTATTTGTATGTATTATTTATTTTGACAGAGGACACAAATTAATGGGCGGGTCTCAGGAGGATATAGGAGTTCTAGGTACAGCAGATATTTTTTGACAGTGGAAAGAGACATGGGGGTCCTTGTGCACAGCTCAAGTGTGTCTGTTTAGAAATAGAATAGAAAGCCTTTCTTGTCATTATACACAGTACAATGAGATTTGAAGCCCCCCTTCAAGTGCACTCAGCGCAAGTATAAAAGAATAAATAGCACTAAAACTATAAAACTACTCTGCTAAAAACAAGACACATATACACATACAGCATACCGGGTTTTTGGCGGCACGGTGGCTGAGTGGGTAGCACTCATGCTTCACAGCAAGAAGGTTCCGGGTTCGATCCCTGGGTCGCCCAGACTGTTCTGTGTGGAGTTTGCATGCATGGTCTGGGTTCAATCCCCGGGTCACCCGAGCCTTTCTGTGTGGAGTTTGCATGTTCTCCCCGTGTCTGGGTGGGTTTCCCCCGGGCACTCCGGTTTCCCCCACCAACCCAAAACATGCACCATAGGTACCTCCAGCTTTGGTCCTGACCAAGCCGAAGCAAGAAGATCATGGAGATGGTCCCCGGGCGCAGTAATGTGCTGCTCACTGCTCCTGATAACAGGATGGGTTAAATGCAGAACTGGAATTTCCCCACTGTGGGACTAATAAAGGCATAGCTTTCTTTCTTCTTTCTTTCTAGAGGTAAAGATAGTCCAAAAGTCAGTGCAAATGGCAGTTCTAGTGCAAATTGGAGTTCAGTATGGTGACAGCTTTGGGAAAGAAGCTGTCCCTGAGTCTATTCGTCCTGGCTGATATGGACCTGTAGCGCCTGCCAGAGGGCAACAGGTTGAAGAGATGGAAGCCAGAGTGGGTATTGTCCTTCAGGATGTTCCGGGCTCTGCTGAGACAGCGGGAGTTGTAGATGGAGGATATGGAGGGCAGAGGGCAGCCAATGATTTTTTGTGCTGTGTTTGTCACCCTCTGCAGCCTCTTCCTGCCAGCCTCTGTGCAGCTGGTGTGCCACACTGACACAGCGTAGGTCAGCAGGCTCTCTATGGTGGAACAGTAGAAGGTTACCAGCAGGCTTGTGTTTAGTTTCTCTTTCCTGAGCACCCTCAGGAAGTGTAGCCGCTGCTGGGCCTTCTTTACCAGAGCCGAGGTGTTGACTGACCAGGAGAAATCTGCAGAAATGTGAACACCCATGAATTTGAAGGTCTCCACTCGCTCTACACGTTCTCCGTTGATGTACAGGGGGGCAGGGGCAGATCTATTCCGCCGGAAGTTTAAGTTCAACACATATATGGGTTCACTCAGAGGGCTGACTGTGACTTTTAGCATACAGTACTACATAGAGAACAACAATTCAACTACGCCTTACATCAAAGCGCTTCACATCAAGAAACCACTCACCCATTCAAATATATTCATACTAGTGTATGCAGACACTGTGGGTGGATGAATTAAGTGTCTTGCCCAAGGACACAATGATAGTGCTCATCTTAGGGAGTGGATCTGACCATTCAACCAATCAACCTTCGGATTAGTGACCAAACACTCTACTAACTGAGCTACTGATGCCCACAATCCATCTTGGCATGCTCCCTCTGGTGCTACTGGGTATTCATTAGTATTCATTCACAAAAATATGGAATCAAGTAGTGTTGTAACTGTATTCTGGATACCACCAAATGAAAAAGTAACTCTACCGAAATATAGTTAAAGGAGAATTAAAGTTTTTTTTACAATCTGAGCCTTATTTTGGTAATAAAACAAGTTGTTTTACTCACCATAGCACTTTGGGGTCATATGGAGCACTTCCAGAGATATAATATAATATATACCCCGAGCGGTCTCCAAATAACACAAACTTTAGCACTTTTCAAATCATAGAAGCTCAATGTCTTAGTCTACACTTTCGTTTGAGTCAAAAGTGGCCTGTAATCCGAGATTTAGCCATAGTTTCAAGTAGATGAGGACGCCAGTGCGCATGTGCGGAGTCACAGTTTATTTCGCTCTCAGCTCTCGGGACCCAAACATGAAACGCAAAGCTGTAAATTATGGATAAATCTCAGATTACAGGCCACTTTGGATTCAAACGAAAGCGTAGACTAAGACATCGAGCTTCTATGATTTGAAAAGTGCTAAAATTTGTGTTATTTGGAGACCGCTCGGGGTATATATTATATTATATCTCTGGAAGTGCTCCATATGACACCAAAGTGCTATGGGTGAGTAAAACAACTTGTTTTATTACCAAAATAAGGCTCAGATTGTAAAAAAAAACTTTAATTCTCCTTTAAGCAAAATGTGTATTCTGAATGTGTATTCTTGGTACATTTATTTAGTTACTTGGCAACACTGTCCCACTGTCATGAGCCAGATTAATAGGCTATTTTGTACTGTTATGTGTTATATGAAAAATAACTATGATCTAAACTTGTGTAGGCTAATTGTGGACAGGTAGTGCACCCTTCTCCTTTCCCACAGTATTGTCCTTCTGTGCCATGCTCCTGTGTTCTATATTTAGCCGGTCACGCTCTGTAGGTGATGCTCACAGCTTCCTGGTTCCGCTTGTGCTGCTAACACCCGCCACCTGCGCCGGTCCAAAATCCACAGCACCACCGCCGCACTGCCATCTCCATGCCTGGCTGACTTGCTCCTGCTCCTCCATTTTGTAATTTGATAAATAATGAAGGTTCAGGTCTGTCTGTGGGCACCTGGGCATGCTGCGAGTTGGCTGGCAGTGCCAAAAAACATCCACCAAAACAAGAGAGAGTTTTCCGGACCCACATGCGAGATGAGAGGGAGGTTGTATTTATATATATATATTTTTGGATTGAATAAGCAGGTTCTTTTCTCTTTTTTCCCCATGGGGTTTGCACATATCGGTGCCATGTTGAAATCCTTCACAGCTTGTGTTGACTGGTGAACAAACAGTCAGCAGCACTTTTGCGGAACAGCAGAACAGTCGGATAAACATGAAGCGTAAGGTCAGAGCCACCAGCCACATGTGTACCTGGAGTCTGACTGTTCACAAAAAGAACAAGAGCCAAAGAAGAGACATGGGAATATGATTTTATACTAACCAAGGAAATGGTGAGTCTGTTCTGTATCAAACACAAAACACAAACACACACAATTTTTAAAGGTGCACTAAGGAACTTTTTGTGGGGGATCTGTCACATGCCTATTTCTATAACCCTTATATTGTGTTCGGGTCAAAATTGACCCGTTTTCAAGTTTAGGCATGTAAAATGTACCAGTTGCTTTTTTTGTACTGGAACGAGGCTTCATCTAATCCCCAGACACAACTATTTTAACGCAATAAAATACATTGTCACCATTTTATCAAATTCTAAACATCTGTGACAAAGTGACATTTGTGGTGTTACGGGTGAAATATGACCCGGCAGAGAATACTGACTGTTGCATGCATCACTTAAAAGCTGTGGGTTGTGGATCAAATATGGCTCAATGTGTCCCACAACACACACACACACACACACGCACACACACACATGCACACACACACACACGCACACACACACATGCACACACACACACACACACACACACACACACACACACACACACCTGCCCTATACAAACATGTTTTTCAATGTTCATTTTATGGTTTAATTTTGCTCTTCTGGTTGAAATAAAGTTGGTTTTATGAAAAGGAATTGACTTTTTGTCTTTATCCTACATTAAATCTTTACGGGTCAGTTTTGACCCATAACACCACAAATGTTACTATTGTTAATTATTTAAAAAATAAAATAAAATAAAAGATTTTTTTTTTTTTAGGTAGGTGTACCCTGATATTAGTTTATAAGACATGGATAATATAATTACTCATTTTATCACTATAGGAAATATAATGAATGAACTTAAACCGTTTTTTCATTGAAAACAAGTGGTATATTGCAGCGCTCTCAAGTGTCACGCTTTGAGAGTGTGGCACACGCAATTCGACGTGTTCACACGGTCACACGCCACATATGGTATTTCTCACGCTGAAATTTTTTAAAGCAATTCAAACCCCCCGCTCCTCAGAAAAAACGCAGTCTCACGCACCACCCTGCTCAAAAGTTGAGAGCCCTGTTTGTTGTAAAATAAAAGGTCTTTGGAGCACAAAAAATAAAAACATTAAAACAGTGTTTCCATGTATATGAATACATACTAAGTTAGTTATGAGGTGAAAAACCATATTGGATGATAACTACTGTTTTTTAAGTATTTTCAGGCTGAGTTAAATCATGGGTCAGATCTGACCCACTAACACCAAAAGATGTGGCCAGCTTTCTAACACATTACAAGGGATAAATATGTCTTCGCTCTGCCTGGAATGTTCCACAGTATGATATTAAACACTTCTACCTTACCTTATTCAATTACAGGTGGTTTTATAGCTCAAAAATACCTAGGAAAACAGGCATTCTAAGTGTGAGCGGGGTACCTCTCCACAGATCTGACCTTTAACTTGGTCTGGTTTGGTCTTCATGTTGAAAAAAAGGTTTAATACCATACTGTGACACGTTCCAGACAAAGCAATAACATCTCCACAGAGAAAAGCTTATGACAGACCCTCCACCAGAAAAGTTACACAGTGAACCTTTACAACCAAAGTACAACCAAACAACTGGGGTAGTACTGGGGTATGACATGTCTGAGTGAGAAAGTAGAAACTAGTCTAAGAAGTCTAACTATATATATATATATATATATATATACATATATATATATATATATATATATATATATATATATATATATATATATATATATATATATATATATATATATATATATAAAATTGTATTTAGCATTTTTATCAAACAGCAACAAATCAATGAAATGGTTCAGATAATACTTTTCTGATGGATAAAGTTGTACTGATATCTAAACTCATAATTACATCATTGCATACATTACATAATTGCACATCTGTTTTGACAAGTCTATAGTATATTTGACCATTTAAAGGAGAATGAATGCTTTTTTTAATAATCTGATGTTTTAGATTTGTGATCTCCGTAATGTGAGTTCTCGGGGCACATGTTTGCGGTTTCCAAATAACACAAACTTTAGCACTTTTCAAATCATAGAAGCTCAATGTCTTAGTCTACGCTTTGGTTTGAGTCAAAAGTGGCCTGTAATCCGAGATTTAGCCATAGTTTCGAGTAGATGAGGAGGCCAGTGCGCATGTGCGGAGTCACAGCTTATTTCACTCTCAGCTCCCGGGACCCAAACGTGAAACGCAAAGCTGTAAATTATGGATAAATCTCGGATTACAGGCCATTTTTGACTCAAACGAAAGTGTAGACTTAGACATTGAGCTTTTATGATTAGAAAAGTGCTAAAGTTTGTGTTATTTGGAGACCGCTCGGGGCATATATTATATGCCCCGAGAACTCGCATTACAGATATCGCTAATCTAAAACATCTCCGGAAGTGCTCCATATGACACCAAAGTGCTATGGGTGAGTAAAACAACTTGTTTTTTTACCGAAATAAGGCTCAGATTGTAAAAAACGTTAATTCTCCTTTAAATACGCACACCAAAAGGCTGAGATAAAACTGCAATGGTCTTGTCTTGACAGAGATTGTTTTGTCTTAAATGTTCCACAGTATGACATTAAACTCCTATCTCCATGGAGACAAGCAGGTGAAGCCACCAGGCCAATTAAGTTACAGGTCAGATCTGTGGAGAGGCAAGCCTCTTCACAGTAAGAATGTGTGTTTTCTCTGTATTTTTAGCTGTATGAAAGCAGGTGCTTTTGAAAATTCTTTCCTTCTAAAAACGCATGCAATTTAATCAACCCAAGAAACAACTGAAAGCCTTAATATGGAACATTCCCAGGCAATAACATTTCCACGGAGACAGCCAGGACCCTCCACCAGAAAAGTTACATCTTTAAATTACATGAACTAAACTGGAAAACGCACTTCCGTCTTTTCACCTTTCATACTTCACTGCATTCCCCCGTTAGTCTCAGCTGTGTCTTGACATTTTCCCTTTCTAACCTTCTCCTACCACTTCTACTTCAGTAACCCTTTCCCACAATGCACTGGGAGCTCTTGAGGGACTGCTTGTGCTGTAGGTTATACTTGTACCTCAGATGGACCGATGATAACTGCTGCAGAAAGGTCCATATACATAGCACAGTTTCCACTTCACTGGAAATCTCATGTCCTTTACTGTGAATCTAACATGTCTGGAGGCTGCAGTGCATTGTGGTCTATGAGGACACAAGGGGGACAACCTACAGTCTCATAAGTGGGGGACATGTCAAAGGTTCCTAATGCATCTTTAGTGACGTTTGGGTGTATGATGGCAAAGTGGTTAACATTTCACGAGCTGAGGAGGCACAGAATGTTTTCCTCATGTTACTGTGGGAGCTTATAGCTGCCTAACAGACAGAACCACGTGTGTCTACAAGATTTTATAAAGACATTATGGAACTATCAGGTCTATTAGTGGCATTACTGACAGGTGGATTAACCAATCAGACAACTGGCTGATCCATTTGTATCAAAATAAAGTAGTAAAAAATTAAATAAATAATAACGTCAGTGCGCTCTGTGGACTGACCCCAGTGTGCACTAGATGTACTTTTGGATCGACCTTGTTCACACACAACACGCACCATTCACCCCAAACACGCACTATGAGCCACATGAGCGTCCATCAGCTGATCTGAAACCTATTTCCATGACAACACACTTCAAGTAGACAGACGCTCCCGTGCAGTACTAAATCTGGCTATACTTTCAAGATGGATCAGTTTAATCAAACTGTGGAACATTCAAGGCAATAACATCTCCGTGGAGACAAGCAGACTGCAGACACTCCACTAGAAATATTACACAGGGTATTTTGGTGCAATCAAAAGTTGACCTTTTAAGTCAGCAGTTTGAACACACCTCAGTTGTTTTATTTCTTAACCACCTCCAAAGGATGGCAGTGTTTTGTGTGTAATCCCTCCCCTCACGTGGCCAGACTCACCTGGACTCACTCTCACTCAGGCCAAAACTGGCACACTATCACACAGAAGAAATATAGATATACTCAGTACTCGAGTTGAGGGGGGATGGGGGGGATGGCGTCCCCCCTGTGGGAAAAAATAGTCAAAATCATCCCTCTTCTAAAACGGGCATCCCTTCTTCCATCCCTTATGGCATTTTATCAATCAGGCATGAAAATCCCTAAACCTTTGGCAAATTTCGCAGTTTTTAAGTCAAAATGGCCAGTGCGCTCCAGCTTCCAATCATGTTGCAGCATAATTACGCACCGATACGCGCTCCCGCCAATCATGACGATTGCCGCTGTTGTGTTTGCGCCTGTTCGCCGATCAGCTGTGAGCCTGATATTTACGCGGCATTTCTAAGAGAAGAAGAATCCTTAACTTGCTACGTTAATGCTACGTAAGAAGGAACTCTCGCCTCGGGACACGGGATAAGTTCGGGATTATGTCCTTTTCTCCGGAGCTCCGGATTATTAAAGACAACACGGCAAACTGTTAGAATGGATCTGATCGCATTCTTATGGGTGAGTCATATTATCAGATTATTTCTGCATCTATTTCGGCACTAAACCAGGACTAAACCAAGACTAAACCAGGTTTAAACCAGGACTAAACCAAGGCTAAACCAGGTCTAAACCAGGTCCAAACCAGGACTAAACCAGGACTAAACCGGGACTAAACCAAAACTAAACCAGGTCCAAACCAAGACTAAGCCAGGACTAAAACAGGACTAAACCAGGTCTAAACCAGGACTAAGCCAAGACTAAACCAGATCTAAACCGGGTCTAAACCAGCACTAAACCAGGACTAATGTGCGTGTGTGTGTGTGTGTACGTGTGTGATAACATATATCCTGTGTATTATTGAATTATTGAATGATTATATGGACTTTTTGTTATAAAAGCATTTCCATTTTAACAAAGTACCTTCTAATTCTGCCCCCCCCCCCCCCACCATCCCCCCTGGTTTCATTTTACAACTCGACTACTGGATATACTATATATAGAGAGATATAAAAGTAACATAGATAGCATCTAGTGGTGATATCTGAGAAAGTAACATGGCCAGATGGGCCACTATTACAGATAGTAGCTTTAAATTCTTATAGGCTGTCTGAATGTCCACACTATTCCCTACTTAGGGCACTATTAGTGATGTCCAGGTGTCCAGTGTGTGAAAAAGTAGTGCACTCAGAATTTCCCACAATGCATCTTGTGAAGTAGTGTCCAGTGCTCGTCACTAAATCGGTCAATATAGACCACAATGCATTGTGAGAGTCAGAAAAACAACAGTGGGCAGAGACAGGTGTTTAACTGGACACAACACTTGAAGCAGATAGAAGCGCTGGTTTATCGCACTGTTCATCCTGATTATGAATACAACACTCTTAACCCTGAAGAACCCACGGGGTCAAATTTGGCAGCTGTTAATTGATGATGCCCAAAACGAACAAACATAAACTGAAGTGACCGCTGCTGTTCCTAGTACATGGGCTGAGGATTTCAGAGCAGTAACCAGTAGGAATCTCCCCCACATCAATGACATGGCTGAGAAATTTGGTTCTGTTCTTCCTGGATCCACAGCCAGATGGACGTGCACCCAAGAGTCAATACGAGCAGCGCTTCAGATGCCAGCATGGTTCTGAAGAAGGACGCCATCATCTGCGACAGATCCGATACCACAGGTCCAGCACCACAAGCATATTCAGCACCTTGGACAGGTCCAGCAGAGTAAGCTTCCTTCCTATGGCTAGGAGGATCTCCCTGCTTCACTGACATTGAGACGGACTTCCCCTCTCTACCCAATTGAGTCAGCTTCACTCGGCTGTTCTGTCATCCTAAGCGAGTTGGGCTTAGGGTTCAGTCCTTGCAGTGTGATTGATGGATCCAAGTTGGTCTCTCAGCAATACGGATGGCTGTTGGGGGGTGACTCAAGGGGAAGAGCGGCCTTGGGTAACTGGTGGGGACATTGTGGTGAAGCTATGCGAACCCACAAAATTAAGTTAAAAAAATATATAAATACAGTGGAACCTCACCTTACGAAATGAATTCATTCCTGAAGTGGTTTCGTAACATCAATTTTTCATAAGTTGATATGTAAATGGAAAACACTTGATTCGTTCCAAATCCCCGTTCTTTCCGTTCCAAGGTTTTTTTTGTTTTTTTTTAATAGTATAACTTTTTATAGTGTAACATTGTGTTCTGCGTCCTGATTGGCTAAGAGACTGTAGACCCAGGACAAAACATGGAATAAACCAGGTCTACACCAGGTCTAAACCAGGTCTAAACCTGGACTGGACCTGGACTAAACCAGGACTGGACCAGGTCTAGACCTGGACTAAACCAGGATTAAATCACCCCGTGTGGCTCTTTGCTATTCGTGCAGCTCTTGCTTTCTTTTTTGCGTGTTCGGTTTGTGGCTCGAGGACGCAGTCCTGAGGGGGAGGCATGGTCCGGCCGCACCTGCGTGAACGCACACACAACACAACACAACTCAAACGCACACACAACACAAAAACTATGTCAAACATTTGTGCTTTGTTTATGCCATTTGCGCACTTCTCCAAGGGGTTGGTGCGCGGTGCTCGTGTCTTCCCACCCTTCACTATTAATACATTTTGTTGAAAATCTATGAAAGTTTGAGTGTTTAAACGAGAGAGAAATGTGAGACAAGTTTTAATTCCAGTCTGAGAAAAGCGTTTACAGCCTTAAAGATCCCATGACATGGTACTTCTTGATGCTTTTATATGGCTCCTTAATGGTTCCCTAATACTGTAAATGAATCCTTCTTCAAAATCAACACTCAGTGCATGAGAAACAGAGATAAGATGAGAAAGAGTATTTTTTCTCCCTCAGAACAGGTCATAATGGGCGTTGTTGCTTGAATGCAAATAAGGAGAAAAGAGCTGGCCAATAGTAGAGGGTGGGGGCGTGGCCAAACGCTCCGGTCTCCGCTGTAGCTCACAGCTGATCCATTTCCGTGTTTTGGCACGGGGGAGAGACTTGAAGCGTTCCATTGAAAAATAAACACATTTCCACAGAAAATAAAATTAAACCACTGCTGTTCAAAGGTCCAGAGGCTCAGATAAAGGACTTCCGAGCCTAGAAACACTCGGACGTGCCTCCAGGCAAATAAAAAAACGCATTTCGCATTGCCTAGCGCATTCGCAGTCCAAACACTCTGGGCGTGATTTACAGAGACGCTGAGTACAGACAGACGGGGGTGGAACTGCATTTGCATTTCTTTTTTCGATCTGACGTCAATAAGGTGCCTTGTTCAAAATCGCCCGTTTGAGCTCCGTTTTTTTGTAATGCAGAAAAGGATCGCAAATGCTCAGTTTAGACATTTCGCAACTTTTAACCATGGGGAGGGGCCTAAACAGGGTAGGGGAGCTCACATTAACGTTCAAAAACCTCAGAAAGTGAAAATTTCATGCCATGGGACCTTTAAAACATGTAGAATAATTGTAAAATATAAAGTTGTCCTACTTCGCAGATTTCTCTTATTGCGGGTTATTTCTGGAACCTAACCCCCGCGTGTGTTGATAAAGTGTATTTACTAGGGATGTCAACAATTAATCGACTTACGATTAATTGTCGATCAAGACGTTGGTCGAACAAAATGCATTAATTGTAATTAATCGCTAATCGGGGACACGCGCACCCGCGTGGTCACGAAACAAGGCAACCGCGCACCGCACTGTGCCAAGCTTGTCTCACAGCCGGCTGCAGGCGCCAACGGCACTGCTGAGCACGAGATCGAACCGCGGCGCCCGGAATGCGTAGCCTCAGCCCTAGCCACAAACCAGCCGCACGAAACCAGCAGCGGCACGTGGTGGTTTAATCCTGGTTTAGTCCAGGCCCAGTTCAGGTTTAGACCTGGTCTAGACCTGGGTTAGTCCACGTTTCGTCCTGGTCTAGTCTCTTAGCCAATCAGGACGCAGAACACAATGTTACACTATAAAAAAAAGTTACACTATAAAAAAAAAATAAATAAAATAAAATAAAAAATCCGCGAACCGCAATAGAGCGAGGGATTACTGTATTCTGTTATTCAGCATCAATACATTTGTCTGCTTTTTACTAAGGAATAATTAATTGAGGAATATACAATATAATAATACTATGATATATTTATGACTCAGTGTTATGTTACTATAGCTTATATTCTTAAAGACCCTATTGAAACACTCAAATTCAGGTGAAAAACGCCGCTTATCAGTTAATCGTTAATCGATCGATAAGGTCAATCAACTATCAATTAATGAATTAATCGATAATTTGCATCCCAAGTATTTACGTTTCGGGGCATGCATCTGAGCGCGCATTATTTGAATTTTTGAGATTTCGCGTTTCGTAACTTGAATTTTCTTTCGTATTTAGAGACCAAAATTTAAAGTGAAGGCATTTCGTAACTTGGATTATTCGTTTGTAGAGTCTTTCGTAAGGTGAGGTTTCACTGTAAATAAATACAGATAATAAAAATAAATATTTTGATGTTTAGTGAACTTATAGCAGTCATTTAATGCATAGTTCATCATTCTCCAAAGAAAAAAAGGGTTCTTGGGTTCTCCAGGGTTAAATATCTTAAATAAACTGTTAAAGTTGTAAAGCTGTAAACTTACTAGTGTAAGTACCTGACGAGAGTGATAATTTCCACATTTCAGACAAAAAGCTGATATTCCAGTCCGTTTATGTGGGAACCAGCTTGATAAAAGTTGTATGGCTATTATTAGCCCATAAACACTTGTGTGCCAGTGGAATTTGATCATTGGCTCATTATCTGTCACAGAAATCAGTTATATTTAGTTAAGTTATTTAGTTAAGATAAGCTAACTTTTTGTTCACCCCAGATTACTACTTATAAGTAGGGATGAGAATTGATAAGATTTTTACGATTCCGATTCCATTATCGATACTGCTTAACGATTTGATTCTTTATCGATTCTCTTATCGATTCTAATTTGGGGGAAAAAGGAGAACAAACTGTTTGATTAGCACCAAGATTAGCACTAGTCCTGGTCTAGTCCTGGTCTAGTTCTGGTTTAGTCCTGGTTTAGTCCAGGTTTAGTCCTGGTCTAGTCCTGGTTTAGTCTTGGTTTAGTCCTGATCTAATCCTGGTTTAGTCCTGGTTTAGTCCTGGTCTAGTCCTGGTTTAGTTTTGGTTTAGTCCTGATCTAATCCTGGTTTAGTCCTGGTTTAGTCCTGGTCTAGTCCTGGTCTAGTCCAGGTTTAATCCTGGTCTAGTCCTGGTCTAATCCTGGTTTAGTCCTGTTCTAGTCCTTGTCTAGTCCTGGTCTAGTCCTGGTCTAGTCCTGATCTAGTCCTGATCTAGTCCTGGTCTAGTCCTGCTTTAGTCCTGTGTTAGTCCTGTTTTAGTCCTGGTTTAGTCCTGGTTTAGTCCCGGTTTAGCGCACAGGCTAACGTTGACACAAGCCGCTGCTTTCACCTAATATCTCCATTTGATGCAGAAATAATATGATAATAATATGACTCACCTCATGTCGCTCTGTTGTCGGAAAATTTGCGTGTCTCCACATATATTCACGTATGCGTTTATATCCTGGACTTTCTGTTACTAAGTATCTGACCGCACTTTGTACATGAGCTCCGGAGAGACGGACCTGTCCCGAACGCCTCACGAACGTGGCATGTGTCCAAGTGGAAGTTAAAAGTAAAAACGTTCTTCTCGTCATGCGAAAATAGAATATAAACTCCATATCAGTGAATCGGCGAAACACGTAGCAATCCCATCACTTTTGTGTGTTATTCATGCTGGCTGGAATCATTAAAAGAATCGTTAGATAAACTGCTAATTGAGTCCGTGGAATTGAAACTCACGGAACTGGTTCTCAACATTAACCGGTTCTCGATTCCCATCCCTACTATATAACATATACTAGTCATAACATATACTTGTAAGTATATGTTATGACTAAGCAATGAAAAAGTGATGTTGCCTTACAAAAAATCATTAAAAAAACACCTTGAAAATAAAAGCCATGCAGCTATAGTCCATGCCTGAGGTAAAATAATAAAATAAGTTTATTTGTAATTCCAAATTAGCTTAAACGGGTTGGTCAGAGTCTACTAAAGGGCTGTATGTGGCCCGGGAGCTGGACAATGCCCAGGTCTGGGTTAGGGGCTCAGGTGGTCATTCGGACAGCCACAGTGAAAATAGTTCGCATTTTCTGGCCAATCAGCAAAACCATGTCAATAACCCCAAAAAACAGACTAAATGCAGAGTGTGCTGGTGGTCAGGCCCCTGTGCTGACCAGGCTCCAGTTCTTAATCAGGTCCATCCATCTTGGCCTCATGCTCTCGATGCTTTACCTCTTTATCCAATCAGAGGCTCTAATCATCCCTGGAATCTGTTTACTCACAATATAGGTCATATTATGTTGAGTGAGTGTCATGGAGAGGAGGCAGAGCTGAAGTAAAAGTACAATATTACACAAAATTGACTCTTGTGAGCTTATGGCCATGTTACCTCATCAAAAAGATACCTGGAGTTGTGTTTTTCATTCACACATGTCAGAGTAACCCTTTATTATTCTCTGTGTACATCTCTAAAGCTCAGAATGCTCTGTCCTGCCTTGGATGTCATGAAGTGGCACTTTTTAAATTTACCTTTTTTACCTTTTACCTTTAGTTCAGTAAAGATTGACAATTCCAGGTCTGAAATCATCCAAATTATTCTCATGGAGGTGTATGGAGTTTAAAAACATCACAAGGTGGAACAGGGTGTTTTTTGTTTGACCTTGTGTCTTAAATATGTGTGAATGAAACAAAACACAACTCCAGATGACAAAGGAACACAGCTCCTGCTCTGGTCATGCAGGGACTGGACAGCAAAGCAAAGAGCAAAGAGTCCTGGACCCCATACTCCCAGGTTTGTCACCAGTTCTGTTCATTGTATTTATGGACAGGATTTCTAGGCGCAGTCAGGGGCCGGAGGGGATCCAGTTTGGGGACCACAGGATCTCATCTCTGCTGTTTGCAGATGATGTTGTCCTGATGGCTTCATCGGACCGAGATCTCCAAATTACAATGGGGCGGTTTGGCAGCCGAGTGGGAAGCGGCAGGGATGAGGATCAGCTCCTCCAAATCCGAGGCCATGGTTCTCGACCGGAAAAAGGTGGCTTGCCCTCTCCAGGTGGGTGAAGAGGCATGTGCGCCGCCGACTGGGAGATGCAGAGTAGAATAGATGCAATACATACAATCAGTGACAATTTAACAACATGTAATGACAGAAAAACAATTGGAGATATAACATACGGTGATCTTTTTCGTTGGTAACAGAAGGAAGGGTGTGGGGGATCAGATTGGAAATCAATGAAATTGATTGAACCGAGAGCAGAGATCAGACCTTAACTAAAGACAGGGAACATTTTCTACTCATTCATTTCTAGTATCAGTTGTGTCAGTGAGTGTGTGCCATGTTTATGTAGAGTCCAGATAACAAACCACATTCTGTGGCCTTGGAAGTGTTCATGCAGGGAGGCGAACTCAAAACACAGATAACCATTGGAGCCAGATTTTCACAGGAGAGGAATTTGGAAAATCTGCTCCAAAAGCGAGAAAATGACGAAAAACAAGAGAGGCACGCAGAGAACAGAAGCAATAGATAAGGAGAGGAAAGAGACACGTCTGCTCGCTCTCACGGTCAGAACAACAGTCCTAGTGTTGTCATTATTATTCAAGAGTCCAACAGCAGAGGGGAAGAAGCTGAGGTTCTGGTCTGAATGGACCGTAGCCTCCTGCCTGAGGGGAGCAGGTCAAAGACTCCATGACCAGGGTGAGAAGGATCGGATGCAATCTGCACGTGTGCTGATCCACCTGCAGAGACGATCAGGCACGTTCATCTGGGACAGCTTGCCTTGGAGGAGGTCTGGGTGGATAGATTGTTGCTCCGGATAAGTGTAAAAAAAATGGATGGATGGACAACTCCAGATATATTTGTGATGACGAAAGAACATTATAACATAGATAATAGGAGAAAATAGTGTCATCTGGGCCCTTTAAACACGCCAGAGGTACATCGCTAAAGAACAAATAAACATGATATAAGACTGGACTGTCCAGTTTGTAGCGTTATAGACCAAATGGAGAATAAAGTCTGTATTATAAAACTGATGAAATCCAATGTCATTTCAGGTAAAACTGGCACCAGAGGCAGAGGATATGTACACTTTTTATGCGGGGGAAATGGTATGACTAAAATGGTGTATTTCTTCAATTTACTCACAAGTGCAAAACAGCTTGGATTCCCTGCTTACCTTGAGCTTTTTAAGAATTTTCTTGCAGCTGATGTGATCAACAGGGTGTGATGCTAACTGAAGGCACTACTCTGTCAGTCTTTTTTGTTTTTTTTTTTTAAACACAATCTGACCATAAAGAACTGACTTAGCTGGAACTATGACAGGTGAGCTGATTTGTGCTGTTAAAGTCTCTGAAAAGTCTCTGAAATAACAAACTAGCTAGCATTAGTGGCAACAATTTGTTTTTTTCAGTCACACTCACCTTTTTGTTGAAAATCAAACTCCTAAACAGGACAATGAATGTTTGTATTGATCACAGGCTCCTGAAATTGTATTGTTTAAATCCATTTAGTATTTTTTTCTGTCTGAGTTTTCAGACAATCTTAAAACCTGTTTGGCAGTGTTTGCACCATGTCGCCATGGTAACTTCTGAACATCCCACCACAGAGTTACACATAGCGTGTCATTGCAAAGTATCAATAGTGGGAAAATGGTTTTAAATGTTTCACAATTATAGGACCTGTGATGTGAGGTTTAAGGTACACTTTATTGTCACACCCAAACACAGAGTAAACAGACAACATGGGATTCAAACTCGCAACTTTCTTAATACTAATCATATGCTACTACCATACTATTATTACAACTCTAACCACTACTTGTGGTACTTTCAAATATAAATTCCAACTATTGCTCTCTAAAGTGCCCATTCACTGGTCAAACTTTAATTTACTTATTTTATTATTGAAAGAAGACAAACCTGCTCCCCACTGAGCTCCCCAGGCAGTGGCAGCAGTAGCACTGTAGTACTTGTAGTAGTATTAGTACTTGAAGTAGTAGTAGAACAAACCTGTGGACTACTCTTCCTAAACATTAGCAGTGTAGTAATAGCAGTAGCAGCAGTAGTAGTAGAAGCAGTAGCAGTAATAGTAGTAGTAGTAACAGAAGTAGCAGCAGCAGCAGCAGTAGTAATAGTAGTAATAGTAGTAATAGTAGTAGTAACAGTAGTAGTAGCAGCAGCAGCAGTAGTAATAGTAGTAATAGTAGTAGTAACAGTAGTAGTAGCAGCAGCAGCAGTAGTAATAGTAGTAATAGTAGTAGTAACAGTAGTAGCAGCAGCAGTAGTAGTAATAGTAGTAATAGTAGTAATAGTAGTAGTAACAGTAGTAGTAGCAGCAGCAGCAGTAATAGTAGTAATAGTAGTAGTAACAGTAGTAGTAGCAGCAGCAGCAGTAGTAATAGTAGTAATAGTAGTAGTAACAGTAGTAGTAGCAGCAGCAGTAGTAGTAGTAATAGTAGTAATAGTAGTAGTAACAGTAGTAGTAGCAGCAGCAGCAGTAGTAATAGTAGTAATAGTAGTAGTAACAGTAGTAGTAGCAGTAGCAGTCTTAGCAATAGTAGTAGTAGTAGAGGAAGCCCTCTCTGTTTGTGGTTATCCCAAATGGGCTGTTAACAAAACCAAGAGAGACAAGGGCAAGAAACAAGATAATAGAGAATCCGAACCCAGGAGGAAAGGGGTAGCGATTCCGTACCTGGCCGGCGTGTCGGAAAAACTACAGAGGATTTTCAGACAATATGAAATCCCAGTTTATTTCAAACCCACAAACACTTTAAGACAAAAACTCGTCCACCCAAAGGACAAAACACCGAGCCACAAACAAAGCAATGTGGTCTACTCCATTCAGTGTAGTGAAGACTGCAGTGAGCGCTATATTGGAGAAACCAAGCAGCCACTTCACAAGAGGATGTACCAACACAGGCGGGCGTGCCAGAGTGGACCGTCATCTGCCGTATATCTTCACCTAGAAGCTACGGGTCATTCATCTGAGGACAGTGAGGTTCAGATCTTAGCCAGGGAAAAGAATTGGTTTGAGAGGGGAGTTAAAGAGGCTATTTTTGTCAAAAAAGAGAATCCTTCTCTGAACAGAAATGGTGGAGTCAGACATAATTTGCATCCCATCTACAATTCCATTGTTAAGCCTAGATCAAACAAACAGGGAAACAATAGGGTTAGCCAGGTCAGGGCCAGAGGTGTGAAAAACAGGCGTGTAGGGATGAATAGGGATCGTTAGCTAGACGCCAGAGAAACAAAAGACGGAAACCAATGAGATAGTTCCGGAAAGTAGTTAGCTAGGTAGCTCCTCCCTACAGCAAGATATAAGCAAGTGTCTTACCAGCATTCTTATTAGAGCTGACGAAGCCTCTCGGATGAGCGACGAAACGTTTTCAACCAAACAAACTTTGTCCAGTTGACAAATTGAACTTCTCCTGTTATCAGTAGTAGTAGTAGTAGTAACAGTAGTAACAGCAGTAGTAATACAGTCATACCTCACCTTACGAAAGACCCAACTAACAAATAATCCAAGTTACGAAACGCCTTTACGTAAAATTTTCATCTCTGAATACGAAAGAAAATTCAAGTTACGAAACGCGAAATCTCAAAAATTCAAATAATGCACGCTCGGCTTCGCAGCCGCCCGAATCCCCCGAAACGTAAATAGACTTGTAGCATCCTGTATTTTGTTCATTTCCATGATATCCATGATGCTTTTCGTGTGCCTTTGACCCTCGTTCGTCACGGAGTTCTAACACGCGTAAAGGACAGAGTTACTGTTGTTTTGTGAGTTTTTCGAGTGTGCTCATTGCAACTTTATTCTTCGATGATAAAAGAAGAAATTCAATTTGTCAACTGGACAAAGTTTGTTTGGTCGAAAACGTTTCGCCGCTCATCCGAGAGGCTTCGTCAGCTTTTATCATGGATTCTACCTGGACAAACTTTATTCTTCGTTATTCATCATGGGCCCCAA
Organism: Paratrypauchen microcephalus; assembly: GCA_036785185.1. NCBI lineage: Eukaryota > Metazoa > Chordata > Actinopteri > Gobiiformes > Gobiidae > Paratrypauchen > Paratrypauchen microcephalus. The sequence continues at coordinate 929,231 of JAVJIX010000074.1, forward strand.
GAAAGTGAGTCCCAGTGCGAGTGAAAAGAAGAAGCGGGCTCTGTTATGAAAAGAAGTAAAACAGGAGATGATTAAAAAATATGAAAATGGAATGCGGTTGAGTGATATCGCAAAGGAATATGGCCAAAACCCGTCTACCACTCGCCCTTACGTATCTTGGGCATAGTTGCCCAAATGATTAGCATGTCTTATTCATTTTAATGGTTTAATAAATAATTTTCTTTTACTTTTAACACATATTTCAAACAAAATTGGTATACTTTTTATCATTTTAAAGGGTTTAGGGGGTAGTATTGGGGGCTTTGGAACGAATCAGGCCTTTTACATTGCGACTCTACTTACGAAAAAATCACGTTATGAAACCACTTCTGGAATGAATTAATTTCGTAAGGTGAGGTATGACTGTAGTAACAGCAGTAGTAGCAGCAGCAGCAATAGTAATATTAGTAATAGTAGTAGTAACAGTAGTAGTAGCAACAGCAGCAGTAGTAGTAGTAACAGTAGTAGCAGCAGTAGTAGTAATAGTAGTAGTAGTAACAGTAGTAGTAACAGTAATAGTAGCAGTAGCAGTCTTAGCAAGTAGTAAGAAGAAGAAGAAGAAGTGAAGAAGTGAACTTTATTGATCTCACACTGGAGAAATTCTTCTCTGCATTTTAACCCATCCTATATATATATACATATATTAGGAGCAGTGGGCAGCACACACATTAGGGCGCCCGGGGACCATCTCCATGATCTTCTTGCTTCGGCTTGGTCAGGACCAAAGCTGGAGGTACCTATGGTGCATGTTTTTTGGGTTGGTGGGGGAAACCGGAGTGCCCGGAGGAAACCCACCCAGGCACACCCAGAAGTGAACCCTTTCTGTGTGGGAGAACATGCAAACTCCACACAGAAAGGCCCAGGCGACCCGGGGATCGAACCCAGACCATGCATGCAAACTCCACACAGAACACACACTGAAAGGTCTGGGCGACCCGGGGATCGAACCCGGAACCTTCTTGCTGTGAAGCAAGAGCGCTAACCACTCTGCTACCGTGCCGCCGTAACAGTAGCAGCAGCAGCAATAGTAATCGTAGTGCATGTCTTATTCATTTTAAATGGTTTAATAAATAATTTTCTTTTACTTTTAACACATATTTCATACAAAATTGGTATTTTGTAAAATTTAAAAAAATTTAAAGGGTTTAGGGGGTAGTATTGGGGGCCTTGGAACGAATCAGGCCTTTTACATTGCGACTCTACTTACGAAAAAATCACGTTACGAAACCACTTCTGGAACGAATTAATTTCGCAAGGTGAGGTATGACTGTAGTAACAGCAGTAGTAGCAGCAGCAGCAATAGTAGTAGTAGTAATAGTAGTAGTAACAGTAGTAGTAGCTGCAGTAGTAGTAGTAGTAGTAGTAGTAGTGAGGCATAAGTCGTGTCTTGACAAACAAATGAAAGTCCAAACACACATCAGAATCTGTGATCCATGTTACACCTTTTTACCATAGTCACATATACAATAAACAATAAACAACAGCTTTAGTTTTTAGCAGATTCACTTACTATTTTGAGGAAAACTACGTTAAATTCTTTCAAAAATAAAATCCTCTTTCTTTTTGGTTTGGTGAAATGAGGATGGATGATGCATTTACTCTCCCTTCTATTAGATTCCTGCACATCTGTGACAGACACTAACTGGAGGCTTGGAATTTCTACTGTATTGCTTTGTTTTTTTTTAATAACATCTCAAACTTTTCACACAGAATACTCTTTAAATTTGCCTTTCAAAATTATGCTTTTAGAACTGACAGTGTATGTGACAGTTTTTTTTTTTTTTTAGGTTTGGTGCAATAAATATTTATCATACTTTCTCTTTTTTTTGTTACGTGGCGGTTTGTGGAAAGTTTAAAAGAAAAGTACAAACACATAGGAAGCCTTGCTGGATTCTCAAACAGAATATTTATACCTGTGTTGTTAAAACCACAAATTTCATCCAAAATGCGAGGAATATTTCCCCACACTTACGCTATTACGCTATATTCTGATCGATGTTATAATGCTGTTTCCTCATCAAAAATATACCCAGAATTGAAGATGGTTGGTATGGCATATGACATGTAGTTCCGTATTTATTTAAAAAAAAAAAAATATATATATATATATATATATATATATATATATATATATATATATATATATATATATATATATATATATGTGAAATAGAAAACAGTACGTACAAATGAGGGACTACAGAGCATGACCTGTGGATATATAGAGTTGGGGAACCACAGGGCTCAGTATTGGGTCCTATATATATATATATATATATATATATATATATATATATATATGTGAAATAGAAAACAGTACGTACAAATGAGGGACTACAGAGCATGACCTGTGGATAATAGAGTTGGGGAACCACAGGGCTCAGTATTGGGTCCAAAACATTTAAAAAATAACTTTAAATTCTACATACTTTTTGAAATTTGTTTTCTTGTTTTAACTTGACATTTTCAAATTCTGTATATACAAAAAAATGCATTTGATATAAAGAGGCTTTCAGACAGTTATCGTTGGTTCTTTCTCATTTCAAACGAGCCTCATATCTAAATTTAAAGGGTCAATGTGTAAGATTTTTACCCGTTAATTACTGAAATTGAAGATACCCATTCAAAAATACATTGTTTTCCAAGCCTTTTCACTTCCATCATGAAATCAAAGTATTCTTTTGGACTTAGATATAGTCACATAAAAGGGGGATCTTCCCCATGCAGAGGCAGCCATTTTGAATACGAGAGCCGCAGAAGGACATTTGGGCTCCGCCTTTGGCAAGGCTCGTGGTTTTGGGTAAACAACACAAGCATGCTGCTGTATCACACGTAGTAATGGATCCAACACGTGTTTTGGACTAAATTGTTTTACTGGATTTTATTCGCTGGATCCTTATTGAGAGCAAGTTTATGGTGAAATACAGGGCCTAAAATGTCAATCATTGCTTCGGGTCGGGTCGGCCCGGGCTTCTCTCTCGCTGACTTTTTAAAAATAAATATATGTTTATAAAAATGTATACTAAAACGATGTGTGGATACTAAACTAAGGAATACTAGTTTTAAAATAAATAATTTGGATAAAACAGAAGGCGCTGTAATGTAATTGCTATTTAACTACTAAACAGGAGCCGCAGAGCTCTGGCTCTGCGCACGTGAACGCCGCCCTCTTAATAATCTTCCCCTCCGCAAGTCTGCATCTATTTTGACCTGGTATCCCCAATATGGAGGAGCAAGAAGTTAAGGATAAACTAAAGACAGGAGAACTGAAAAGACAAACACGCACCGGTAAGAGTGAGGAACTCCTTCCTGTCTCTGTCTATTATCCACCCGTCATTGTTCTTCTTTGTCTCTCTGCTTCTCTCTCTTAAAGTGCCGCGCTAGATTCTTAAGGACGTACTGCTGTTGTGGTTTATGGCCCAATTATCAACCCGTCAAATGACGGACGGCCTTAAATTTTTCCCGTCAACTCTTAAAAAAAATCCGTCAATGATGGAAAATTGTCGGTAAATGTACCCTCTGCAGAAACAAATATAAAAGATGTAAATGTTTATACAGTCTTGTTTAACTTAGATTTCGTTACAAAAGACAGGCTTTAATTTGTTATCATAAATCACCCCTCCTCCTCCCGAGTCCTCACAAATAAAATATGAAATTTCGGGTTTGCTTCGGGCTCGGGCCTGCAAATCAAGTTAATTGGCCGGGCTCGGGCCGGGTCGGGCTTTAATACCCACGGGCCAGGTCGGGCTGGATTTTTTAGGCCCAATCTTACCTCTAGTGCTCGGGGAGTGATTGTTGTGCAGGGAAATGAATTGCATAGTCAAAAAGAGGAGACTGTAAGGTTTCATTTGATGTGTAGAGTGTCATGGTACATGATCGGGAATGTGTGTTTTCATGAGAAAAGGGAAAAAAAAAAAAAAACGGGACCGTGCCCGGGTGACCCTTGAGGTCTGCCGTAGCTAAAACAGAAAGTGCAATAGCACCATCCACCTATGCGCCACGAATCCTACACACTGGGGCTTTAAAGGTCTAATATTACATAAATTTGACTCTTGAAAGCTTTAAGCCATGTTAGAATCTTATTACCTCATCAAAACATATCTGGAGTTGTGTTTTGTGTTAGTCTGTCTACATCTCCAAAGCTCAAAATGCTCTGTTCCACCTTGTGATGTCATGAAGCTGCAGTTTTCAAGTTAATTGCTACCTTTTCCCTTTATTTCAATAAAGATTGGCAATTCCAGGGTTGAAATCATCCAAATGATTCTAGTGAAGATGCATGGATAAAACACAGTGGAGCACTTCCTGTATTACCACATGACATTCTGTTTGAGAGGCAAACTCTAAATAGCCTTGCATATGCAGAATCTGTGTGTTAAAGGTGTGTGAATGAAACAAAACACAACTCCAGGTATGTTTGTGAGGAGGAAACAACATTATAACATACAGTAGATCAGAAAATAGTCTAATATGGGCAATTTCAGTGGCCTTTTTGGTTGCTCTGAACTGCAGACATAAAGTGTCCAGTTATTAGACCACGGAGAGTTCTCTGTGTCCACTGGTGTCAAAATGGAGGAAGGCAAAGTGATGCATGTGTTAATGCTGTGGGGCTCATTACAGACCCAGGATTTCATATAATTTATAGGGGTGCATGTGAACATAAGCTCAGTTCAATGGCTTCTGCTGCTCTTGCCAATCCAAATAATATGCTGGGAGGAGAAGGGCCTTTACTGGTGATTTTAAATACAGGATTTCACAGCAGGAAGTCAGTTTGATAAGCTGAAACACAAACTCAAGTGAACCTGATGTTGACTCAGCACAGAAGGTTGCCGTTATTTTAATGATAATAAAAGTACATTTTCCTGAAGTACGGAGGTGTCTGAAAACTCCATGATAAAGACGTTGACCAATCCTCAAACGAGTTCATGCCGTTACACCTCTGCTCTGAGAAACCACTGGGCACAGAAACTCCACACTTTTTAATGAACTTTATGGACTGGTCGAGATATCAATATGAAAAGTATATCATTCAGGGCCTTCTCTGCTGCTGACCCCACCCTCTGGAACTCCCTGCCCAAACACATCAGAGACTCATCCACATCCCATGTTTAAAAAAAGGCCTGAAAACCCATCTCTTTAAAACCAGCTTTCATTAACATTATTTTCTTTTGCTCGCCTGGTCTTTTCTTTTAAAGCGTCTTTGAGTATCTTGAAAAGAGCTATACAAGTATTATTATTATTATTATTATTATTATTATTATTATTAAAGCATGTTACTTTTAATACCTAATGAGGTCTGGAACATTGATGCTAAGTCTGTACCACATCAAAATGTGAGTTATATAAGTTATGATATGATTCAAAATCAGCAGTAAAAAGTACTACATTTGGTCATTTGCGCCAATTCAGTAGGTAGTCTGTCAATTACTTAACACAGTGCAATATTGTGGACAACATTTATTACAGTGTAATAATATAGTTTTTGAAGCATATCCACCTAATACCTAATTATAGTGCAATATCCTGTGCTATAGCTTGTTGGAAACATTTAAAGGGATAGTGAGTTGTTGTTTTTTTTTAATGTTAATCTGTATGGGTTTCCTTCTAAAAGTTACGTGTGTTGACACCGGCTTACCTCTGACACTCTCAGCTGATCCCGGTTCGGCTCGCTTTCTGGAGCCCACGTAAGTAGGTCCGGTAACTTCCCTGGAACATGAAATAAAGCTTGTTTTTCTTTCAAAACAAAACATTTGTTATTTGCGTCCGAAACAGTTCTCCACAAAACATCCATCAGCCTGTTCACTTGTAAACTTCGGCGTAGACATCCGCTGAAGGTGAACAGGCTGATAGAGTTAACATGGGCGTAGTGATACGAGTGGAGAGAGACAATACGCAAATGCGAAATATGCTGCTGGATGTTTCGTGGACAACTGTTTCAGACGCAAATATATCACCTTTCTAACAAATGTTTTGTTTTGAGAAGAAAAACAAGCTTTATTTCATGTTCCAGGGAAGTTACCGGACCTACTTACGACAGCTGAGACTGTCAGAGGTAAGCCGGTGTCAACACACGTAACTTTTAGAAGGAAACCCATACAGATTAACATAAAAAAAAGCACTCTCCCTTTAATAATACAATACAGTATGCGTGAAAAGTCCCTCAGTCATCCAGGTAGAATCCATGATACAAGGAGAAGTTCAATTTGTCAACTGGACAAAGTATGTTTGGTTGAAAACGTTTTCAACCAAACATACTTTGTCCAGTTGACAAATTGAACTTCTCCTTGTATCACAATACAGTATGCTAAAGTGAGTTCTGTGAAACATCTCCCTCTACAATGAAGAGACTCAAGTGTGTATATATGGTTGTATGTGTCACCCCTACTGCAATATTTACACATCACACTTTTAACATATTACATTGCACATCGCACTTTTAACAATATATTACATTACACACCGCACTTTTAACTTTGACGGGTATTCTGCCATCAGATGTTACCCTTGTGGGTATCACCTGATGGCCCCCAGATTACCAAACCAATAGTGCTACAATATTGCATTGCATCACATTGCATTACATTACATTAAACATTGCACTTTTAACTTATAAATGGTTATTTTGTATATTTGTATATTGTATTTTTTTATTGTATATTTGTATATTGTATAGTTGTATTGTCTCGCCTTCCCAGGACTACAGATGGAAATTAGCTATGAGCTACAATCTGGTACAAACATCTCTGCCATTGTGCTTAATGCACAAAAAATACGGCCCTGGCATTTTTGGCTTAGACCGGCCCCTCATAATTAGCGGAGCAGCACAGCGGACTAATTTATGTATGTGTTTCCTGAAGCACGTCTTGGCCTAGGGCAGTGCTTCTCAATTATTTTCTGTGACGCCCCCCCTAGGAAGAAGAAAAAATTTCACGCCCCCCTTCCTGCGCGCGACTATAAATAGTATTATTTGTCTAGAAAATTGTTATTTGAACACCATTGTATCCTTTTATTAACATTATAAACAAAAAAAAAGAAAGAAACTTACAACAAAGACTGCACTGAGGACTCAAATATTAATGTGTTTTTAATGCAGCTTTGCGCACATTTGTTTACGTTTTACAGAAATGACCACCTCATTTACATACGCTAAAAGCACTGAAAAAAAAACGCTCTCTCCTTGTGCCACTGATGCGTCAGCTTCTGTCGGACTAAAGGACACGACTCAGTGGAATATACGCGTTTTTTCTGTGACAGAGGATGTTCTGTTAATGGTGAGACTGTGCGTAAATCGCATGTGAGAACGCCACTGCCAACTACTGTTGTTGATGTGCAATTACACTTAGTTCTAGTACAGTACAGCAAAAAAACATGTTTCCCAGGGTCATACGCGCCCCCCCCCCGGCATCACGCCACGCCCCCCCAGGGGGGCCCGCCCCACTATTTGAGAAGCACTGGTCTAGGGGAAACCAGGGTGGACCATTTAAAGGAAAAAGTGGTGTACTTGTGACAAGTACACCACTTTTTCCTTTAAATGGTGCACCCTGCAGATATTTTGAGCACTCAAACTTTAGAGCTAGCTGACAGGCTACTGCATCTCAACCATTTGCTACCACAGGATAGCAACATGCTTGCCATTTTCGCGACCACACCCCCAGGCAAAATTCGCCTAGTATTTGGATTTCGCTCATCGAATCTACACGATTCACATAGGTCACCTGTTTTGGCTTCAAAATGGTGAATTTCTCCTGTCCATCACCTAAAAGCCGCGGTATCCTAACATTACTACCTGCTTACCTGCTGTGCCTGTGCTACACTTCCCTGGTCACTCTGTCCCTCAGGTTCCCTGTCGTTCCCTGTCCACAGTCTCTGGCTGCTCCTCTCCATGTCCACCTTCACCCTGGGCTGCAGAGGACCTGGAGGCTCCAGCAGCCCCTCCAGAGAATATGTCTGTTATTTTAGAACATTTTGTAGTGTCTATAGTGAGATTTTTTTTATCTTTTAGCCTGCAACTTCTCCAAACACCCTTTCTGCTGCTTCTCCATGTTTCCACGCTCAAATGAAACTGGTGCGGATCAGCGCAGAGAAAGGGGTGGGACCGCTCGTGTAAACTATTATATCCTGATTGGTTTAGTCCACTGTCTATATTGAAGATGGACCAATGGGCTGCCCCCTCTAAATTGTGGGCCGATCTGCAAGTAAAAAACAACAACAACAACAACAACAACAACAACAAAAAAGCCCCTCGGACTGTCAGCCCACCGGGAAAATCGTATGCCCGATTACCAGTCCAGGCCTGTTTGCTTTGAACCTCGGAAATCACTACATTTCAGTTTTCCCTGCATTGCTGCATCACAGGTATTACAAATGCTTCAACCCACAAATCAGTTAGACTCCTTCTGAGCATTTTTATCATTAAACTGTGTTATTTACAGCGGTGGGCGTGTATTACCGTATTGGCCCGAATATAAGACGACCCTGATTATAAGACGACCCCCTCTTTTTCAAGACTCAAGTTTGAAAAAATACTTTTTGAACACCAAATTTAATTTTTATACAGAAAATAATTACAGTACATCTGAAAAATATGATTATAACAATATATTCAAGAGAAAAAGCTAAAAAAAAAAAAGTTATTTTGCCTCATTCAAATCATGCAAAAACGGTCTATCACATCTTAATATCTGAACATTTAAATATGTAAACTTAAGTGCAATCACATTTGTAAATGAATGGCTTCTGCTTTTTGAAATGTAAATAAACCAATCTACTGTGATAAAACAAGAGGAGTGTGTCTGCCTGTGAGTGAAGCGACAGTCCGCGCTGTTCTCAACTCCGCCCCGCCCCTCTCTGCCTGTGTCTCTCTGTCTCTTTCTCTGAACGGGGAAAGAGAGAAAACGGCGCAATTATTTTTTCCCCCTCCCGCGATCTTGGAGCCTCTGATCACCAAAAAAAGTCGCTAGATTTGTCGCTAGTCGCTTTTGTCTAATTTTCTCGCTAGGGGGGTCCAGAAAGTAGCTAAAAATAGCGACAAAGTCGCTAAGTTGGCAACACTGCTGCTAGCAGCATTCGCTTTAAAGATATCTGGCGCCATCTAGCGTTGGAATAGCTAGACCTCGAATGTAAGACGGCCCCCACTTTTTCAGTGTTGTTTCAATGCAAAAAACATCGTCTTATATTCGGGCCAATACGGTATTAGGCCAGTCACGACAAAAGTGCTCCAGAGTCTAAAGGCAATACAAAGAATGCATAAAATGTGCCCTTTAAAATGATCAGATAACATTTACACACAGGCTGGCATATTTCATCTTTGCTTGACCAGAGCATCTCAAAATCTCTTATGTCTAAACCATGCATACAAGCACATTTAAAGGCCCTGTACAGGGAGTCCTCGAGTTACGACGTTGATCCGTTCTTAAGACGCGTCGTAACCCGAATTTCGTCGTAAACCGGATTTTGCCTTTGATCTTCCAACCAAAGCACCAATAACCTTTCCATCTCAATAATTAGACCACTACGCTGCTTGGTTATCACTGCCGCTTTCATAGGAGCAGATCAGAGCCCACATCAGGTACTTCCGCCCACATTGGGCACGCACATGAGGCTGTCTTCTTCTCCCTACAACCACAACAGAGCTATTCTTGCGCCGTGCGCCGCGCGCCGCGTGCGTTTGTTTACATATCTTACCACGCTAAACCGTGTAAGACGGAATGACGCGTAATATATACATATTTTTTTTAATGGGGGCGCGTTCGTAACCACGAAACGTCGTAACCCGAGACCGTCGTAACCCGAGGACCCCCTGTACCTGATTTATATTTTCCCCCCATGTATGTGAGCAAAATTTGTCTTGCTCCATTACAGATATATTGTATAAGCAGCCACTGAAGTCAAAGTTGTGTCCTGTCTGCATCTCATTATGTGAAAGAAGTTCATTCATGGACTAGTCTTGACAAAGATATGAAAGGATCAAGTAAAGTAATGGCATTTAACACAAACGTAAAATCTAGTGCAATGTGGATGTATGAAAAAGAAAACTAAGTTGTTGTGCATACAAGTAAATATTTCTGTTTGCAATAGATTAATATTTGTGATTGAAATGAAATGTATTGATTGGAAATGTTTTAAAGTAACTGTTAATGTTAATGTATTGTCTGGAAAAGGGAAGAGGAGGCAGATAACATACTTCTTTCTGCTCCTTTTCCTTCATTTCTTGTATGTTTAACATTAGGACACTGTTAATAAGTTTAAGTTTAGTTTATTTAAAAGGGGACAGTGCAATTTCATAAAACACTTGATTACACATGGTTAAACAAAAGCCAGAATTAGCCAGAATGCTAGTTTCCATCTGTAGGCCCCTGGCCAGGATGTAAAAAGGCAAAGAGTACACAATACATATACAATATAAAACAAAATACATATCCAGACACTTAATATACAATTAAGAAAGAATACAACATCACAACATAACATGTTGGCAGCTGTAGGTGTTGATAAGCCACATTTTCATTTTTTTGTGAAGGCCTTATATGTTGTGAGCAGTTTAATCTCCTCAGGTACTAAGTTCACACACACTCACGCTCCTCACTGACCAGGCCGACTTACTAAAAGTGCTCCTGTACAGAGGAATGTAACAGTCACCTCTGACAGAGCCTCGAGTGACACGCTCAGAGCTTTTTCTTTGGCTGAGGAACTCTGCCAGAGGATCTGGAGCCAAATTATGAAGTTCTTTGTAAATTTTAACAATTTTAAGTCTACAATTGTGTGAAGACTGTCCCAGTTTAAAATGCTGTATTTTTTTAATTGCACAGTGATGATAGTGCCTAGGTTTTTATCTAAAACTTTAATTGTTTGTTTGTACAAGATGTCTAAAGTTTTTTTTTTTTTTGCACACTGACCAGCCTGGGACCAGGTGGTTAGGCAATAGTTAGTGACTGAGAATCGTCGAATGCAAGTACATTTTTGCGGCTTCAGTTGATATTTCACTTCGAATGATAATGACTTTTTATACTCTGAATGAAATAAACGAGAATCAGAGTGCACTGGTTGCATGCTAGTTATTGTCAGCTTTACAATAACTTTACAGCAAAACATTGGTCCAGTCCCTACTAGTTATGAAAGGTGTTTATAAAGTAACTCTGGACCACTACAAACTGTCTAATTTGTATTTATTATTATTTTTATATGTTTTAGGACAGTAAAATCAGCTACAGCACTTATACACTTAAATAATATAAAATAAATAAATAAATAAAATAGTGTTTTTGCTTTAATTAAAACATTTAAGCGCAAACTGTGTATATTGGAAATGGTAAAAATAAATAAATAAATAAATAAAATTGTCAAAAATAAACTTAAAACATAAAGCATATCATAATCATAATTTTGGTTGTTTATTGTACTCAAATAGTTACTATGAACAAGCTTGTATCTCCACAAACCTCCTTCTGCCTGTTTCCATGGAGATGTTGTTTCTTTGGCTATAATCTTCCACAATATGGCACACAACTAATTTATCTTCTTGGAGAATGTTCCGAAGTATGGTTTTAACTTTACGTGTCTATGGAATCGAGAAGATGACGCGCCACCACCAGAAAGTCACATACTGTACCTTTAATATTTTCATGGTATCTGGAATTGAAAAATACAAAAAAGGCTGATGGTTCTATTTGTTACTCAGCTGTTGCGTCCTTAGGGAAAAGATACATCACAGATTCATGTTGTTTTCTTAGAGTAACTGCCTGACTGGACTTAGTTTTCATTTTGCACAGACACGTTTTAAGAAAGCAGATTTCTGTACACATTTCTTACTCAGCAGCTGTTAAGTAAATGTTAATACTATATATGTTTAGGTGTGATTTTCAACAAAAAGGTGAGGGATTGCAATGTTATGTTTGAGGGGGGAAAGAACAAAACGTAGCGCATTTTTATTTTGCACAGACATGTTTTAAGAAAGCAGATTTCTGAGTAACTGTTGAGTAACTGTTATTGTGCAGTCAATTACACCGGCAGTTTCTGAAAGTGGCAATGTTGTCCAATGAAGCTGGTTTGGTTTATAAAATAGTTCAGGAAAAGTTCACACATTGATAGAAAGTTAATTCCTGCTGTTGCTTGTATGTTTTCCACAATTCTTTTTTCAAAAACCCCAAAATTTGGAATGATCTGTCATTTTTAATGTTTTTTTGTTTGTTTGTTTGTTTGTTTGTTTGTTTTCATACTTTTGTTCTAGTACACTCCTTGAGCCGCCACCTTAACGTGGTGGAGGGGTTTGAGTGCCCGAATGATCCCAGGAGCTATGTTGTCGGGGGCTTTATGCCCCTGGTAGGGTCACCCAAGGCAAACAGGTCCTGGGGGACAGGTCAGACTAAGAGCGGTTCAGAAGCCCTTATGATGAGTTCAATAGCAAGGCCAGATACGTCGCCCGGACTGGCGTCACCGGGGCCCCACCCTGGAGCCAGACCTGGGGTGGGTGCGCGCCAGCGGGCGTCTGGTGGCCGGGCCTTTCCCCATGGGGCCCGGGCGGGCGAAGCCCAAAGAAGCGACGTGGGGCCGTCCTCCTGTGGGCCCACCACCCGCAGGAGGATCCATAAGGGCCAGGTGCAGAGAGATCTGGGCGGCAGTCGAAGGCGGGGGCCTCGACGGCCGGATCTCCGGGCATGGAGACTAGCTCTGGGGACATGGAATGTCACCTCGCTGGGGGTGAAGGAGCCTGAGCTTGTGCGGGAGGTTGAGCGTTACCGACTAGATATAGTCGGCCTCACCTCCACGCACAGCTTGAGCTCTGGAACCCAACTCCTTGAGGGGGGCTGGACCCTCCATTTCTCTGGCGTTGCCCGCGGGGAACGGCGGCGGGCTGGTGTGGGCCTGCTCATTGCCCCACAGCTCAGCCGCCGAGTGTTGGAGTTCACCCCGGTGAACGAGAGGGTCGCGTCCCTGCGCCTTCGGGTCGGGGACAGGTCTCTCACTGTTGTGTCGGCCTATGGGCCAAACAGCAGTGCAGAGTACCTGGCCTTCTTGGAGTGCCTGGGAGGGGTACTGAACAGTGCACCGACCGGGGACTCCGTTGTTCTCCTGGGGGACTTCAACGCCCACGTGGGCAACGACAGTGACTTCTGTGCTAGCCACAGATTGTCCATAACGAACACCAAGTTTGAGCACAAGGGTGTCCATCAGTGCACGTGGCACCAGGACACCCTAGGACGGAGGTCGATGATCAACTTTGTTGTCCTGTCATCTGACCTCCGGCCGCGTGTCTTGGACACTCGGGTGAAGAGAGGGGCAGAGCTGTCAACCGATCACCACCTGGTTGTGAGTTGGGTCCGCTGGCGGGGGAGGAAGCCGGAAAGATCTGGCAGGCCCAAGCGTATCGTGAAGGTCTGTTGGGAACGTCTGGCAGAGCCCTCTGTCAGGGGCACCTTCAACTCACACCTCCGGGAGAGCTCCTCCTGGATTCCGGGGGAGGCTGGGGACATAGAGTCTGAATGGGCTCTTTTCTCGGCCTCTATTGTCGATGCAGCCGCCCGTAGCTGTGGTTGTAAGGTCTGTGGTGCCTGTCGCGGCGGCAATCCCCGAACCCGGTGGTGGACACTAGAAGTAAGGGATGCCGTCAGGTTTAAAGATCCCATGACATGGTGCTTCTTGATGCTTTTATATGGCTCCTTAATGGTTCCCTAATACTGTAAATGAATCCTTCTTCAAAATCAACACTTAGTGCATAAGAAAGACACATGTACAAAGTCAGAGTCATAATCTCTCTGTCTGAACAACTCATTCTGGGCCTTGTTGCTTGAATGCAAATGAGAAGGAGACAGATTGGTTAGAGGGGGGAGAGGGGGGGGGCCAAATGCGCCGCTGGTTCCTTGTTTTAGCGGTGCGCTGTGCCTGGCCCCACTTCCGTGTGTGTAAGCGCAAAGGAGGAAAGGACAGCCTTTTCAATGAAAAAAAACACATTTTTACAGAAAATAAAATTAAACCACTGCTGTTCAAAGGTCCAGAGGCTCAGATAAAGGACTTCCGAGCCTAGAAACACTCGCACGTGCCTCCAGGCAAATAAAAAAACGCATTTCGCATTGCGTAGCTCCTCCGCGGTCCAAACTCTCTGGGCGTGATTTCCAGAGACAGGAGGTGGAGATCCAGACGGTGGTGGAACTGAATTTGCATTTCTTTTTTCGATCTGACGTCAATAAGGTGCCTTGTCCAGAATCGCCCATTTGAGCTGTGTTTTTTTCAAACGCAGAAAAGGATCGCAAATGCTCAGTTTAGACATTACGCAACTTTTAGCCATTGGGGGGCCCTAAACAGGGTAGGGGAGCTCACATTAACCTTCAAAAACCTCAGAAAGTGAAAATTTCATGCCATGGGACCTTTAAGAAGGAGTCCTATCGGGCCTTGTTGGCTCATGGGACTCCTGAGGCAGCTGACGGGTACCGGCGGGCCAAGCGTGCTGCAGCCCGGGTGGTCGCAGAGGCAAAAACTCGGGTTTGGGAGGAGTTTGGAGAGGCCATGGAGGAGGACTATCGGACGGCCTCAAAGAAATTCTGGCAAACCGTTCGGCGCCTCAGGAGGGGGAAGCAGTGCTTCACCAACACTGTTTACGGTGGAGGTGGGGAGCTGTTGACCTCGACTGGGGATGTTATCGGACGGTGGAAGGAATACTTTGAGGATCTCCTCAATCCCGCCGTCACGTCTTCCGAGGAGGAAGCAGAGGCTGGAAACTCGAAGGCGGACTCGTTCATCACCCTGGCTGAAGTCACTGAGGTGGTTGGAAAGTTCCTCGGTGGCAAGGCCCCGGGGGTGGATGAGATCCGTCCTGAGTATCTCAGGTCGCTGGATGTTGTAGGGCTGTCTTGGCTGACACGTCTCTGCAACATCGCGTGGCGGTCGGGGACAGTACCTCTGGATTGGCAGACCGGGGTGGTGGTCCCTCTGTTCAAGAAGGGGGACCGGATCGGTGCAGTGTCGGCAGTGATGCGGTCGCTGTACCGGACCGTTGTGGTGAAGAGGGAGCTGAGCCGAAAGGCGAAGCTCTCAATTTACCGGTCAATCTACGTTCCTACCCTCACCTATGGTCATGAGCTCTGGGTAATGACCGAAAGGACGAGATCGCGGATACAAGCCGCCGAAATGAGTTTTCTGCGTAGAGTGGCTTAGAGATAGGGTGAGGAGCTCAGTCATGCGGGAGGAGCTCGGAGTAGAGCCGCTGCTTCTCCACGTCGAGAGGAGCCAGCTGAGGTGGCTCGGGAATCTGTTTGGGATGCCTCCTGGACGCCTCCCTCGGGAGGTGTTCCAGGCATGTCCCACCGGGAGGAGGCCCCGGGGAAGACCCAGGACGCGCTGGCGGGACTATGTGTCCCGGCTGCCCGGGGAATGCCTTGGGGTCCCCCCGGAGGAGCTGGAGGAAGTGTCCGGGGTGAAGGAGGTCTGGGCGTCCCTGCTTAGACTGTTGCCCCCGCAACCCGGCCCCGGAGAAGCGGAAGAAAATGGATGGATGGACACACTTTGAGTCTAAAATATGAGGAATAAATTGTGATTATTGGAATAAAATGTGTTTGTGCACCCGGCTACACAGAGAGTTTTGAGCGGGGTCGTGCGTGAGACTGCGTAATTTCTGAGGAGGGGGGATGGGGGGGGGGGGGTGCGAGTGAACAATTTTCCCCGAGGAGCGGGGAAGGGGGGGCTTCAATTGGGTGAGAAATGCCGTGTGAGCGTGTGAACGCGTCGAATTGTCTCAGTGTGTGAGACTTGAGAGCCCTGTTGTCAATGTTTGTCTAAAGAGCAAACTTTAACTACAAAGCAACTAATGAGAGTTCTATAAATGAAGTTATTACCTGATGGTTCTCAGTTTGTTTTATCATCACCGCAGTGTGCGCTTAGCAGCTGAAACTACACTCTACAGTCTGCCCAACAACAGAACAATCTATTTTCTGATTGGCTGATTTTTTTCCGGGGAGCGGGTCGGGGAGGAGGGGGAGAGTTTTTTTTTGCTGAAAACGCGCGGTGCCTGCATAAACTGAGCCACACAGACCGATTTTCTGGGCACAAAAAAAAAAAAAAAAAAAAATCAGCGTGAGAAATGCCATGTGTGGCGTGTGAGCGTGTGAACACGTCGAATTGCGTGTGTCACACTCTCAATGCGTGAAACTTGAGAGCCCTGTTTATTATTCTAAATTGCAACACCAAAACATTTAAAAAGTTTGTGCAGTTTTTATTCCGAACAAAACGTCTATTTGTCACAATGTTTGTATGACGTTATACAACGCATCTCCAAATGAACCAATCTCTCATTGTCCTGTTTTCACAAAAAGTTAGAAGATGGCTATAGAGGCTTATATGCCCCTGGTGGCCAACAGTTCCTCTTATGTGGAGGAGCAGCGACTCTACTCTGAGCTTCTCTTTCTATTTCATCCAGCCAATCTAATCATTAGAGCCGTACATTCTTCCAGACATTTTACTCATGATAAACAAAAATACTGTATACTAACTGTATACTAAAATATACAGGATATTTGAATATTCTTAATGCAGTGTCTGTGCTTTTCTTTCAACTGGATGTAACACAATTTGGAATTTTTTGTCTTGTTCCGCTGTTGTGACACTTCGACCAATCACATTCAAATATTAATCATGACGTTTCTGGTTTTCCTGACCTCTTTCAGTGAGAGCTGCTCCAGATAATGGATAGATAATTTGTAGAACTAATTTCAAAGTGACACATATCAATCTGGTCTAAGACAGGTTAGTGTTTGTGCTTTGTGGTGCAAAAGTGAAATTTCCCCATTGTGTGACAAATACCAATCAATCAATCAATCAATCAATCAAACTTTTCATGCAAAAAAATGCAACACAAAGTGCTTTACAGTGATTAAAAACAGCCCACACTCCACCAGGACCCAGAGGCCCAAGCACAACCCCCCCCCACTAAGAGCCCACGGGGCAGACCCCGGCAGCCGCAGCCGACCACCACTCCCGGTGCAGAGGGCTCCTACAGGGGAAACACTGGAAATCCTAAAAATAATAGATCAACAATAGTTCAAGCTAAAAGCGCCCAAAATAAATAAAATATGAACAGTAAAACCAGATAAAAGTATAAAATTTCACTCGAAGGCTAAGCTAAACAGTGAGTGAGTCTTGAGCCCACTCTTAAAAACATGAACGTTCTCTGCAGCCCTGAGGTCCTCGGCAGGCAGTTCCATAGACGAGGGCCATAGTACTGAAAAGACGCCTCTCTGTGAGTGTGTCTCGTGACTTTGGGAATGACCAGGAGCCTGCTGCCGGAGGAGCGCAGGGTCCATGAGGGTTTGTAAGGTAAAAGCAGTTCTGATAAGAAGGCCCAAGACCATTAAGACATTTAAACAAGAATAAAAAGAACTTTAAAATCGATCCTGAAACTCACAGGGAACCAATGCAGTGATTTTAAAGGGATATGCCACCCCCAGGTCAAACTTGGACATCTCCCCACAGTCCAGAGACTAAAATAAGTGGTGGAAAGCGTTTTCCTGGTGACCCAGCCATTGTCCAGGTCTGTCAGCACTGACCGCCGCAGTATCTGCAGCTACTCCGCGTTAGACTGGAGTCTAACGTCGCCAGAGAAAGATTTCGGCCAAAAGGAATTAATTTGCTCGATGCTTTTCCCAATTACTTTCTGTGTAGTGCGCATTCATATCGAGTGCAAATAAATGAGCAAATCAACACGGAGAGCTTGACTTGGTCATTTTGGGTGGGAACTATTTTTCAGTGTGGAAAAACACAGCCAAAGCACACACCACGCTGACAGGGGAATCCCTGTTAAGCACCAGGAAGGCAGTTCCCCTGTTACGCAGTGTGGTGTGTGCTGCCACACGCCAGGACAAAACTGTCCAGTGTTTCCCCTGGTCCAGACAAACACTCAGATGTATTAGAAACAGAGCTTCGACGAGATAAAATATCACATCTGCTAGTGTTTATCTTTCCCATGGTCTGCAAACTGCTCACAGAGAGTCAGTGGGTGTCACGTAAGATGTGCTAAAATCAGGGGTTAAAATGCTGTCAATGGTTGAAAAGAGAACTTTTAAATTATTTTTGTGGTTGGTGATTATTGTGGAGAAGTAATGATTTCTTGCATTTCTTATTGCATTGTTGTGTGTTTGTTGCTGATTGATGAATAATTGATAGTTTATTCTCTCTCTCTGCGAGCAGTTTGCTGACCACTTCACGGGAAAGATAAACACCATCCGATACAATATTTTATCTTGTCAAAGCTCTGTTTTTAACTCACTTGAGTGTTTGTCTCGCCCAGAGAAGACTCTGGACAGTTTTGCCCTGGTTAATGCTGGGATAATGGACAAGGTCTTCTCCTCAGTGAGGCCCACCACATGTCTCGTAGACCCAATCCCCACTCCATTTTTTAAGTCTTTTTATGGATCTTTTAGGGATGAACTTTTGGTCATGATGAATTGCTCTCTTCAGACAGGGGTCTTTCCCGCTGCCTTCAAAGCGGCGGTGGTGAGGCCCCTGCTGAAGAAGAGCAATTTAGATTTTAATGATTTTAACAACTACCGACCAGTGTCTAACTTGCCATTTTTAAGCAAGATTCTAGAGAAACTTGTCTCTATCCAATTAAATGAGTTTCTAGATGATCACAACATTTTGGAAAAATTTCAGTCTGGTTTTAGGGTGAACCACAGCACCGAGACTGCCTTGGCAAAGATTTTAAATGACTTTAGAATAAACTGTGACTCTCAAAAGGTGACTGTGTTGGTTCTGCTGGATCTGAGCGCTGCCTTTGACACAGTAGACCACATGATTCTTTTAACTCGCCTAAAACACCTCGGCCTCTCTGGTGCTGTTCACAAATGGTTCACGTCCTATCTCACAGACAGAACATTTATGGTGAGTGTGGACACATGCTCCTCCAGGATCCATAAAATCACATGCGGTGTCCCCCAGGGCTCCATTTTAGGCCCTGTGCTTTTCAACCTGTACATGCTTCCCCTTGGCGGCGTCATCAGGAGACATGGAATCAATTTCCACAGCTATGCAGATGATACACAGCTTTACATTTCCGTGTCTCCTGATGACACCAGACCAATGGATGCTCTTTTTAACTGTATTCTAGATATCAAATCCTGGATGGCAAGAAACTTTCTCCAGCTTAACCAGGACAAAACGGAGGTTTTAGTCATCGGTCCTGAGGCCCAGAGAGAGAAACTTTTATCAAAACTACAAGCACAGTCTTTTAACCCATCTCCTCAAGTGAAAAACCTGGGCGTCATTTTTGACTCTGAGCTGACTTTTATTCCACACATCAAGAACATCACAAAAATGGGCTTCTATCACCTAAAAACATAGCCAGAGTTCGCCCTATTCTCTCTCAGGCCAATACGGAGACACTGATGCATGCTTTTGTCACCAGCCGTATAGACTACTGTAATACCCTGCTCTCTGGTCTTCCCAAAAGAGTATTTCAGGTTTGCAATTATTGCAAAATTCAGCAGCACGTGTCCTGACTAGGTCCAGAGGGCGGGATCACATTACACCGGTCTTAAAATCTCTGCATTGGCTCCCTGTGAGTTACAGGATAGATTTTAAAGTTCTTTTACTGGTTTTTAAATGTCTTAATGGTCTTGGGCCTTCCTATCTTTCAGAACTGCTTTCCCTTATGAACCTTCACGGGCCCTGCGCTCCTCCGGCAGCAGGCTCCTGGTCATTCCCAAAGTCAGGACACACACTCACGGAGAGGCGTCTTTTCAGTACTACGGCCCTCGTCTATGGAACTGCCTGCCGGAGGACCTCAGGGCTGCAGAGAACGTTCATGTTTTTAAGAGTGGGCTCAAGACTCACCTGTTTAGCTTGGCCTTTGACTGACTTCGGTCGTCTGTTTGCTTGTCTTTATTTGTTCTTTTGTTTGTTGTTGCTGTTCCTGTTGTTGCTGCTGCTGTTGTTGCTGTTCCTGTTGTTGCTGTTCCTGTTGTTCCTGTTGTTGTTTTGTTGTTTTGCTCTTGCTGTTGCTGCTGTTGTTGTTGCTTTTGTTGTAGCTGTTGCTTTCGTTGCTTTTTTGTTGTTGCTGTTGTTGTTGTTGTTCCTGTTATAGCTGTGATTGTTTTGTTGTCGCTGTGGTTCTGGTGTTGTTGCTGTTCCTGTTGTTGCTGATGTTGCTTTTGTTGTTGTTGCTGTTGTTGATGCTGTTGCTGTTGATGTTGATGTTGCTGTTGTTGCTGCTGCTGCTGTTGTTGCTGTTGTTTCTGCCGTTGTTGCTGCTGTTGTTGCTGCTGCTGTTACTGTTGTTGTTGCTGCTGTTGTTCCTGTTGCTGTTGTTGCTATTGCCGTTGTTGCTGCTGCTGTTGCTGCTGCTGTTCCTGTTGCTGCTGTTGTTCTTGTTGTTGCTGCTGCTGCTGTTGTTGTTGTTGCTGTTGTTTCTGTCATTGTTGCTGCTGCTGCTGTTGTTGTTGCTGATGTTCCTGTTGTCGTTGTTGTTTCTGCTGTTCCTGTTGTTGCTGCTGTTGTTACTGTTGTTGTTGCTGCTGTTGTTCCTGTTGCTGTTGTTGCTATTGCCGTTGTTGCTGCTGCTGTTCCTGTTGCTGCTGTTGTTCTTGTTGTTGCTGCTGCTGTTGTTGTTGCTGCTGCTGTTGTTGTTGCTGTTGTTTCTGTCATTGTTGCTGCTGTTGTTGCTGCTGCTGCTGTTGTTGTTGCTGATGTTCCTGTTGTCGTTGTTGTTGCTGCTGGTCCTGTTGCTGCTGCTGCTGTTGTTGCTGTTGTTGCGGTTGCTGTTGCTCTTGCTGTTGTTGTTGTTGCTGTTGTTCTGTCGTCGTTGCCGTTGTTGCTGCTGCTGCTGTTGTTGCTGCTGCTGCTGATGCTGTTGCTGCTGTTGTTGCTGCTGTTCCTGTTATGTGTGTATGTATGTGTGTGTGTATGTATATGTGTGTGTGTATATGTGTATGTATATATATATATATATCTGTGTATGTGTATGTGTATATATATGTATATGTATGTATGTGTGTGTATATGTATGTGTGTATATGTGTGTATATATATATATGTGTGTGTGTGTGTATATATATGTATGTATGTGTGTATGTATGTATGTGTATGTGTGTATATATGTGTGTATATGTATGTATGTATGTATATATATGTATGTATATGTGTATGTATGTGTATGTATGTATATGTATATATATATGTGTGTATGTGTGTGTGTATATATATGTATGTATGTATGTGTGTGTATATATATGTATGTATATATATATATATATATGTATATGTGTATGTGTATATGTGTATGTATATGTATGTGTATATATGTATATATATATATATATATATATATGGCGGCACGGTGGCTGAGTGGCTAGCACTCATGCTTCACAGCAAGAAGGTTCGGGTTGCCCGGGCCTTTCTGTGTGGAGACTGCATGTTCTCCCCGTGTTTGGGTGGGTTTCCTCCGGGTACTCCGGTTTCCCCCACCAACCTAAACATGCGCCATGGGTAAGGTCCTCCAGCTTAGGGCCTGACCAAAGCATAAATAACAAAACAAGATCATGGGGATGGTCCCCGGGTCAAATTTAGAAACAACTTCTCCTGTGCGAGATCAATAAAGGTCAATCTTCTAATCCTTGACCACTGTAAGGCGCTTTGTGCTACAATATTGTATGAAAAGCGCCTTATAAATGTTTGATTGATTGATTGATTGATATTGTTATTTTGTTTTTTCTCCATCTGCGTTCTGCCCTCCGACAGTCTCTTTTGGATTTTCTCAACCCTTCATTTCTCCATGGAGGTTTTGAACTGGTTTAGATGTTTCTGGATTTAAGTGGAGCAATCAGATCTAGAGCTGACCGTAGTCTACTGTTAAATAATAAAATCAATAAATGTTAAATAATAAAATGTCAATAATAAAATCACAAGGAGCAGGTAAAACCATTGAGGGATTTTTATCTAAAACATCAATAAAGTTTGCAGCTACTAGGGGTCAGACGGCGCTTCCTCACAGAGGTCTCCCGCTGTATAAAACCAGTGATATTAAAAAACACACAGTAGTGGTCAGACACAGCCAAGTCAACAACAGAGGACACACTAGTCGTCAGACCATATGTGATGACCAGATCCAAAGTGCATCCCTGTTGTGTGATACCAGTTCTCTTATCCCCAACGCTTTTGCACTGTAAAAAAATTAAGAATCAAAATGTGCCCTGGAAAGGTTGTACTGATGGGTAGAAGGATCTGAGGTACAGTGAGCAGGAACATAAAAGTTCTATATTACAAAACGGGACACCAAAAAAGGACTTTTATGTACCTGCTCAGTGTGCCTTGGATAGTACAACTTTTTCAAGGTAAGTTTGGCTCTCTCTTAGTTTATGTTCACATCCAAAGAGCAAGAGACATTTTTACAGTTTTGTACACAACTCTTGACCCACTGAAGCACTCAGGTCCTTACCTGCTTTCTACTTTTGCACTAAACTTGGCATGAAGATTTCCTCAGTAGATTTTAGATTTGACCGGTGCATGTTTTGGGTTGATGGGACAAACCGGACCAAACAGAAGAAATCCATGCAAACCCAGGGAGAACATACACATACTGTCCCTCCAAAGGCCAGAGTTTAAAGGATTTTGCTGTGTTTGTGCAAGTGTGACACAGAGAAGTGACGCACTCTGCTGTCACAGTGAGTAAGCAGACCTGAGACGCCGTGCTGTAATATCAGTCATACTCACGCTCAGTTAGCTGTGAATATAAAAGCCCAGTGCAGTAGAGGCAGTGCAGAAGAAAATCATCCATCGCAAACAGAGCACCTCCTGTCAATTTCTGAGCCCATACCTCTGCACAGCCTGAGCTACACCCTGGGTCATTCACACCCCACATCGCTCACTGCTTTTAGAGGGGAATAGACCACTTTGGATAGAGACGTTTCTGCCCCCTGCCCTGGACTGAAAGAACATACAGTGATAAGTGCAGAGAGATAGAGGGGCAGGGAGGAAGAGAGAGGGGGACAAAGAAAGAGGAGGGGATGGGGTGGGAAAGAGACTGCAGGAGGAGAAAGGAGGGTGGTCGAGGAGGAGGTGGTAATAGTAAGTCCATAGTCATAGTCATCATAGTCATAGTTTGCTTTATTGTCGAAAAATTCATTCTATGTACATGTACATAGAATGAATTCGAAATTTCGTTTCCCCACTAACCAGGCAGGACAGTGATAGAGTGGGCTAGGGGAGGGGCCGCTGCGCATACGCGCGCCGCCGACTGGGAGATGCAGAACAGAAAAGATGCAATACAAGTACAATCAGTGACAATTTAACAACATGTAATGACAGAAAAACAATTGGAGATATAATATAAGGTGATCTTTTTTGTTGGTAACATAAGGAAGAATGTGTGTGGGGGGGGGGGGGGGGGGGGAGATTGGAAATCAATGAAGTTGACTGAACCGAGAGCAGAGGTCAGACCTTTCTAAAGACAGGGAATTTCTACTATTGTTTCTATTTTCAGTGACAGTGTAAGAGTGTGTGCCATGTTTATGTAGAGTCCAGATAACAAACCACATCTGTGGCCTTGGAAGTGTTGATGCAGGGAGGCGAAGTCAAAACACAGATAACCATTGGAGCCAGATTTTCACAGGAAGACATAATAATCCAGGGGGGTTATGATGAAATACATTTTTAGAGACCCAGGTAAATAATTTAGACTGAGCTCGGGTGCCAGACCCCCATCTTCATATCGCCATGAAGATTCATGAGAGATCTCATTAGTTCCTCTTGGCGCACAGACTGCGCTGCGTTGGCTTTACACAGTTCTGTCAGCATGCCCGTGATGATATCCAAACGTCGAGATGTTTCCTTCGGTTGAAATCCTTCCAAAAGGACCTCAACCTGTCCCACTTTCTGATGTACTCCTTTCACAAGATCTCCAACCCCTTCACAATGGCTCGAAATTTCTGCGGACAGCTTAGGGGATTCTTTACAAGCTGCCAACTTACAAATTATGCGATAGATCATGGACAATCCCAGGCCAATTAACAGATGTCCAGCTATCAGAAATCCAAATACGTAAATATCCTCCACATCCTCCAGGTACATTGGTGCCAAACATACGACTTGCCACGCACGATACGAGTCCCTCGCATATCCAGCAGCAAAAGTACCATCCGGACACGCCGCTTCTCCCGGAGCGGCACTCCTCCGTGAAAAAAGAGTATCAATAGTGCTGAGGGTCCAGCTGATCACATCCATCTTTTTGGAATTTGGAAAATCTGCTCCAAAAAGCGAGAAAATTACGAAAACAAGAGAGGCACGCAGACAGCAGGAGCAATAGATAAGAGAGGAAAAAGAGAGACGTCTGCTCGCTCTCAGGGTCAGAACAGAAATCACAGCATCACTCAGCCCAGCCCAGTTTTGGCTCAACTATTTATTTATAGAACAAAACTAAATTAAAAGTATGCAGTGATGACAAAAACAATGACGGCATCCATCCATCCATTTTCTTCCACTTATCCGGGATCGGGTCGCGGGGGCAACAGTCTAAGCAGATCTGCCACCCAAATCTCAGTGCACCAGCCCCTATGGATCCTCCTGCGGGTGGTGGGCCCATGGGAGGACGGCCCCACGTCACTCCTTCAGGCTGTGCCCGGCTGGGCCGGCAGATGCTCGCCGTCGAGCACCCACCCCAGGCCTGCCCCAGGATGGGGCCCCAGTGATGCCAATCCAGGTGACGTAACTGGCCTTGGTCTATTACTCATGATAGGGGCTTCTGAACCGCTCTTAGTCTAACCCGTCCGCCAGGACCTATTCGCCTTGGGTGACCCTACCAGGGTCATGAAGCCCCTGACAACATAGCTCCCGGGATCATTCGGGCACTCAAACCCCTCCAACACGTTAAGGTGGCAGTTCAAGGAGGGCAAAGACAGCATTAAGTGGTAAAATAATCAATGCTCACATGTAACACTTTTCCACCTTCAAGGCTCTAAGACATCAAGGAACCACTCACCCTTTCACACACATTCACCCACCAAACACTCAACTGCGCTAATATCGCCCCAGCAACTGTGTCCAATGATACAACGTAAACATGATTGCCGTTGTAATGATGATCTATTCTTTTTTTTTTTTTTTTTTAATAATTTGTTTATTAGTATTTCCAACTTTCACAATATAAAATCATCCATATACATATTCAGTAGCATAGAAGGAAAATACATTTTTTTATATATATAAACAAGAACAGAACAACCTGAAAAAAGAGACAGAGGAAGAGAAAGGAATGAGAGAAAAAAGAAAGAAAGAAAAAAAAAAGTTAAATAAATAATAGAGAGAGAGAAAGAGAAAAAAAAAAAAAAAAAAAGGAAAACCCAAAAAAAAAAAAAAAAAAAAACCCTCTTACAATATAATCACACACTGTACACACACAAAAAAAACAGCCTATGCATCCTGTTCATCCTGCTGGCTTTTTAAGTAGTCTGTGAATCGTCCCCATACTTTGTAGAAAGATGATCTATTCTTTGTTACAAAAACAATCCACATGATGGCCTTGTTTATGTAAAAATGGTAATCCAATTAGAAAACAGAGTTGGCAGTTTAAATGCTTAAATCCAGTTGGTTTAAAACCTTAAATGCCTCTCTCTGATCTGAATGGTCACTACCTGAACTCCAGTACCTGCAGCCTGTCATGAGTCAGTGCTAGTGCAGCCTCTGCAGCTCAGGGAGGGAATTGTGAAGGTTCTGAGCTTTCACAAGAGGGCTGTCTATATGCTGAGAATGAGATGAACTTATCCGCAGGTTAAGGCTTTAGCGACCCAGGTCCAGCTGGGATTGTACGATCTTTATTTAAAACAGTAAGAGCACAGGCTACAAACAGTTCCATATACATCTACACCAGCTACAAGCACAAATACAGTGTTAATGTAATAAATGATATCAAGTTTCACAAAGTTTGAACATATTTTATTGGTCACTTCACTGTCTCTCATATCCATGTTTAATCAAAGCTTGTTGATGCTTCTGAGCCTAAAATAGAATAATGACTTAACAGATATGAGCCTAATCTAAGCGTCTGCAGATCACTGATATCTGACCACTCTGAAGGACATGTTTTTTCTCTTTTTAACATCTTAACAACTTAAAACCCTCTCATATTGTCCCGATAGCCTTGTGAATCAAAGCATTTCATTAAACCCTTTGGAGAGGTCATCTTCACAGCGCACATCTAAAACTGAGGAGTTAAAAAAAAATGATGTGACTTTGACTGCAATTATAAAGTTCACGAGTCAAGCAGTGCCCTTGTCAAGCTTCTTTCTGTTTATTTGAATCACTTATATTCAATTGGTTCACATATTAAGTATTATAATGCAAATCTCTAATCTAGCCACGACAGGCCTTAAAGGTGCATTGTGTAACTTTTCTGGTGGAGGGTCCGTCATATGCTTTTCTCCGTGGAGAGGTTTTTGCTGTGTCTGGAATGTTTCACTGTATGGCATTAAATTTTTCTATCTTCATGGAGACCAAACCAGACCAAGTTAAAGGTCAGATCTGTGCAGAGGCGACTCCACTCATTTAGAATGGCTGTTTTTCTAGGTATTTTTGAGTTATAAAACCATCTGTAGTTGAATAAATGTAAAATAGAGCTGTTTAATGTCATATTGTGGAACATTCCAGGCAAGGCATTTGGCCAGGACACTCTGACACATGTTATTATGAAAACACGTTGCCCGTCTATTAGAAATGTTCGCCTCTACTTCAGTTTTCAATCAATTTCATCAATTTTCTGGCCTGCTCCCTTCCTCACCCTCCCATATATCACCAA
Organism: Paratrypauchen microcephalus; assembly: GCA_036785185.1. Lineage (NCBI taxonomy): Eukaryota > Metazoa > Chordata > Actinopteri > Gobiiformes > Gobiidae > Paratrypauchen > Paratrypauchen microcephalus. The sequence continues at coordinate 956,031 of JAVJIX010000074.1, forward strand.
AGAAAAAAAAAAGCTGTGTGTTTTACCTGTCCAGTTGTTTTTGTCGTAACATGTTTGTGATTATTGTCATTGATTGTACTGCATCTTTTCAACTCTGTTAACTCCAAGTTGGCGGCTCCTCCCCTGACCGCCACTTTCTTTGCTTGGTCAGGGGGAAACGAACATTTCGATTCGCTATGTGTCATGTACATATGGTTTTTCGGCAATAAAGCTAATTATGAACTATGAGCAATGACATATCCATAGAAACAAGTAGGTGACGGACCCCAAACCAAAAAGGGACATTTGGTTCATTTCAGGGACAAAGAGGTTCATTTTGGTCTTTCAATGGCATATGTTATAAAAAGTTACATAGTGTACCTTTAAAGAAGACGTGTTGTGCTGGTGTTTGCTATACAGTGGCCCCGCTATACTGCTATACTGTTTTGTGGATTTTAATTTTTTTTTATAGAGTAACATTTTGTCTGGGGGGACCAGACTGGACCTAGACCAGGAACAGACCGGGACTAGACCAGGACTAAACGTGGACAACCAGGTCTAGACCAGGTCTAAACCAGGTCTAAACCTGGACTAAACCAGGACTGGACCAGGTCTAGACCTGGATTAAACCAGGACTAGACCAGGTCTAAACCAGGATTAAACCACCACGTGCCGCTCTTTGCTGGTTTCCTGCGGTTGGTTTGTGGCTCGTGCTGAGATGACGCGGTCTGGCGCCGCGGTTCGATCTTGTGCTCGCAGCCCCGGTGTACGCGCGGTCCTGCGCCGGTCGTGCTGCTCTGTCACGGATTTGACCACGATGTTAAGATAAGATAAGATAAGATAATCCTTTATTTGTCCCACAATGGGGAAATTGCAGTGTCACAACGCAAGTTTCAGAAATAGTTGGAAAAAAGAGCATGCATCAAAAATTAATAAAAATAATAAGTATGTACAATCAACTAAAAAACACAACAGTGTAAGGTTAAAAGGCACAGGAACGTTGCACAATAAATGTCTTTGATTCTGAGCAGTGAACAAACAGCAGTTAAAGTGACTCCAGTTCAGTAATATATAATATCACTACAATAAAGTGACTCAGATGATTGTGTACAGTGCAGTGATGGGCAGTGGTTGTTAAATAAATAAGTAGCAGGTAAAGTGAAGGGTGCACGTGTCGCGCACTTCTCCAAGGGGTTGGTGTGCGTCGCGTCCCGGGACGTGGTGGTGCCGTTGGGTGAGCGCGGTGCTTCCAGTGACTCATGTCTCCGCTCCCCTCGTGCGTCCGGCGGGGCTTCCAGAGCCGTGTCTCCCCCCACGCTTCACTATTAATACATTTTGTTGAAAATCTATTAAAGTTTGAGTGTTTAAACGAGAGAGAAATGTGAGAAAAGGTTAATTCCAGTCTGAGAAAAGTGTTTAATGTGTGTGGTGAGGCATTTACAGCCTTAAAACATGTAGAATAATTGTAAAATATAAAGTTGTCCTACTTCGCGGATTTCTCTTATTGCGGGTTATTTCTGGAACCTAATCCCCGTGATAAACGAAGGATTACTGTACAGCTATAATCTGTAACACCTGTGGATCATAAGATTATTATTTGGACATTTCAAATCACAATATCCATCTAATATGATCATAAACTTCCGTGTTAGAAAATGGTGGTGCCCAATGGGAGCTGACGTCGCCGTAAAAGCATTCACAACAGAAAGTCGTGCAGCCCTCTCTTATGGATAACTGCACTTTTTAAAGTTTTTTTTTTTTCTGAATCCTAACCTTATCACAGATGAAGAAAGTGACACTGGAGAAGTAAACAGCAGCGGGCATATGGTGGTAACAGTGAAAACAGGAGTCCATCTGCAATATGGCGTCTTGAAAATAAGCAATTATAAGTGACTCAAACATGCACGAATCACACCAGATATAACTTTGCGTGGGTAAATTAGAAGGGGAAAGAGAGAGCAAGAAAGAAAGTCAGAGAAAGAGACAGTAAGAGAGACAGAGAAACAGTAAGAGAGGGAGGGAGAGAGACAGGAGAGAGAGAGAGCGAGAGCAAGAAAGAAAATCAGAGAAAGATACTAAGAGAGACAGGGAGAGAGAGAGACAGTAGGCAAGAGAGAGACAGTAAGAGAGCGAGGGAGAGAGACAGGAGAGAGAGAGAGCAAGAAAGAAAATCAGAGAAAGAGAGTAACAGACACAGGGAAGGAAGAGCCAGTAAGAGAGAAAGGGAGAGAAAGACAGTAAGACAGAAAGGGAGAGAGAGACAGTAGGCAAGAGAGAGAGACAGTAAGAGAGCAGGGGAGAGAGACAGTAGGAGAGAGAGAGAGAGAGAGAGAGCAAGAAAGAAAGTCAGAGAAAGAGACAGTAAGAGAGACAGAGAAACAGTAAGAGAGGGAGGGAGAGAGACAGGAGAGAGAGAGCGAGAGCAAGAAAGAAAATCAGAGAAAGATAGTAAGAGAGACAGGGAGAGAAAGAGACAGTAGGCAAGAGAGAGAGACAGTAAGAGAGCGGGGGAGAGAGACAGTAGGAGAGAGAGAGAGAGAGCAAGAAAGAAAGTCAGAGAAAGAGAGAGCAAGAGAGACAGGGGGAAGGAAGAGACAATAAGAGAGACAGAGGGAAAAGACAGAGAAACAGGAAGAGAGCAAGGGAGAGAGAGAGACAATAGGAAAGAGAGCAAGAATGAAAGTCAGAGAAAGAGACAGGGAAAGAAACTGGGAGAGCGAGAGAAACAATAAGAGATAGTAAGAGAGAGGGAAGAGACAGAGAGAGAGGAGCAGAAGGAAAATGGTCATTCAGGGCAGTGTTACAATAAAGATCTTCCTGCTCTATAGACCAGTGGTTTACTCTTGTACTGTGTATCGTGACAGCAATTTTAAGTGAAGCTCAAGTTACATTGATTTGTTTATTCATATTCATTCTATTGTTTCGTCTGGAATGTTCCACAGAATGACATAAACAATATAATTGACACACCAAACTGAGTATGTTTCTTTTAGCTATAAGAACAGATGTAAATCAAGGCAAAGCAATAACACGTCCACGAGACAAGCAGGTGACAAACCCTCCACCAAAAAAGTTACATAGTGCACCTTTAAAGAAATGTACTACTCTAAAGCAGGGTTGTCCAAAGTATGGCCTGGGGACCAAATGCGGCCCACAGACCAGTTTTTGTTGGCCCCTAGGCTAGAATAGAATAGAATGCCTTTTATTGTCTCTATTCACATCTACAATTTACATCATACATACTCATAATGAGATTGAAAGCATCTGACTTCAGCGCAGACATTTAAGTACAATATATACAACACAGCAGGATATTTACAACATAGTATATAAAAAAAAAGTCCTCTACAGCTGGTACTACACATTAGATACTAGGTTTTTGCAAGTCTTGCTCAGATATTTCATTTCATTTCATTTATTGGTTTATTAGGACACTGTCATTTGACATATATTGCAATTTGTTATAAAGATTTCTTATGGACGCTTGTTCATAATAAGTCTGCCTTCTTTTCTACTTTCTCTCTAAGAATTCTGTCACTTTCTTCCTTAATACCAGTTATTTGTTGTAAAATTATTTGATTTACAGTTTGCTTGTACTCTTCTTTTTAAAAAAAAATCTTACTCCTAGCCAGTCTGGTCCGTTTTTGTGCTGCTGTAAGCGCGATCAACTTTCCCCACAAGCCCGCCTTCAGTGCATCCCAAAGTATAACTGGGTTCACATCCCCTGTATCAACTGTGACATTATGAATTTCTTCAGCATTAATTAAAAAAGAATCTATTCTAGAAAAAAAGGCATGGGGAACTGAATAATGTGTATAATCCTTGGTCTCTGGATTAACCACATGTATATCAGCCCCACCTCCTGTATTGTGTTCATTAGCTTGGTCATGTGATATTTACATTTTGTAACACTAGTTATATCAATATTGTTATTTAACATGACATTGAAATCTCTACATAACAATAACCCTTCAGCTTCTTGTGCTGCTATGTTAACTACAGTTTTATAAAAGGGTTTTATTACTCTCTGGGGGGGGCATAGATATTAACTAATGTGACATGTTTATTTTCCAATTTACCTTTAACTAGCACATATCTTTGTTGGACACCTCTTTATAATAGTCAAAACTGACAACACGGACAGCTGCCACCTCCAGAAGTTCTCCGACGACTCGGCCATCGTGGGCTGTGTGTCAGAGGGGAACAAGCTGGAGTACCGCTCGGTCATCAGTGACTTTGTGGACTGGTGTGGGCTCAACCACCTGTGCCTTAACACCAGTAAGACAAAGGAGCTGGTGATGGACTTCAGGAGGAGACCACTACCTCACTCACCGGTGAACATCCAGGGGCAGGACATAGAGACTGTGGACAGTTTCAAGTACCTGGGTGTTCACCTCAACAATAAACTGGACTGGTCCCACAACACCGACGCCCTGTACAAGAAGGGCCAAAGTCGCCTCCACCTCCTGAGGAGACTGAGGTCCTTTGGAGTGTGCAGGCCTCTGCTCAAGACTTTTTATGACTCTGTGGTGGCCTCTGCTCTCCTCTACGCTGTCGTCTGCTGGGCCCCGAGCAGCACAGAACGGGACAGAAAAAGACTTAATAAGCTGGTTAAGAGGGCCAGCTCTGTCCTGGGCTGTCCTCTGGACCGTGTAGAGGAGGTGGCTGAGAGGAGGGTACTGGCCAAATTCATGTCCATTAAGGACGACACCTCTCACCCTCTGCACCGGACTATAGAGGAGCTGAGCAGCTCCTTTAGCAGCCGACTGAGGCACCCCCAGTGCAAGAAGGAGCGCTACCGCAGATCCTTCATCCCCACCACCATCAGACTGTATAATTCTAACATATAGGGCCAGACGTGCAATATCCTCCTTTTTCATGTTGATGCTTGTTGTTACTATTATCATTACTACTATTTTCCATTATTATTATTATTACGTATCACTTTTTGCACTATTTATTACTTACTTTATCCCCTCCCTGCCTGCATGCACTTTTTCCCTCTTGTCCAAATGTCCTGGAGCTACTGTGGCGAGTAAATTTCTCCTGTGTGAGATCAATAAAGGCTTATCTTATCTTATCTTATCTTATCTTAAATTTGCTATTAAAATAGCTACTCCCCTTTTCTGACTTGGCTTGTAAGAGCTATAGTTCAAGTTTTTGTACCCATGTTTCTTCAATTTTACATGTTCTTGTGGAGGCAAGTGAGTCTCCTTCAAGAAGATAACCTGAGCATTCTCTTTTTTGAGCTTAGTCAAAACCTTACTTATTTTAACTGGATTGTTCAGCCCATTAATGTTTAATGACACCAGTTTAATTATTAAAAGGTATGTACTTGTGTGACTAAATTGTAACTCTCCAGACAGCTTAAACTAACACAGGCCTGAACAAGTGGACAAAAAACAAAACAGGTCAAATAAAACACAAAAATAGTTTGCTTCCAAGTTAGGGTGAATACTTCACACCCAAAGTCCCTGTTGGCAGGCTGAGGGGAATTACTGAAGGCCCCTCCCTGGTGTAGAAACACACAGCCTCACGCATCCAAAAGTCCAACGTTACCCAACAGCAAGCATTTCAATTCAAACAAGCTATGTTATGTGAGCTATACCAAAATATACATCAAACTTTTTTTTTTAACCGTCCTTTATAAAGCTAGATATCAAACAAGCGAGTTCATAAGCTATTTGAGGAAGATGAACATATTTTCCCAAGGTTGGGCCGTGTGTAAATTTTTGACTCAAATATCTACTTTTGCATACCGTGATCAAAAAAGTCAGTGTAGCAGGTGTCCACCCTGGTCACACTGCGTCCTGGACTTACATGCTGCTTCACTGCCACAGTGTTGCCCGTGAAAGACGCTCCATTTCTCTGCTAGATCTGATGCCCGTACTGGTACAGTGTATCTCCTCTCCTCATCTCCAGTGCAGCCTTCTGTGCACTCCCGTAAGTCTGCGTGCCTGTATCCCAGTGGATGCTGATTTTGTCCAGAGGTGTTTGGAATCGGACATCTTTTTCTTTCAGAGATCTCTTGATGTTACTGTACTCTCTGCACTTCTGAACCACCTCCGTAGCATAAATCATGATCAAACGCCCATCGTACATTACTCTACCTGTCCAGGAATTTTTCAATATCTCTTCCTTAAGGGTGTACACCTGAAAGTTTATTATTATCGAGCTGGGTGGCACAGTTTGATCTGGTTTTCACATTTATTTGTTTTAAGGAGGAGACGGAGAAAGAGAAGGACAAGGTTTTTGGCCATGGCGTTTTGTGAGGCAATGGCAGCAACGTCCGTAGAAATGAACGTGTTGGTGCGGAGTCGCAGCCAAGAGTGGTGGGATTGTTATGTGCTTCGCTGCTTCACTGATACAGAGTTTATGTACTATTTTCACATGACGAGAAGAACATTTGTGTACATTTGTGAACGCCTACTTGTACCACTCTCGCTGGAGGAAAGACGCTCAGGTCGGATGAACGCGACCTGGCCGTTCAGACTGAAGTTGCATGCCAAAAGATCGGATATGTATCGGATTTAGGGCCACATATCCAAGTGGCCTGGGTCGCATTTGAAAAAATCGGATCTGTGTCGTTCAGACTGTCATTAGAAGATCAGATACAGGTCGCATAGAGGCAAAAAAAATCGGATTTGGGTCACTTCAGGCTGCAGTGTGAACGTAGCCTTAGTCACTCTTACCTGTTTTGTTGAAAATCAAACACCTAAACAGGACCATGAACGCTCAGACTCATCACAGGCTCCTGAAAATGTGCTGTTTAAATCATTGTGTATTTTTTTGTTGTATTTTCACACAATTTAAAACTTTTTGACAATATTTGCTATTGTGTGCGTAGGGTGACCAGACGACCCTATTAAACAGCCCCAGGTTTGAGGCCTGTGTCCCCTGCCCCAGTGGATTTATCCAAAACCATTGATTTGTCTCAGTTTTATACAAGAAAGAAAGAAAATAAAATCCCAGGTGTCCCTATTTTTTTTACTAATTTCATACCTGCCAACAGTAAAATACAGAACAGCATGCTTAAAAATGACCAAAACACAAAGAATATGTGACTATTACACCGACACACATGTTAGTCATGAATTGGTGTCCCAGTTTTTGATTTTGAATCTGGTCACGCTATGTGTGCATGGTGGCATCATGGTCACTGCTGAACATTCTGCCATTCACATGCGCGTAGAAGCGAGATGCTAAATATCAACACAATCATTTGAATGCATGGGATTACAAGGGACTGGAATATAACATCAATATAATGCCTGTAGTTTTATATAAGACACTGTAAAACTGTATCAATGTTACTGTCTCTTCTGTTTACTCATGAAAACTGCTGAATACCTATACATACCCACGGTCCACTGCCTTTAAGTATTATCTGCTCCCCCCTCGTCCCCCTCTCACTCCACTGGCCCGGTCAAACGCATGTGGCCCTGATGAGATCCAATAGTGATGATGGTGCATTTAAAAGATAACACTTTCATTAAGCTTAAATAAATCAATTTAGCTAAGCGGAATGAAAATTACCCAGCTATGAACAATCTGAAGCTGCGTCACGTATTAGCAATCTGTAATTAAACTGGAATGTAAAACTGGTTAGTCTCGCCTCATTAATGGACCAGGGAACTTACTTCAATTAAGGTTTGCAAGTTCACCGTAGCAGAATGAGTCCCGCTGCTAAATATAGGACTTTAGGATACCGCATATGGGGGATTTTAGGACACTTTTTGATCAGGAAGTCAGAAGGATTTGTTCAAACGCCCATGAGTAATCTAAGACGGCATATTTAATAGCTTTTTGCACTGTGGTGAAATTGAATCCAGCACTTTACTTATATAAGCACACAGTTAAAACTGCACATGATTTCTACCTGTGATGCAACAATCCTGGGTAAAAAGAGTGATCTCTGAGGCTCAAAGCAAAATGACCTTGTAGACAGAATTCATGAAACAAATGTAAATGAACCAAATACAACTCAAGGTACATTTTGAGCACCTAGCATTGTTAAAAGCTAAAAAATCTGCATATGTGAGCTCAAATATCGCTAACATATACAACAAAAGACCAACATATTTCATTTATTATGCTTTGGATCAACGGGGAAAGAATGGCATACTATTTAGGTCATTAATAGACGATATAGTAGGACTGGGGTGAGAAACAATTTTCATGAGACAAGACACACCACAAGATTTGATCCACAACAATGAGACAAGATGAGATTTTGACATAATAGGTAATACATAAGTAGTGTAATCGGTTTCAAAATTTTTGCTTCACTATTTTATTTATTTTATGTAATGTGGTCATTGTACTACTGCTGTTTGGAACTACAGCTTCTCAAATTGTATACCTCGCCAGCTCTTAACTCTTTTAGTCCAAGCCAAAGAGAAATTCAGATGGAAAAAAATCTCACAAGATTATTTTTTTCTCATGTGTGCACAATCTTGTGGTAATTTTGTCTTGTGAGATCTTGTGGCACGAGATCTTGTCCCATCCCTACCAATTTGGGTTTGCAAGTTGGGGGATAACACATAGGGGGTTTTAAGGGCACTTTTTTGGTCAGGAAGTCAAAAGGACTTGCTGTGATCATGTTCAAGCATTGATGAGTTATCTAAGAAGACGTATGTAATTCCTTTCTGCACTGTGGCGAAATTGAACCCAGCTCTTGGTCTGATCGTATAAAAACTAACAAATATCCATCGAGAATCCATCTTAGTGTGCAAGATGTGTGTAGAATCCCTCAGTAGGGATGGGCGGATCGATACCAAAGTATTGATATTTCGATCCTGATGGGGTATTTAATATGGATCGATCCTGGTATTAAATTATCGATACCAAGTCATGTTTTCTTACTGACTTAACTTTCAGTTTATTTAGTTCAAATTCATATGTGTTTTGTTCATTATTCAACCATTGCCAGTTGTCAGGCACTACTTTTCCTTCCGCGTTCTCACCAAACGTGGGGTAGTACGTCATCCCGCGATAGACTCATTGCAGTCAAAGCGGCGCGGGAGTAGAGAGCAATGACACAAGTGCAAGCGTTATTACGTTCTGCACGTTCATAATTGTTTTGTCTGTGTAAAAGAGTAAGAGGCACTTTTTTTTGTAATTGTGTTGTTTGTGGATCCGTACGCCTTAAGTTGCCATTAGTATATGTTAAAAATGGGAGAGCTCATCAGCCAACTCAGAAATATTAAGTCATGTTTGTGAGTGCCATTGTTATGTGAAAATAAACATTCTGATATTTCATTTGTTGTCTTTTTTCATAGGCTGCAAGTGCCCAACTTACAATAGTTTTGATGTCTGCATTGCCATTTTCATCAAAGAATTTTTTTCAGATATCTGGTGTTAGAATGTGTGGAGCTAAGCCTCCTGGGGGAGCTTTGTGAAGCCAAGGTATCTAGTTAGAGCCAGGTTAGTGTTTTTCTGCTGTATTAAAAAAAGTATGAAAGTATCGGTATCAATATCGGGATTCTAACCCTGGCATTACTTGGTATCGTATCGAAAGAAAAATAACTGATATCGCCCATCCCTATCCCTCAGTCGTCCAGGTAGAATCCATGGCAAAAGGAGAAATTCAATTTGTTAACTGGACAAAGGTTTATTTGGTCGAATACGTTTAGCAGCTCATCCAAGCTGCTTCTTCAGTTCTGGCTAGAGTGCTGATGGACACTGCTTATAACTGGCTGCAGGGAGGAGCTAACTACAATGAAATTACTATGACAGTATCACACCTATTTGTGGGGTCTTGTTAGCAGAACCATTCAGGGCCATAATGGGTGTTTTCACACCTCTGACCTGACTTGGCTGCCCTATTGTTTTCTTTGTTTGTTTTGATTTAGGTTTGAGGGTAGAGTTATAGATGGAGACAAATGATGTCTGAGACCTCCATTTCTGTTCAAGGAAGGATTCTTTTCCCTTACTGTGCAAGGTTAGAAACAACCAACTGTTGTTAAAAGTTAAGAGGCCATAAAAACTTCTATTAGAGTTTGTAAGTTCCCCGCAGCAGGATGTGTCTCCCGGTTAAATATAGGACTATAGGACTGGGATACCACATAGGGGGGTTTAAAGTAAGACTGACTTTGTGTGATCTTCCTCAAGCTTCCATGTGTAATCCAAGAAGATGCATTTAATTCCTTTTGCTATAGTAGAAGTAAAACTCATGAGGCTTTCACATGAGGCCTGTCCATATATTGAGAATGAGAAATCCTCTATCTGCAGGTTCAGTTGTGTTTTGAACCCTGTAGGAGCAGGCTACATACAGTCTCTTTAACCTGCAATTGTGGTGTTTCCCAGTGTGCAAAAAGACATTCAAAAACACATTGTGCACATACTTTGCTGTCTAGATATTATTGGAGCATTGTTCCAAATAAATTCTGAAGTGAAACAATAAACCAGCACACCGTATCTGAGCAGTGTGGTTCTGCAGTAGCTCAGATAGTCTCTTCAGATACAGACGGGTGGAGCGTGCAGTCGTACAGCCAGCCTTATCTACCAGAGCTGGAATAAAGGGAAGTGAAAAGCAATTAAAACAAGACGAGAGGGAAGAAAAATTTGAGCAACTCTCTCTGTGGAGTGGTGCTGACAAATGAGCTTTAGCAATTCAATTTTCACTTCAGTCTTTCCCCAACCCTCTGTGCTTTGTATGGATGTGAGCACGGGGTAGATGTGTTTTCAGACTGCTGTTTGAGATAGTCAGAGAAACAAGATGAAGTGAAGAAATAAACATTTTAACTGTGGAGGAGAGATGATGTCTTTAATTCTTTTTAATTCTTTTTGTGCTGTAGTGAAATTGAATCTAGCTAGTATTCAGGGCTCTCAAGTCTCACGCATTGAGAGTGTGACACACGCAATTCGACGTGTTCACACGCTCACACGCCACATATGGCATTTCTCACGCTGATTTCTTTTTTTTCTTTTTTTTTTCTTTTTTTTTGTGCCCAGAAAATCAGTCTGTGTGGCAGTTTATGCAGGCTCCGCCCCCTGCTCCGGGCGCACGGTCCGAGCGGAGGCCGGGGCAGACGTGCCGTCCCCCGGGCACGTCCTGAGCCTCAGTCCCGGTGCCACGTCTCCTCTGAGACGCACCGACTCCGGTCCCGGTGTCTCCGTCTGTGCGTAACGTGTCCCCTCCGACGGCTTACGCGCGGAATACGCGCGGCCCAGAGCCGAACTGCCCATGGTGAGACGCGGTGAGCCGCGGGCCCGGTGCATTAACCAGACTCTTACATGAATCCGTTAAAAATGTCCCGCTCCCCCCCCCCCCTCTCAGCGCACTGACAAAGTGCGGTGATGTCATATCAGATTATTTCTGCATCTATTTCGGCACTAAACCAGAACTAAACCAGGACTAAACCAGGACTAAACCAGGACTAAACCAAGACTAAACCAGGACTAAACCAGGACTAAACCAGAACTAAACCAGGACTAGACCAGGACTAAACCAGAACTAAACCAGAACTAAACCAGGACTAAACCAGGACTAAACCAGGACTAAACCAAGACTAAACCAGGACTAAACCAGGACTAAACCAGAACTAAACCAGGACTAGACCAGGACTAAACCAGAACTAAACCAGAACTAAACCAGGACTAAACCAGGACTAAACCAAGACTAAACCAGGTCTAAACCAGAACTAAACCAGGACTAGACCAGGACTAAACCAGAACTAAACCAGGACCAAACCAGGACTAAACCAGAACTAAACCAGGACTAAACCAGAACTAAACCAGGACTAAACCAAGACTAAACCAGGTCTAAACCAGGACTAAACCAGAAGTAAACCAGGACTAAACCAGGACTAAACCAAGACTAAACCAAGACTAAACCAGAACTAAACCAGGACTAAACCAAGACTAAACCAGGACTAAACCAGAACTAAACCAGGACTAAACCAGGACTAAACCAGGACTAAACCAGGACTAGACCAGGACTAAACCAGAACTAAACCAGGACTAAACCAGGACTAAACCAGGACTAAACCAGGACTAAACCATGACTAAACCAAGACTAAACCAAGACTGTGTGTGATAACATATTATCCTGTGCATTATTGAATAATATGGACTTTTAGTTATAAAAGCATTTCCATATTTCCAGGAAAAATGTCATCCCCCCCCCCCCCCCACTCTCTGCAAAATGCTGGCCAAATATACAGAACTGACTATGGTCCTTTAATATTGAGAGGAATACACCAGTACTTTTTTTTTTTTTTTACAGAAGTTAATAAAAGAATAAATGAATGTTGTTGTTGACAGTTAATTCTACCCACAAATCTAGAGCCTTGTGCCTTTCCATTCAACGGTGCAGACAGTGTAAAGACAGTGCAAAGATTTATTTACATCACTTTGAAAATTGTTAGAAGACATGCATTGGAAATGATCCATAGGAGCATAGGAATATTTGCAGAACAAGAACACAAATCAATGATAATCTTTGCAAAACTAAATATAATTTTGATTGTCCAGCTGCTACAGGTATCTCTCCTAATACTCATTTGTGAATTGGTGCTGGCGCTTCCTCTCATCAGAATGTGAGGTCGTTATTCCAGCTTGTGTGGTCCGATCCGGTCAGAATTGATGTGCTGGTCTGTGTAGAGACAATGACAAATCAGTACTCCATTTATTACTTTGTATATACTCCAGGTGCAAGTTGTAAGAAGATAGAAGATAAGTATGTGTAGTGAACAACATTAATACTTCAATATACCCATTATGAACTTACATTATTTATTTGGTTACACATTGTATATTTTACACACCTCAAAAACTCTTTATTTTTAATCTCATTATAAATGCAACAAACCTGCAGTCACCTGCTAACAGCTCATGGATTTGAATCAGGTGTGATGGGGAAACATTAGTGGGCCTATGCAGATTTAAGAAGAATTAACAGGCACATGTCATCAATAAAATACTAGAACTACTGCATAACATTCAGGACATTCATATCCTGTTGCCCGTTGCTGTAAGATATGTAAAATTGTGCCCTTTGATCACTCACGCACACAACAACAGCAGCAGAGCAGTTATCAAACAACACTTGCGTTACAGTGTTTAGTCACACATACTTCATGCAATCCATAATCTACCTTAATATTAGTGACAGTACTACCCCACAATGGCAACGGACAGCAACTTTGTGAACAAACACACTGTCAATCTGCCCAGTCAAATGTGTTGTAGGTAGGTAAGTAAACACATTATCGGCCAAGACATATAGAGGAGAAAACTGTTCAAAATAAATGTTATAAGTTCACGTATTAAAACCAAAGGTTTACAAAAAATGAATTTGTCTATTTTCACCGGGTAAAGCCTCATTTTCAGTGTAACAGCTACAGACTTGGATGACAATAGGCACTTTGCCGATAACAGCACTTGCTACACTATAATAGTGTTGATGCTTTTATGTAGAGGCAAGAGATTTAGTCACAAGACAAAGGTGGTGTTATAAAGTCCATTTCCAGTCTGAACTCAGTTTGACAGAGTATGCAGTTATTGCTTTTGGCTTTGTAGGGCAGACTAGCCTGCTAACCGAGCTAATAGCTGTTAGCTGCAAAGCTAATGCAACATATTCTACCAGTAACAAGTCCGGCGACCATATACAGCACAGACACAAAATCATGTAGTTTTATAGTTGACTTACTTGTTTGCTGTCTGTAGCTGATGCGGCGTGAAGAGTTGGTACTGACCCAGGCTTCAGTTTCAGTCGATTTGCAAGTCCAGCTCTGTATTGTCATCTGCGTTTGGCATAGACATTCAATGTTTTAGTCATATGTGTCAGCACATTTCCACAGAAAATAAAATTAAATCACTGAGAACATACTCTTTTCTTCATCATCACATCCAGGGACTTAGCAGTTGCCGTGCTTCATTCGTTTCGGAGCGCTGACGTTTCTCCAGGAAAAACAAACCTGCTGCTAGTAGCTAGCAGCTAGTCTGACCCCCCAGGATTTCGGGGGCATTTTTTGTGATTGTTGCGGGGCTAAAATGCCTGAATTTGCGGGAGCTTTTCCAAAAAGTTGCGATGAAAGTTGCGGTGTTTTTCAGGTTTTTGTTGCGATTTTGTTGCGGGAGGAAGTGAAAGTTGCGATAAATAGTTGCGATTTTCGCTTTTTGTAATTAAAATTGAGTAATATTTTGAATACTGGGTTATTACTGACAAAGAATAATACAAACACACAGAGATCACAGATATGGTCCTAAAACAACCTTACCAACATCGAAAATAAATTACTACTAGGAGGGGAACTGTTTCGCGCGGTCTTTTGCTGTTATTTTAGTGTGCAAATAGCGCCGCAGACATGTTTCTTTGCCATTAGAAGCCGTGTCTCAATTCCCAGAGCGCGTGGCTCTGAGCGTGGCCCGAAGGGCATGTGCGTCACACATTTCGACAGTACACCGGCGCGACGACTGCTGTCCCACTTCTTTTTTGTCCCATGCGCAGTTAACACGCGGTCTGAAGACCGCAGTCGTTAAGCGGTCCGCAGACTGCAGTCGGGGCTGAGCAAGTGTGCACCGACTTGACTGCAGTCTGAGCCCCCTTCGGGCCGCGCTCCGAGCTGTGCGCTCTGGGAACTGGGGACACGGCCGCAGTTTTGTTTCGTCACACGGAAGTAAAGCAGAATGTTGCGGCTTCCAAACTCAAACCTTTTAGCCGCCGAGAATATGAGGCTGGGTCCTATGGCTCGCAGATTTGTGACGCGCAAAGAGGAGGCTGTGGTGACAGATACGCTGAGATCCAGATATGTTTTGTGCATTTATTACAAAAAGAGCGCACACAGCTATGACAGCGCAGCAGGATGAAATGGAACTCATGAAAACCAGCAGGATGAACAGATTAACGTGAAAGATGAATGAATGGTTTGCGGTCAACAAAAAATACGGCTACACCCCAACCCTGACTCTCTCCTCTGTGTGACAGGTGAGCGCGCGCTTTTACACGCACACACTTCCGTACGTGCACACACCCACACTCACGTGACCCACCGCCTCTGCCGCACACACACACAAACGCACCGCGCACCTCATCTCAGTTATGTCTCCTACACAGAAGGAAGTTGGTCGGCGTTCAATACGTCGCCGATGATTGGTCAAAATTAGTAAAAATTGCGGAAAAGTTGCGGTGATTGGTCAAAATTGCAACACCGCCCTGAATTCACGGGGATGGGCTGAAGTTGCGTTGAAGTTGCAAATCGCAACATCGCGAATTCCTGGAGGGTCTGACTAGTAGATCGTTCGCATAGGGCCGGTCCAAATTCTCTGGGTAGGATTTCCAGAGAAAGGGGGTGGACATCCAGACAGAGGGGGTGGAAACCTTTCCGCTTATGTTGCCATACGGGAAGAGTGTTCCATCCCGCCTGTTTGACCTTTTTTTTTTTCAAATTTGGAAAAGGATAGCCATTGGTCAGTTTACACATTTCTCTATGTTTAGCCATGAGGGGGCCCTTAAACAGGGTAGGGGAGCTCATATTAATGTTCAAAAACCTCAGAAAGTGAAAATTTCATGCCATGGAACCTTTAATAATTTTATTTGAATCAGCATAATAATTAAACAGAAAATATTTCACTTCAGTCTCCTCTATCCTCTGTGCTTTGTATGGATGTGAGCAAGGGGCAGATTTGTGTTTTCAGACCGCCATTTAAGATAGTCAGAGAAACAAGACGAAGTGAACACACACACACACACACACACACACATTTGAACTGTGGAGAGATGGTTTGCAGGCTCTCAAAGGCGGCAGTAGTAATGATTATTTTGGAGACATAGGTGTTGTGTTTAAGTGGTTCACAAACAGCTGAAGGACTTTCTTGAAAGCACAGTTACAGCTCGGCATTGTGGGATTGAGAGATTGGACACCCGTACTTCTCCAAATCTTGTCTCTTTTGCAAACATACATCTTACAAAAAGACATCTCCAATATTAGATTTTTAGATACATTTGGATTTCTATAAATTTACTGATTGGTGTAAATAATAATCATACAGAAGGAGAAGTGAGAAGAAATGTCACAATTTAAAGGTCCAGTATTACACAAAATTGACTCTTGTGAGCTTTTAGGATGTTATTACCTCATCAAAACATAGAGTTGTGTTTTGTTTCATTCACACTTGTTTGAATAATCCTTTATTATTAGTTTGTCTACATCTCCAAAGTTCAAAATGCTCTGTTCCACCTTGTGATGTCATGAAGAGGTCTACACAGTCTACAGTTAACAGCTATTTTAGGCTTAATTGTACTGCTTTACTCTACAATACACTACAGTAACATTAAGTTTTTGTCTTTTTTTTTTTTTTTTATGGTTTTGTGGCCATACCAGCTTCTGAGATCACATCAGATCTCTGAAGCTAAGCAGAGCTGGGCCTGGTTAGAACTTAGATGGGCGAGTATAAGAGTGGTGTGCGCGTGAGTGAAGGTGGTGGTCGCAGGGCCGATGGCGCAGATATGCCGCCGCGCTTCCGTCATTCTACCCCAGGGCAGCTGTGGCTACAATAGTAGCTTACCACCACTGAGTGTGGAGTGAATGAATAATGATCTGTAAAGCGTCTTTGAGTGTCCAGAAAAGCTCTATATAAAACTGAGGCATTATTATTATTATTTTGTTTTAACTTTTGTTCAGTTGAGACTCCCAGGGAAAGTACACAGTATCCTCTGGCTCACTGAAAAACAAAGAACATTAAACGAATAGCTGTAGCTATATATAAATATTTTCAGTGTGAGAGAAGAACAAACACAGTAAAATGTGCAGGGATTGTGTGCTAAACATAACTCCAGGTATGTTTTGATGAGGTAGGATTATATTATTACAACATAGATCAAAAATTGCATAATACAGACCTTTTGTCAGTTATTCTTCACTGTTGACAGCATGACCAAACAACTGTGAAATCTTATACTTTCTTTCATTCCCAGTGTCAAATTCATACCACCGTTTATATCACTTTTGATACCAAGTATGAAACCATAAAATGGAGGGTCGCGGTCAACATGTCATCCTGATTGATTAATCAACTAAAAAGGGGACAAGACAAAACAAAACCAAGAAATCTGTATCTCTGTGTATGTGACCCAAACTGCACTCACAAGACTACACCTGCACTGGAGTTGTTTATTTGTGCAGAAAAGTAGCAGGAAAAAAATGTATTTATTTAAAGACCACAAACTCTCTAACTTCTCCTTCTTTCTGCTGTTGTCCCATATAAATCCTCTTACAAATACAAATACTGGTCGAGCAAGATAGCATAATAGTGTGAATAATAATTACAATTATTCTTCAACCAAATTATCTGTGACCTCTCTGAACACCAGTTACTTGCAGTAATACAATTATACAAGCCATTTCTTTTAAATAAAAACTTGCAAACTTTTTTTTTTTTTTTTTAATGAGCAGCTAATGCCATCAGCTTTTATTGTAACTACTCACAATAGATTTAAATATCTATGTGACCATTTTGAGCCTTACATCTATGACCTAGAGCTTTTTGAATAACCACAAATAAGAACAGGGCCGTGGGTGGAGATAGGGGGTAGGTGAAACATGAATTTTCTGAGCAACCTCAAGTGCAACATCTCTGAGTGAAATAATGACGAGGAAACACTGTTACAACATTGTTAAAAGTCAATGTTACATATTTCCACTTAAAAAAACCAAAACAACAACTCCATTACACGGTGTATGTAGCCTATTACGTCTAAATGACATTGACACATATACAGTATATTTATGAGACTGTATAACCAAACCATATAACCACACCATAACCATTCTCTTCATGGTCATTCTGAGAGACATAGTATCTGATGCCATGAAGACATACTACACCGCGTAATTGAAACATGACTATCGGCTACGTTGCTCTCTCCATCTCCCGTGGATCCAGTGACAGATACCAGAGCTCTATAGTCCACTCACGTCCATAAAAACACAGCGAGAACCGTGAGTAACGACTTGCCATTCCGGCCTCACGTTTTTATATCTGGCCTCTGCCGCGCTTTGCTTTGAGTGGATCCACCATGTCTAACGCATCATTGACTCGCTCATTGTTGGTGGGGCGGGTGTGTGTGTGTGTGTGTGTGTGTGTGCAGCGGCGGGTGGGGGTTTAGGGGGGGGGCTGTGTCCTTGGCGTTTATTGCCCGGCTCCTCTCTCGTCCTCTGGGCATGGCTAACCAGAGCACAGAGGAGCGCTGCCCAAATAACCAAACCAAACCCCCATTTTCAGTGCCACCGCCGACGGATCTGTAATTTTGATCATTTTATAAGCCCCGTAATGTGACGAGGGCTGCGGATCATTAACTGCTATTTCAGTATTTCATCAAGTATGAGAGGAATTGCTGTATATAAAAAAAAGTACATAGTTAAAAAGGAGCACTGTGTAGCTTTTCTGGTGTGGAGCCCTTTTATAGATTTAAAGGAGAATTAACGTTTTTTACAATCTGAGCCTTATTTAGTTGTTTTACTCACCCATAGCACTTTGGTGACATATGGAGCACTTCAGAGATGTTTTAGATTTGCGATGTCCGAGTTCTCAGGGCATATAATATATATACATATATATATATATATATATATATATATATATATATATATATATATATATATATATGTCTCCAAATAACACAAACTTTAACTTTATCCATAATTTACAGTTTTGCGTTTCATGTTTGGGTCCCGGGAGCTGAGAGCCAAATAAGATGTGACTCCGCACATGCACACTGACGTCCTCATCTACTCGAAACTATGGCTAAATCTCGGATTACAGGCCACTTTTGACTGAAACGAAAGCGTAGACCAGTGCTTCTCAAATAGTGGGGAGGGCCCCCCTGGGGGGGTGTGGCGTGATGCCAGGGGGGGGTATGACCCTGGGAAACATGTTTTTTTGCTGTACTGTACTAGAACTAAGTGTAATTGCACATCAACAACAGTAGTTGGCAGTGGAGTTCTCACATGCGATTTACGCACAGTCTCACCATTAACAGAACATCCTCTGTCACAGAAAAAACACGTATATTCCACTGAGTCGTGTCCTTTAGTCCGACAGAAGCTGACGCATCAGTGGCACAAGGAGAGAGCGTTTTTTTTTCCAGTGCTTTTAGCTTATGCAAATGAGGTGGTTTTAAGTTTCATTTCTGTAAAACGTAAACAAATGTGCGCAAAGCTGCATTAAAAACACATTAATATTTGAGTCCTCAGTGCAGTCTTTGTTGTAAGTTTCTTTCTTTTTTTTTGTTTATAATGTTAATAAAAGGATACAATGGTGTTCTAATAACAATTTTCTAGACAAATAATACTATTTATAGTCGCGCGCAGGAAGGGGGGCGTGAAATTTTTTCTTCTTCCTAGGGGGGGCGTCACAGAAAATAATTGAGAAGCACTGGCGTAGACTAAGACATTGAGCTTTTATGATTTGAAAAGTGCTAAAGTTTGTGTTATTTGGAGACCGCAAACATGTGCCCCGAGAACTCACATTACAGAGATCGCAAATCTAAAACATCTCCGGAAGTGCTCCATATGACACCAAAGTGCTATGGGTGAGTAAAACAACTTGTTTTATTACCGAAATAAGGCTCAGAATGTAAAAAACGTTAATTCTCCTTTAAACCAAGTGGATTTCAGCATCGAAACTGGCAACCCAAATGAGAGACTTATGTGAGGCATTATTTCTGATTGGATAATTGTCTTAGGGACCAAAACACCAAATGAATAAACAACACTGCCATCATGTCTAATGTTTTTGTAATTAAAAATAAATCAACATTACTAGTATTACATTATTAGTAAAATATTTTAAGTTGTGTATCTTGTATCTGGATCATGTTTATGGATTTTTAAAAACTTTACAAAACCTTCTACAGCAAGATGGATTCTTGTGATATTTGTGAGTTCATCAACTCACAAACTGAAGGACTTCCACTGTAAGGATAATTGGGCGGGCAACCAATCGCTTTGAAGCATTGAAGTTTGTGTGGAAGCCAAAGTGTCCAAACAAACCAAAACAAACATAGCGCCACCGACAGATGCACTTCGGTCTGTTTTAGTGTCAATACAGACCACTTAGTTGCTATTTTAAAATGTGCAGAAGGTAAAAGCTTTGTGCATTTGTGGAAGGGAATATGTCTGTGCTTTTCTCTCAACTGGATGTAACAAAAGTTTGCCCAATCAGATTCAAATAATCGTTGTGACGTTCTGTGTTTTTTGATCGCTTTAAGTGAGTCATCCCAGATTAATGATGTGTAGAACTCAATTCAGAGTGACACACATCTCAATCTGGCATAAGGCAAGCTAACATACAGTTCCTTTAAAGTCCCCGTATTGCGCTATTTTCTGATCTATGTTATAATGTTTCCTCATCACAAACCTCATGGGGTTGTGTTTGCGTTTTGTTCATAAATGTTTAACATAGAAATCACTTGAATGATTTCAGCCCTGAAATTGCCAATCTGTATTAAAAAAAAAAAAAAAAGTAAAAGGCAGCTGTTAACTTGAAAACTACCACTTCATGACATCATAAGGTGGAACAGAGCATTATAATTTTTGGAGATGTAGGCAGATTAATATTAAAGGGTTACTCAAACATGTGTGAATGAAACAAAACACATCTCTAAGTATGTTTTTGATGAGGTAGCAACATTCTAACATGTTTAAAGGTCCCATGACGTGGTACTTCTTGATGCTTTTATATGGCGCCTTAATGGTTCCCTAATACTGTAAATGAATCCTTCTTCAAAATCAAGACTCAGTGCATGAGAAAGACCCATGAACACAGACAGAGTCATACATATCTCTCTGGAACACTGCATTATGGGCTTTGTTGCTTGAATGCAAATGAGGAGGACAGAGATAGGCCAGCGCAGCGAGTGGGGGTGTGGCCAAATTCTCCACTCTTTCCTCTTTAGCGGTGCGATGTGCGCTGGCCCCACTTCTGCGTTTTTGCGCGGAGGAAGATGTGAGAAGCTTTCCATTGAAAAATAAACACATTTCCACAGAAAATAAAATTAAACCACTGCTGTTTCAGAGGTTCGGAGGGTCGGATAAAGGACATCCGAGCCTGGAAACACTCTCACGTGCCTCCAGGCAAATAAAAAAACGCATCTCGCATTGCGTAGCTGGTTCGCAGTCCAAATTCTCTGGGCGTGATTTACTCTCTGTAAATGTGTGGGTAGAAACACAGACGGGCGGTGGAACTGCATTTGCATTTTTTCTTCAATGTGACGTCACATAGTTTCCTTGTTCAGAATCGCCCGTTTGAGCTGTCTTTTTTTCAAACACAGAAAAGGATCGGAAATGCTCAGTTTACACATTTTGCAACTTTTAGTCATGGGGGGGGCTAAACAGGGTAGGGGAGCGCACATTAATGTTCAAAAACCTCAGAAAGTGAAAATTTCATGCCATGGGACCTTTAAAGCTCAAAAGAGTCAATTCTGTTTAAGATAGGCCCTATAAGCAAAAGGCAATTATGAAATGAAAAGACAGATTACTTTAAACAGTTACTATTTTCTGCCTTGAGGTGTTCCAATCCCAAAAGTTTCCTGATAATGGAGTTATAGTGTTTGAATCTACCTGTGATTAAAGTGGTTAGCTTTGTTAACAGAGCCACACTATCTCAATGGATACTCAAGGGTGTAATTAAACACTCTACCCTTTTCTTTATAATGAGTTTGGGGAGAGGAATTGAGTTAGATCATTATTACTTTTGGACTTTACTACAATGTAGGATACCAAACTACTGCCAACACTTAATTTAATTTGATGCATTGTACTTACTTCACTTGGTAAAATGGAACGCAGTGTGTGTCAGTATGTCAGAGTATAATAGCACAAAATCTCACAACCTGTAATAACATTTTTGCAAAATCGTCTTTTCAGAGCTTTTAACCATGTCATATTTGTTTCTCTTCTCATTTACCCTGTCAAAACTGTATTTGGAGTGAATCGTGCATGTTTGAGTCATCTCTAATCGCTTATTTTCAAGACTCCATTTCGAATCAATGCCTGTGTTAAACACCGCTGGCACACCCACTGTTCTGTACTTACTTCGTTCTCCAGTTTTATTTTCTTAATTGATGACAGGCAAAAGGAGAAATTCAATTTGTCAACTGGACAAAAGTTTATTTGGTCGAATACGTTTCACAGCTCATCCAAGCTGCTTCTTCAGTTCTGGTCAGACACTGGTGGACACTGCCTATATCTGCCTGCAGGGAGGAGCTAACTACAATGAAATTAGTTTGAAACTACCACACCTATTTGTTTACAGTTTCTGTTAGTTAGGTGGGCCAATTAGATCTGCAGTGGGTGTGGAGTGTGGGGTCTTGTTAGCAGAACCATTCAGGGCCATAATGGTGTTTTGACATCTCTGGACCTGACCTGCTGCACTATTGTTTTCTTTGTTTGTTTTGATTTAGGTTTGAGGATCAAGTTATAGATGGGAGACAAATGATGTCTGAGACCTCCATTTCTGTTCAAGGAAGGATTCGCTTTCTTGACAAAAATAGCCTCTTTAACTCCCTCTCAAACCAGTTCTTTTCTCTGGCCAAGATCTGTACCTCACTGTCCTCAAAGGAGTGGCCAGTGGCTTTTAGGTGGAGCTGTACGGCAGATTGAGGTATACATGTAGATACATGTAGAATTCAGCAGTGTGAGTCATTTTGGTTCAAATGAAAAAAAAACTGCTACAGTGGTCCCTCGCACTATCGCGGTTCACTGTTCGCGCCCTCGCTGTTTCGCAGATTTTTTTTTCAATTTTTTTTATAGTGTAACATTGTGTTCTGCGTCCTGATTGGCTAAGAGACTAGACCAGGACTAAACGTGGACTAAACCAGGTCTAGACCAGAACTAAACCTGGTCTAGACCAGGTCTAAACCAGGTCTAAACCAGGACTGGACCAGGTCTAGACCTGGACTAAACCGGGACTAGACCAGGTCTAAACCAGGATTAAATCACTCCGTGTGGCTATTGCGTTCGTTTGTGCGTGTTCGGTTTGTGGCTCGGGCTGAGAGGACGCGGTCCGGGCGCCGCGATTCGATCTCGTGCTCGCATCCCCGGTGTACGCACGGCCTCGTGCTGCATTGTCACGGATCTGTCCACGATGAACCCTTCATCCAAGGGGTTGGTTTGCGTCGCGTCCCGGGACGTGGCAGTGCTCCTCGCGCGTCTGGTGGGGCTTCCGGAGCCGTGTCTCCCCCCACGCTTCACTATTAATACATTTTGTTGAAAATCTATGAAAGTTTGAGTGTTTAAACGAGAGATAAATGTGAGAAAATGTTAATTCCAGTCTGAGAAAAGCGTATACTGTGTGTGCTGAGGCATTTACAGCCTTAAAACATGTAGAATAATTGTAAAATATAAAGTTGTCCTACTTCGCGGATTTCTCTTATTGCGGGTTATTTCTGGAACCTAACCCCCGCGATAAACAAGGGATTACTGTACTTACTATTTTGATGTGCAGCTGCCCATCGGAGTTACAGATGCTTTATTGGCACGGCAGTTTTTTTAACACGGAAGTCATCTGCTGGGTTCTTTTAGTAAGTTGTTAAGATCAATATTGCAATTGAAAATGTGCAAATTATAACATAATCATCCAGAGGTGCAGGCACATACTGTTTATAGCAGACACAAGCATAATATGTCTATTTTAATTGTAATATAAGCCTATTCTTAAATGTAATGAAATAATTTTAAGCTAACAGAATGAATTGAGTGACTAACATCCGCTAGGTATTCGGTCGGTACCTGCCTCCACAGTCTTAAAAATTCCGACCTATTGCTATAATTGAAAGGACCCGTTCGGTATTTATACCCCTTACAACTACATATATATTACAGTGACTGTGGCACCGTGATGATGTGTTTAATGTAATAATATTATATTATTTTGCTGGGATATTTCTTCCTATGATGTCAAAAATGTGCACAGTTTGAAATAAAACAAATATATCTGTATTTTGTATTTGTTTGGGACAACTGAAGTAAAGCCCTGCCTTATGGGAAATTTCCCACGGCCGGCCACGACGATTTGACCAATGTGTATCCGAGTTGTTACCAAGAATTGACCAATCACGGCACTAGTTGCAACCAAGAATTGGTAGCGCTCGCATATGAAGTGGAAAACACTTTATATGGGAGACAATAGTAAACCTTTTCGAGGAAGTTAGTACAACACAACATTTAATCACTTTCATGAGAAATAGAACTGGTCAAGTTAGTCAAAGTAGAAGAGGAGATAGACGGACGGTCGGAAACTTAGCATTATAGTTTAGTAAAATGAATCGAGGAGGAGGCACTAAACGACACAAGGGGGGAGCCATCGGGTTGCAGAGAAGAGCATTTATTAACTGCATGAAGGTGAGACACTTTCTTTAAAATTATAATAATTATTATTATTGATTTCCATGATTTTAATGCAGTTTAATGCGTGTAGCCCACTGTTTTGGTATTTTATTCTGCGTGGTTCTGTGCTGGCATGTTGTGGTTGTGGACTTAAGTCATGATTGATGGGTTAATCAGAGCGTAATGTATGGTATTGCGCATGTCCATAAATGTTTAACGTATAAATGCTTCATGTATGGCGTTGTGACGACTCTTCCCCCCTTCCCTTCCACGGTCTACGGGTACGGGGCCGCTTGTAGGTGCAAAATGGCAGGGCTGTTTTTTGGTCGCAGTCCGTCACTGCCTTCAAGAGTGACGTGAAGAATTGTTGCACTGTTGCATTGTTGGACTGTTGCATTGTTGTAGTGTTGTCACGATACTCGATTTTGATACTAAAGAACAGACACTCTGTTTTAATATTTTCAACATTAAATCATAGTTCTTTATGTTATTTTACCATATGGTTGTAAATCTGTGTAAACCCCCAGTGGTCCAGGTAGGTTCCATAGTGGTCCATGTGCAGTCTAAGTGCAGCTCAAGATCATTCAAAAGACATTCAGGAAAGGTTCATTTCTGTCCTGTGTATGGGACGTTTTACTATCAATATCAATCAAAGAAGTATGTAGTTTTGAGACTAGTTTTAGTATCGATTAGTATCTGATTTCTGATGCTTTTGACAGAAGGAAATATCCAAAAGGAAAATTCACAAACTTGATCACAAACCTGATCATTTTTGTTACTGACTAGAGCTAGAAGAAATCTGAAATACTCCTAAACTGTGAGGTGGTCTGAGCATCTCTTGGACAGGTACATAAATAGTGTAGTGCTTACAAAGATACCATCAGGCTCTATTGATTCAGCTGCAGCTTGTGACATAATCAGAGCAGTCCCAGAGGCAGTGGCATCTCTGCTCCAGCGCCCCCTCCTGGTCAGATACATGCTTGATCACATCCCAGCGCGCCTGTCTCCTTCACATTTGTCATAATTAACCTGATATATACACACAGCATCATCTTGTAGACAGGGAGTTGACCTTCTTCACGTCTGGTAAACTGCAGGCTCCAGTGAACTTTAAATGAGATGTTCCCATGGCTGGGTTCATGCAGTACTTGTTAATGTCAACTGTTATAGTCTTACACTGCGCTGAGGAGGGCTGACAGGTCCACACAATATCTACACATCCAAGTTGTAAAAGTAGAGTCAAGTCATAAGATTTGGAGACATTTGTTATAATGTCATGGGAGATCTGACAAAATTGAACATTTGAACCTAAGTAATTATTTCCCTATAAAAGTGTGTTTTTTGCTTGTTTTATCAGCAGAAACTGAAGGATGGAATCTAAAATACATGGCCCCTTCAATGCCAGTGCTCTATATACCCATCTGCTCTGAAGTTCATCTTCTTCAAATCTACTGATTTGCTGCTGTTAGCATTTGGTTAAAATCCACTTTATTGCTTCCTTAGGAAAATTCATCCTCTGCATTTCACCCATACATCTGCGGCAATCTGTCAGGAGTAGAGCGATCTCCAGCTTTTGATCTATAGTTTGCTTAGGACGATCTGACCTATGGTGCATGGTTTTAACCTTGCCCAGCAAGATGCTTCACATACTCTTGAGAATCCATACTGGCATGCACCTTCTGGTGCTATAAAGCCCAGCTGCTGGTTGGTGAATCAATCACAGATCAACATTGAGGTTTGAGAGGAAACCAAAGGGGAAGTGCCCAAGAGCACGAGCATGGCAATGCCAACTGACATACTTTGACTGACTTAAGTGAATAGATGAGAGCCATTCCACACTTATGTATACAACAGTGTGCAACACATATCAGTCTGGTATGACCCAGGTGAGCATATTATGGATTGATGGGGCAAGCTCAGAGTACTTGAAGGAAACCCACTAACACACAGGGAGAAACATGCCAACTTCACACAGAAAGGCTCTGGAGTCAAACCCAGAACCTTCCTGCTGTGAGGCAAAAGTGCTAGCCACTCTATAGACTAAGTAGAACTTTGAATATTTAATTGTTTTAATTTTTGTACGTAAAAAGGCTAAAATTGGCTTTACTCAGCCAAAAATATCTATTTGAATAAAGTTGTATTCTTCAAACAATTTGAACTTTTTACTTCTAATCTTGCTGAGAATGGTGAAATGTACTCTACATTATCATGTTAGACAGAGGCCCAGAGGTGAGAGAGGGAGCCAAGATACTCTGTAGTCTGTAAAGACTTCTACAGGGACTCTCCTCATGTGAAGAGACTGAGCGTGTGTGGGAGCAATATGGCACAGATTATAAACACAAATCATGCATATTTTCCATCTTTGGTGCTCTAAAAGTGGTTGTGTGCCTGCCCAGACCTCCGTAAACATGTTGTTATTGTGCAGGGCTCAGACTGCATATAGGCCTCTTTGATGTGCTATGCAGATATACGCCTCTAAGTAGGTCTAAACTATAGACTCATTACTAATGCATGGAGCTTCTACAGGATATTACCATGATCAATTATGAATGTTTACGCACCACATGCAGTCGCCTAGTGGTATAGTGCCTCTTTGGCCCCTATGAAGTTGGAGTTAAAGTGGGTGATTTTACTCAAGTACTGTTCTCAAGTACTCTGCATTTGTAGTCCAGCCTCTGAGCTACTTTAACTAAACAAAGAGAAGAGAAGTACAATGATGGATCTATATTGACATAGATATCATGCTGGCTGTGTTCTACATGTATTTCTGTATGGTGGAATGTTCAGCAGTAACCATGGTGACACAATGCATACATTAGCAAACACTGGCAAGAAAGTTGAAATATTGATTTGAAGTTGAAATCTCAAGAAAAATACAAAATGGATTTAAACAACACATTTTCATTACATTACATTTTCTGTAATGTTATATGTAAGATACAAATCATCTTGCATGTTGTAGTTCCAACTAAGTCAGCTCTTTCTGGGCTGCAGAGAACGTGTTTTTAAGAGTGGGCTCAAGACTCACCTGTTTAGCTTGGCCTTTAATAAAAAAAGAAAATGGTGTGTGTGCGTGTGCTACTGTTTGGGTTATTTGGTTGTGTGGTGTCGGGCAGCTGTGGGGTCTGGTTGGGTGGGTGGAAGGAAATGTGGGTTGTTTTTAATCACCGTAATTCACTTTTGTATGATTAGTTCTTTATAAATAAAGTTTTGATTGATTGATGGATCGATTTTAGGTATATTGTACCATTGCTATCAATAGTATGCAGTTCTAGTGTGGTAGTAATTATCATTATTAGTGGTGGTAAGGTAGAAATTATACAACTTGTTAGCAGTATTATCACATAGCAGTCATACTTGCAATGCAGTGATAGTATTAAATTTAGGGATAGCTGTAGTGGTGGTGGTGGTGGTGGTAGTATCAGCGGTAGTAGTAGTAGTAGTAGCAGCAGTGTTGTATAAAGTACTGGAAAATCAAACTCAAGTAAAAGTATAGGTTCCCCTCCCAAAAATGACTTTGGTAAAAGTGGAAGTCACTGACTGAAATGTTACTTGAGTAAAAGTCTTAAAGTATCTGGAACTTCTTGTACTTAAGTATGAGAAGTAATGTAAAAATAAATGTACTCAAGTAATGTCATTAAAAGTACAAGTAAAAGTATCAAGCAAAGGCAGTCTGAAGCTAACCCTCACTTTGTTACTTAGATCGCACAAACACACAGCGTTGTTTACATTTTTAAAAGTAGGCACATGTTAATCTTATTTTTTGTCCTTTTGATCTCGTGTGCCCTTTCTCATTCGTTACATTTAGCCTACAGCTATGCCTTCCCTTGAGCCGAAAAAGCTAGGTAGCCTGTTAGCTCCAACATCGTCAAATACGCTTTGTGTAACCGAAACAATGTCACACAAAGTTAATTTCTACATGTTATGCTCAAGGTTTCACAACGGTGTCTAGAATGTCCATGCTGTGGTTACTGAAATTGGAATATAGACGCTAACAATTTCATTAATCTAGAACTTACCTCGATGTGTTTCTTGAGGTTGGACGGGGAGTTTCTGTAAGATAGGATTTCCACGTTTCTTGGAAGGCACAAGAGGCACTTCATTCGATAGGACGAATCCTTCATATAAGCGTAAGAGAACATTGTGTTTAAGTACGGCCAGGGATGCTCATGGGCAGGTCCCCCTTCATTTGTAGCCGTGGATGCCGTCTCCTCTTCCATCAGGGATGTTGATTGATTAAACTAGCTGCATGAAACCAACAGGTGTAGGCTGATTGTCATGCGCAAGTAGCGAACAAGCCCAGGCACGTCCTGACTTCCTTCAGTCAGTAGAGGTTTTTTTTGTAACGAGTAACTAAACGGCACATTGAAAATGTAGTGGAGTAAAAGTATGCAATTAAATTCGGAAATGTAGTGAAGTAAAAGTAAAAGTTATCATTTTTTTAAAAACTCAAGTAAAGTACAAAGTCTTCCAAAATGTACTTAAGTACAGTAGTGAAGTATTATTACTTCGTTACTATACAACACTGAGTAGTAGTAGCATGTATCTTAGTATTTTAGCCTGTGTGTGTGCGTGTTATTGTTTGGGTTGCTTGGTTGTGTGGTGTCGGGCAGCTGTGGGGCTGGTTGGGTGGGTGGAAGGAAATGTAGGATTGTTTTTAATCACTGTAAGGCGCTTTGTGTTACAATTTTTTGTATGAAAATTGCTTTATAAATAATGTTTGATTGATTGATGGTTACATTGTGCTAAAACAAAGCTCAGATTAAAGTCTAACTTGAGTAACAGAACTTCAGACAGAGTAGTACCTTCAGTTAGCATCACACCAACAGGGAATGTAGACGACATCAGTTGCAAAATATCAATATTGACAATGGTGCAATGATCATCATAATTTTCAAGATGTGTTTTATTATAGTGGAGCACTTTTTAAAACAATGGATTAACAAAGGGCTTCACAGGATCCTTTTGACAAGACATTTTAGCTTATTTTTGATGGGACTAAAATGGATTTTCATTTTAATCAAGAATTTAATTGGATAGTTATTTTGAGTTTTGGGTAAAGCTGCTATCTGTAAGTTATTCAGTTTTTTTCTCTCTCTCTCTACAGTAAATGGCAAATGTGAAACTTGTTCCTTCCTACCTTACCTGGCCCCTCCCTCCTCCTGAGCCCTGTTCAGACTCACCTGTGCCCTGTGGTCTTCTTCTGTTACACTATCAGACAGCAGTAACGTAGATAGCATCTAATGGTGACATATGAGAATACAATAGGGCCTGATCAGCCAATTGCAAATGGTAGCTTTAAGTTGACACTTGTAATTAGGGATGCAAATTATCGATTAATTCATTAATCTATAGTTGATTGACCTTATCGATCGACTTACGATTAACTGATAAGCTGCGTTTTTCACCTGAATTTTAGTGTTTCAATAGGGTCTTTAAGAATATAAGCTATAGTAACATAACACTGAGTCAAAAATATATCATGGTATTATTATATTGTATATTTCTCAATTAATTATTTCTTAGTAAAAAGCAGACAAATGTATTGATGCTGAATAACAAAATGCATTCTTTATTGAAAATAAATTAAGGACTGGCTCAGTTGTTGCACTTGCAGCATGGAAATCTTGAAATTAAAAGGAACTGAAGAAATTAAATAACAGAATGATATTTAGTCTACATATTATGATGAAACCAGTGAATCCAGGCTATTTTAGGACATTCTCAACATTTATTTTGAACTAAGGCATCAACAATATTTCTCTCCCTTAATCTGTGAAGGGTTACAGTACAAAATATACATTTCACAGGGCCCCTGAACACAGCATAAAACATTACAGGGCCTCAAACCAGAACAATCAAGAAATTATAAAAGCATGTAAGTTATATGCTTTTAAAATTTCAAAAATATATGGTTCTAGGTCCAGTTCTACTGTGAGTTGTATGGCAACATCCAGAGAGGAAAGGGTTACATGATGGAACGCTATGGTCTTTCTCGCGAGTGGGTTCGCATCTTGTGTTCACATTCTAGAATAGCGCCCTCTAGCGATTCGTTACAATTAATGCATTTTGTTCGGCCAACGTCTTGATCGACAATTAATTGTAAGTCGATTAATTGTTGACATCCCTACTTGCAATATGTAGTGCTTTTCTACCTTAAAGGCACTCAAAGCGCTTTACATCAAGGAACCATTCAAACACACATTCAAACACCGGTGTATGCACACTCGGGACGAAGTGGGTTAAGTGTCTTGTCCAAGGACACAATGACAGCACTTATCTGTGGAAACTGGAATCGCACCACCGACCTGTGGCTCAGTGGATCTGCCAGCTCTACCAATGATCTTTATGCCAACTTTCAAATCAGTGGACAGAAATGACAGAAATGGAGGGCTCAGACATCATTTGTTATTTATACCTCTATCCTCAAACCCAAATCAAAACAAACAAAGAAAACAATAGGCAGCCAGAGGGGTGTTCCATCAACGTGGCTAAGCGCAAAGCCCAGCTTATTTCGATAGGCTGCGCTTGTTTTAGTGAGAGTTCAGTTCCGTGACTCTGGCTTACATTAGTCCCCGCTGAGTTACTGGGGCAACATAGTCCCCTGAACTAGCCTGGTCCCAGGCAGGCTAAAGATGAGGCTTAATCAGGCGGTGTCACAGAGAATACGTCAGGGCTCTCAAGTCTCACGCTTTGAGAGTGTGACACACTCAATTCGACGTGACACGCCACACATGGCATTTCTCACACTGAAATTTAGTTACGCAATACAAGCGCAGCGCACAGCGCTTCTGTGCCCAGGAAATAAAAAAAAAAGTCACTCGCACCCACCCACCCCTCGGGAAAAAATTGTCACTCGTACCCCCCCACGTTCTTGGCTAAAAGTTGCAATATGTGTAAACTGAGCAATTGCGATCCTTTTCCGCGTTTGAAAAAAAGACAGCCCAAACGGTTGATTCTGAACAAGGGGACTTTCTGATGTCACACTCGGGGAAAAATGCAAATGCAGTTCCACCCCCCGTCTGGATGTCTACCCACCGTCTCTGGAAATCATGCCCAGAGAGTTTGGACCGCGAACGAGCTACGCAATGCGAGATGTAATTTTTTATTTGTCTGGAGGCACGTGAGAGTGTTTCCAGGCTCGGATGTCCTTTATCCGAGCCTCTGAACCTCTGATGCCTCTGGGTTAATTTTATTTTCTGTGGAAATGTGTTTATTTTTCAATGGAAATCGTCTCATATCTTCCTAGATGCAAAAACGCGGAAGTGGGGCCAGCGCACATCGCACCGTTAAAGAGGAAAGAGCGGAGAGTTTGGCCACAACCCCACCCGCTGCACTGGCCTGTCTCTGTCCTCCTCATTTGCATTCAAGCAACAACGCCCAGAATAAAGTGTTCAAGAGAGATATTTATGACTGATTGTATTCATGGGGCTACTCATGTACTGAGACTTGATTTTGAAGAAGGATTCATTTACAGTATTAGGGAACCATTAAGGAGCCATATAAAAGCATCAAGAAGTACCATGTCATGGGATCTTTAAAGAACTCAACATTCAGCACTGTTATAGAACTTAAGTTACGCATTTAAGAGGTCGGCGATCTTCTGCCACACCATGTCTCTCACCTTGGTTATTGCAAATGTGTTGAAGAGTTCCAAAAGCAACTTCTGTTCTGATGCGCTGAAATAATCGTCCCAAATCTTCGACATGATCACGTTTTCAACAGTCGCTTGTTCTGGGCTTCTTACGTCCCCTGTGCTCGCGCCTAGGCCAGGACTGGATAGGCCTGACTGAAGTTAGCGGTGCTGAGGCGCAGCTAAACTGCGTTAGTGGAACGACTTCAGGTTTTAGTCTAAGTTGCCGCTTCTTCAGGCGAGGCTTAACCACTTAGGCGCCGCTATGTTTAGCGACATTGATGGAATCAATGTCGCCCCAGGTCAGGTCCAGAGGTGTGAAAACAACCATTATGGCCCTGAATGGTTCTGCTAACAAGACCCCACACTCCACCCCCACTGCATATCTAATAGTCCTACCTAACTAACAGAAACTGTAAACAATGGTAGTCTCAGAGTAATTTCATTGCAGTTAGCTCCTCCCTTCAGGCAGATATAGGCAAGTGTCCACCAGTGTCAGACCAGAAGTGAAGAAGGAGCTTGGATGAGCCGTGAAACGTATTCAACCAAATAAACTTTTGTCCAGTTGACAAATTGAATTTCTCCTTTTGCCATGGATTCCACCTGGACAACTGAGGGACTCTACACAAATGATAAATTACATTGTGTTTCTCCCAATAGATTTATCTGAAGGGAGGAGCTAACTCCAAAAAACTAACATCTAACTTTAAAAACAGCAGATGTAATATAAAAGTACCAGTAGTAAAATCAGTAACGAACTTTCAAATGGCAATTATTTTTATTTGGTTTCATCTTCATTGATTCTCTTATAACAATGTATCTAAAATAAATTGTACACTTCACTTCCTGTTTTCTCTGTTCCTCTGCCTGTATTGCTGTGTCATGTGTCCTACAGACCTCTCC
Source organism: Paratrypauchen microcephalus (assembly GCA_036785185.1). Classification (NCBI taxonomy): domain Eukaryota; kingdom Metazoa; phylum Chordata; class Actinopteri; order Gobiiformes; family Gobiidae; genus Paratrypauchen; species Paratrypauchen microcephalus. The sequence continues at coordinate 988,878 of JAVJIX010000074.1, forward strand.
TTAAAAGTGGTGAATTGCAGTTTAACCCGGAGAAGGGACTGCAAATGGAATCTGTTGTGAGTTAGTTCCTGGTGTCTGCAGTGTTCAGCATCAGTGAACTTCGGCCAATGGAAAAGCCCCCGGAGACAAAGTTGTACCTGCTCCTGTCTGTCTGCCCCCTCTCCCCCTCTACCTTCTCCCTCTCTATATATATTGAATGTTCTAGTCTATCTCTCCCACTCTGTTCACTTGTCTTTGCTTTAACATCGGGATGGGAATATAGAGCATGTTTTCAGGGATGGAAAGTAACAAAGTCTGATTCTTTCTAGACCAACAAACAGCACTACATCACCTGCTGAGAATGTGTGGATTATGACTCAATGCTTCTAAAATTGTTGTAAAAAGTAACTATTACTTTGAGCGGTATTTTTCATTGGCATTTTCTTCTTTACTAGTGGAACTAAACACTAAATCAGCCTTTTTTTGTTACTAAAACGAGTACATGGTGTTTTAATAGTGTTGCGTACTGGTTCTATTCCTTTTTGGTGATGTGAGTTTTAGAAATGGGTCTGAAGGAAGGCAGAATCTAGCGATGAGGTTATTCAGCATTTTAATGTCAAATTAGACAGGTATACAAACATATAGATGGCATCAGTTCAGTTGTCCATCCCATTGATCATGTTGTTTCTTAGCCATGTTGTCTCCTCTGGACAGATGTCGTGTGTCCCCAGCCAGCCATCTCAACATACAGACTTGTGTGCCTTCAGCCCCACAGAGATGTGTGCCTTTCAGATCCTCTCAGACATACATAGGCTGCAGTCTTTAAATACAACCACTGTAGTATACTTATGACATCAGCAACAGCTAACCTATAGGAGAGAAGCTTAACCATGCAGACCGTATAAAGCCCATAGAGGAACCACACTAAGGCCCTGTCCCCACGACAACGTTCCTGTTTTGGTTTTTTTTACGCGGGGTGAAAAAAAGTCTCGTCCACACACGTGTTGGATCAGAAAACATTCACGTCAAGATGAGCACGGAGCGCTGAGTGAAAACGATGTAGTACATATGTCACACCGATAAGTGGCGCTGTAAACCAGAAAGAGCCAGAGCCGCCGGAAACGCAAGACTACAAAGAGCACATGCGCATAAAGTCCTTTCTCTTTCGTAAACAAGCAAACACGCAGTACTCGAGTTGAGGGGGGATGGGGGGGGATGGCATCCCCCCTGGTGGTAAAAGTAGTCAAAATCATCCCTCTTATAAAACGATCATCCCTTCTTCCATCCCTTGTGGCATTTTATCAGTGCATGTGGAAAATGACTTCTATTTAACACTGGAAATAGAATTACCATTCGGCATTTAGGGGGCTTTGTGATAATCCTATTGCCTATGTGATAGTAGGTTACCGTGAGCGAGGCTGTTCAGTCGGGACGGCGCGCGCGGGAGCCGCGTGTGCCGCGAGGAGCTTTATTCATACCCTTGCTCGCGCCAGATGAATGGAACAGCATCATGGCCAAGCGGAGTGGACAGCTGGACCTAAGGAACTTCTGTTTTTAGATAGCAAGGAACAACGATTCAGAAGGTAATTCAAGAGTCATCAGTCATGCTTTTTATGAGCATACAACCAATGTAAGCTAATTTAATTTGTGGACCGACATAGCGATAACACATAGCTAATAATGAATGCTAGTTTGGAGTCTATCTTACACTTTCTATCCAGCAAGACTGAAAGGCTGACATGAAACCGGTTGATGCTAGGTAGTGAAGTATCTAAACGACGCGAACATTTGCGTTATTGAACGGAGGAATCCTTGACTAATGCTACTGCAGTAAGGAGATCTTGCATTGCCGCGGTCGTTAGCCGTGGACGTGGTCCCGAGGTCTCATACTCAAAGCCCCAGGTGAGACGCGCGGCCTCACGCCGGTACGGTGAGCAGGTGCACCGTGTCCGCGCACACACTTCTCCGGGAGGTTAATGCGCATCAGGAAGTAGCCGCAGTTTTTCGCGTTTTTTTTTAAATCCCAATCCGTCACTGATCAAGGCTAATCTGTATTTGTCTGTCTGTAAATGTGCTATAGAAATAAAACTGACTTGACTTGACCACTGCTGTTTTCTACAGCTGACAGTCCGCAGCAACCTGCTGCATTTGGAGCTATCTACCTACCTCTGTGTATATTTGTCTGTATTGTCTTCATCTGCATAGACTTACTTTTGACCAGTCCATCTTTCTACAGTTATCTCATTTTTTCTTCTGTCTGGCTACCTCAAGTTACAAAAAATCTCAGTTTACATTTATGTTTTATATTAATACATTTGGAAGATGCTGTTTTTAAATTTGTTCTTGCATTTGAAATAAAAATGGACTTTACTTCACATGAGAAGATTCAGAAATGTTTGCTGAGGTTTTAATAGACAATAATTACAAAAAGATTTATTACAAGTACTATGAGTATGAAGTAATTTGTCTTCTCAATTGTATTATTGCATTGTTGTTTACATAATAATCTCTAGATGTCCATAGTTAAGTGGTTATTGTTTCTTTCCGATAAATAGTATTGTCTTGTGGAGGCCATGCAACTGAGAATACAAGCTATGAATCACATGGGATTTAGGATTTGCCATGTCTAGCAAGTCACCCTAAAATGGACTAGAATGCAGGAAATTGCTTGCCTGGAAGAATCCATGACTCATCGCTGTACCAGCGAGTGAGTCTGGTAACGTTTGATCCACAGAATGCGCTGCGGTTGCGCGTAGACAGACAGCTAAGTGAACCAATCAGAGATTGCGCCATCTTGATTCAAAACTGAGGCGGAACTTCCGCTGCCTAAGAGTGACGTTGCGGGCAAAGGCGGGTGCACTGACGTCACCATCTTTGAACGAATCAGAATCGCGGAGTCGGTTTGGAACCGGAGGAGCGAGAGTGGATGGAGAGTGTCCAAATGGTATCGCGGTGTATAGGAAATACAGAGAGATATCGTTTGGCTGGCCAGGTAAGGAAATTGCATCTAAGAACTGCAAAATTTTCTGGGGGAGGACCCCCACACCCCCCGCTGGAAAATATATATATAGTCATATATATATATATGTGTGTGTGTGTGTGTGTGTGTGTGTGACATAAAAAAAGAAAAATTTCACCATACCCCCTGGTTTCATTTTACAACTCGACTACTGCAAACACGTGTACTTTAGGGACCGTCAACAAACACAAATTTATTTTGTCCCCCTGCTCCACCAATGTAGCAGGGACTCACTCCGGTAATGTGAAAATGTTGACGGTCCCTAACATAGACAGACGCCACAGAACAAAGATTTGCGCTGCGTGAGCAGAGTTTTTGCCTATAAATCGATAGTTAGTATTACTTGCTATTGTTTTATTAGATAGACATTAACAAGTAGAACTCTCGTTAACCTTGCTCGTGTTATTTAGGTAAAATGCTTGTTTGGATCTTAATACGGGAATGTTAAACATACTCGGAGATTATGTTGGCTTTCCTGCGAGAATATACAACCGGGGACCATCACCAACGGGCAGCTATATAGTTGTGTGAATTTGTGTAAAGAAAACAGAAATGCTTTCATATATTTTTGTGTGTGATACTGCATGTGCCTGTTTGTAAAAGGTAAATTTTCATTCAATAAAAAAGACAAGAAATGGTTGCTCTAGTTCTTTATTTACAGCACACAACACACTCAAATTGGTATGGGCTCCTCATTGTCCACTATCTGCCTTTTCATTGACAGGATTTTTCCAGTTTTAAAATACGTGTTTAGCTTTGAATTGGCAAACACTCGTGTGTCGTGCGTACTGTGCGCAGGGTTACCTTCTGGTCACTGATCATGTGATGATTACGGCAGCGCGACGTCATCATTTTCCCAACAGTCGCGTTTTTTGTCGCCCACACGACAACGTGACCCCCGACTTTAAAAAACACAGTTTATACCCCCCAAAAACGCCGGCGCCGTGTGGACGACAGGCCCAAACGAACGACAATCTTCCCCGTTTCCACAAAAAAAACGTTGTCGTGGGGACAGGGCCTAAGACCAGTTTCCCAATGGTTTGAGTCAGCCAATCAGAACAGAGAAATTCCCATGACACCCCCTATGGAGGGGCCTTTAAGTTAAACCCCCAGCAACTTGAAATAGCCTAAGTATGTAAATGTGTTGAGTTACACTTAGCTGTTTATAGCACCCAATGCTGTAAAACACACAGGATGGGTCACACACCCAAATGGGACATTACAACCACTGTATAGACACACTTTTCAGTATTTAAATTAAGAGGACATAAATTGCATATCTTTATATGAAAATTCACATGTAAATTAAAATTGAAATCCTACAGTGACGTTAGTAGGTAAATGTACAGCTTTCGGGTCAAAAACAGTGTGAAAAAATGTGCTTACTCCATTGACCACTGCGATCCCAAGTACTATGGGACATCATGCAGCACTGCGCTTATTAAAGGTTCTGATTACAAACATCTCCAGACTCTGCCTCTCCTCCCCCCTCACTCTCACCTGTAGTTCCCCAGACCCCATTCCTCCTCCACCCTCTCTCTACCCTTCAGTCCTCCAGTCCCCACCCCTCCTCCCCGTCACTCTCCCCTTTAGTTCATCAGACCCCACTCCGCCCATCCTCACTCTCCCCTTTAGTCCTTCAGGCACTGTCCAGTTTAGCAGCTCTATTTGACATGTGATTATGGGCAGTGTTTAGGTATTTAGTCGCACTTTCACATACAATTTGGCAGCTGCACCTGACTTGTAATGGAGTATATGTATTTATTATTATTCAACTGTGTAACTGTACTTTTACTTGAGTATTTTTTTTATTTTCAGTACTCTTTCAACCACTTTTTAAAGGTTTGCCTTTTTTATTTTGTCTGTTGATCAATCACAGCCACTCAAAATGGCTGCTGCATCAGATCCATCGCCGCTCTCTTCTAGGAGGACTCAAACTTTTTCAAGATATTTTTTCAATATAATACTTAACTTAGACGTACTCCCAATTTCCCACGAGTGACACTTAAATTTAGGGACCACATATTAATTGCTAACTAAGTGTAATTGGTTCGCTAATTAGCTATTAGTTATTATTGCTTATTAATGCTTATTAAGATTTAATTGTATAAAATAACCTACTGTAATCCCTACTACAGTGGTACCTCACCTTACGAAATTAATTCGTTCCAGAAGTGGTTTCGTAACGTGAATTTTTCGTAAGTTGAGTAGCTATTTCAATGGAAAAGGCCTGATTCATTCCAAGCCCCGTTCTTTCCATTCCAAGGTTTTTTTTTATATAGTGTAACATTGTGTTCTGCGTCCTGACTAGAACAGGACTAAACGTGGACTAAACCAGGTCTACACCAGGTCTAAACCTGGACTGGACCTGGACTAAACCAGGATTAAACCACCACGTGCCGTGCGGCTGGTTTGTGGCTCGGGCTCCAGAGGACGCGGTCCGGGCGCCGCGGTTCTATCGCGTGCTCGCAGACCCGGTGCCGGTCGTGCAGACCAGGACTAGGGATGCGTGCTCCTTGCGCGCGGTGCTCCTCGGTGCGCGCGAGGTGCTCCTCGGTGCGCACGGTGCATCTCGGTGCGCGTCGCGCACGGTGCTCCTCGCAGGCAGTGCTCCTGTCTCCGCGCTGCTTCCGGAGCTGTGTCTCCCCCCACGCTTCACTATTTAATACATTTTGTTGAAAATCTATGAAAGTTTGAGTGTTTAAACTAGAGACAAATGTGAGAAAAGAAATGTGAGAAGTCTGAGAAAAGTGTATAATGTGTGTGGTGAGGCATTTACAGCCTTAAAACGTGTAGAATAGAAGATGTAATTAAAGGTCCAGTGTGTAGGATTCGTGGCGCATAGGTGGATGGTGGCTATTGCAATTCCTGTTCTAGCTACGGCAGACCTCTAGGGTCACCCGGGCGCGCCGTAATGCGGACAGCTCGCGTACCCGCGCACGAACCGCGCCGACAATTACTGTATAAATAAAACGCAGTCCCGTTCACTGTTTTTTTTTTTCTTTCCGCATGAGAGCACACATTCCCGATCGTGTACCATGACAATCTACACATCAAATTAAACCTTACAGTCTCCTCTTTTTGACTATGCAATTCATTTCCCGGCACAACAATCAGTCCCCGAGCACATGGGGCTTTTATACGGAAAAGCACAAAACAAGGTTTGTTACTTCGCTTACCTTTGAAGGCTCTGGACAGGTCAAACTCTGTATTTCACCATAAGCTTGGTCTCAATCTGTCCGTAAGGATCCAGCGAATAAAATCCAGTAACCCTACTAACCCAGTACAGGGCTCTCAAGTTTTGAGCGGGGTCGTGCGTGAGACTGCGGGGGGGGAGGGGTGCGAGTGACTTTTTTCGCTGAAAATGCGCGGTGCCTGCATTATCTAACCGATTTTCTTTTCACGTCGAATTGCGTGTGTCACACTCTCAAAGCGTGAGACTTGAGAGCCCTGTGTTAGATCCATTACGACGTGTGATACGGCAACATGCTTGTCGTTGTTTATCCAAACGCGTACTATCTCATTGTGTGAAAACCACGAGCCTTGCCGAAGGCAAAGGCGGAGCCCAAATGTCCTTCTGCGGCTCTCGTAATCAAAATGGCTGCCTCTATATGGGGAAGATCCCCCTTTTATGCAGGTATATCTAAGTCCAACAGAATACTTTGATTTCATGATGGAAGTGAAAAGGCTTGGAAAACACTGTATTTTTGAATGGGTATCTTCAATTTCGGTAATTAACGGGTAAAAATCTTACACACTGTCCCTTTAAGCACTTATGCATTTTATTATTAGCTAGTAGGGGTGTAAAGATTAACCGATTTGGATCGGTTATCGGTCTGTGACCTCTGCGATCTGAGTGTACCGATCAGCGGAGCCCGGATCGGTCCAAATGCACTACGAAAGGTCCGATGCACTGGATTTACAGCCAAGAATCGGTTTGCTAGCTCCTGAGCGCTCTCTCTCATGGCGCAGCAGCCGTTCTGTGTGTGTTTGCGTTCTTTAGCGAACGGTGGGTGGTTCACTTACCTGGGGTTGAAGCTTATTGGCTGGTTAACTGCCAATGATGCGAGCGGCGCGGGCTGTATGCGGAAGCGAGCACAAAATGTTTGCACTGTATAGCCGTGTCCCAATTCGCATTGTGCGGAGGGCGGGTTTCCCGCCGCCTCGTCTCGTCAGGAGATCTACTCTATCGGTAAGCTAAGCTAAGTTTCCTTTTATTGAGCTGTTGTTTAAGTTAATTTGGTGCGCTACCGCTATTTATGGACACGGTTCCTATACGTGGTTAACTTTTGTGCCAGTGTTGTGTCACGGTGATAAAACTTTCACTGTCGGTCTGATGTTTCACTATCGGCTCAGTAGTCTGCACAGCAGCTATAGACCATAACAATTGTATGATACTAGCGTTTTTATTGTCACGGTTAGTGGATTGGGTGATTTATTTAGACAACATTCATGTATTGGCAATGTATATTTGATTTGGGCTAAAATTGACTTGGCTAATTTACTTTTGTGTGAAAATACAATGTATAATCAGAATTGGTGCATTTCTGTATTTAGACACTTATGATTTGTGTGTTTAGAAATGTACTTCACACACACACAGATGATTTTTGTCTCAAAGGAGACTGAGGTAATGTTATGAGATGGAGAGAAAGTGTTATTTATTCAGTGTTAAGAGCTTTCTCTGATTTTCTTTTTTTTGTTAAGAAAAGTTAATTACAGGCATAAAAAGACATGTTGGATTTAACATGCTAGTGTTTTCTATAACTGCCTAGTAATATCTATCTTCTGAAACTGTGACTGAAGCACTAATTCTGATTCATTCAGATTTTTGCCTTTAATAGGCAACTTGCTTGTTTTATAACGACTTTTTTGTTTTTGATATCTAACCTTATTGTTTTGTGTTGCTTGAGGGAAGAAATGTATTGTATTTTAAGTATGAGCAGAGTTTTTCAGTAGGCCTGCTGTATTGTCTGTTGGACACTAAATAAACAAAAGGATACTATTTTGAAATTTCATTTTTGTTTCTCTCCTTTTCTTCTCAATAACTTTAAAGCACTTGGGAGTAAAGTTTTCAATTTGTATTGAATCGAAATTAACCGAACCGGATCGAATCGGATCGAATCGAATCGGATCGAATCGAATCTTACCGGATCGTTTACTAATTTTATGACTCGTCCCTGAATCGAATCGTAGCCTGTGAATCGAGATTCGAATCGAACTGTTTTGTGAGTGAAAGATTCAGACCCCTATTAGCTAGCTATTAATATGTGGTCCCTAAACTAAAGTGTTACCCATATTTTAAACCAGGGCCGTCCAAACTATGGCCCGGGGGCTGAACTGGCCCACTTGATCACAGACATTCATTTTACAAGCAAATTCAAGTTATTCTATCACTGATGCGACTGACGTTATGTCAGTCGCATCACATTTCATTGTGAGCCCGAAAATGAACGTCCTATGAAAGGAATGGTGCCTCGGTCAAACTATGTTAAATGCATCCAACTGAATGATCCGCAGTATTAACCGCCATCTGTGATACTCTGCTTCAAATATGTTTCAACATGTGGTCCTCAGTGAAAAAAGTTTGTACAACCTGTTGTAGTAGCGTACGTGTTCTATCAGAAGGATCACTCAGATTCAGCAAGTTAAGTCACCAAAATGTATTCATCCTAACAGAGAAATCTAATACAGAGTTCTGGGTCAGCCTTATGGCCTTATGCTCCGACTGACTTCCTCTCCCTCGACCCAGCATTTATACAAGACAGAAATGTGCATAATTCAGAGGGTGGGCTGATCCAGCAATCCTCTCGTTCGTCTGCTCCAAGAAGGGCCCCAGGCGTTGGGCCCTCATGACTAGCCACCTCCTCTGCGTATGAGCCTCAGCTGATGTTTTCCTGTTGTGTCTGCACAAAGAATTACACTGCTCCTTTTTGGGGGGCGGCAGTAGCTCTTGACGGGTTGACCGCGTGTGATCCCAGCTCCCAGATGAGCGCTGCTGTTGTGTCCTTGGGCAAGACACTTAAGCCCACCTCACCCGCAGTGTCTGCGGACACTGGTAGCCCCCATGGCAGAAGATACATCAAGGCCAGTTGTGACGTGAGCCGTCCTCCTGTGGACCCACCACCTGCGGGAGGATTCATGGGGGCTGGTGCATTGTGTTCTGGGCAGCAGATCTGCTTGGACTGCTGCCCCTGTGACCCAGAGAATGGAAAAAGCGGAAGAAGATGGATGGATGATGGACTGCTCCTTTTTTATGCCTCCCTTGGGCCTCACAATAACCATGACATTTCCTGTGCATCTGACTCCGTGTACTTTCCCACTGTATCAGTAAGTGATTGTGTAAGCATGTGCATGAAGAATCTAAATCTTTACACTCATTTAACACTACATTGTAGACAGTAGTCGAGTTGTAAAATGAAACCAGGGGGGATGGTGAAATTTTTCTTTTTTTTTTTATGTGACACACACACACATATATATATATATATATATATATATATATATATATATATATATATATATATATATATATATATATATATATACACACACTTTTTTTTCTTCTTCTTCTTTTTCATTTATGTGACTATATATATATATATTTTCCAGTGGGGGGTGTGGGGGTCCTCCCCCAGAAAATTTAGCAGTTCTTAGATGCAATTTCCTGCATTCTAGTCCATTTTAGGGTGACTTGCTAGACATGGCAAATCCTAAATCCCATGTGATTCATAGCTTGTATTCTCAGTTGCATGGCCTCCACAAGACAATACTATTTATCGGAAAGAAACAATAACCACTTAACTATGGACATCTAGAGATTATTATGTAAACAACAATGCAATAATACAATTGAGAAGACAAATTACTTCATACTCATAGTACTTGTAATAAATCTTTTTGTAATTATTGTCTATTAAAACCTCAGCAAACATTTCTGAATCTTCTCATGTGAAGTAAAGTCAATTTTTATTTCAAATGCAAGAACAAATTTAAAAACGGCATCTTCCAAATGTATTAATATAAAACATAAATGTAAACTGAGATTTTTTTAACTTGAGGTAGCCAGACAGAAGAAAAAATGAGATAACTGTAGAAAGATGGACTAGTCAAAAGTAAGTCTATGCAGATGAAGACAATACAGACAAATATATACAGAGGTAGGTAGATAGCTCCAGTTGCAGCATGTTGCTGCGGACTGTCAGCTGTAGAAAACAGCAGTGGTCAAGTCAAGTCAGTTTTATTTCTATAGCACATTTACAGACAGACAAATACAGATTAGCCTTGATCAGTGACGGATTGGGATTTTTTTTAAAAACGCGAAAAACTGCGGCTACTTCCCGATGCGCATTAACCTCCCGGAGAAGTGTGCGCGGACACGGTGCACCTGCTCACCGTACCGGCGTGAGGCCGCGCGTCTCACCTGGGGCTTCGAGTATGAGACCTCGGGACCACGTCCACGGCTAACGACCGCGGCATTGCAAGATCTCCTTACAGCAGTAGCATTAGTCAAGAATTCCTCCGTTCAATAACGCAAATGTTCGCGTCGTTTAGATACTTCACTACCTAGCATCAACCGGTTTCATGTCAGCCTTTCAGTCTTGCTAGATAGAAAGTGTAAGATAGACTCCAAACTAGCATTCATTATTAGCTATGTGTTGTTATCGCTATGTCGGTCCACAAATTAAATTAGCTTACATTGGTTGTATGCTCATAAAAAGCATGACTGATGACTCTTGACTTACCTTCTGAATCGTTGTTCCTTGCTATCTAAAAACAGAAGTTCCTTAGGTCCAGCTGTCCACTCCGCTTGGCCATGATGCTGTTCCATTCATCTGGCGCGAACAAGGTTATGAATAAAACTCCTCGCGGCACGCGCGGGACGGCGCGCGCCATCCCGACTGAACAGCCTCGCTCACGGTAACTTACTATCACATAGGTAATAGGCTGATTATCACAAAGACCCCTAAATGTCGAATGGTAATTCTATTCCAGTGTTAAATAGTCATTTTCCACATGCACTGATAAATTGCCACAGGGAATGGAAGAAGGGATGATCGTTTTATAAGAGGGATGATTTTGACTACTTTTACCACCAGGGGGGATGCCATCCCCCCCCATCCCCCCTCAACTCGAGTACTGATTGTAGATGACTAGAATAGAGTATTATATAACATTTAAGAAGTGACTTTACTGATCTCACAATGGAGAAATTCTTCTCTGCATTTACCCCATCCTGTTATTAGGAGGAGTGGGCAGCACATTACTGCGCCCGGGGACCATCTCCATGATCGTCTTGCTATGGTGCATGTTTTGGGTTGATGGGGGAAACCGGAGTGCCCAGAGGAAACCCACCCAGACACGGGGAGAACATGCACACACAGAAAGGCTTGGGCGACCCGGCGATCGAACCCGCTCATGTGAAGCATGAGCGCTAGCCACTGTGCCGCTTATATTCTTCAAACCCTGATTTCAACTATACACATACACGTACATTTCTGAAACTATAAAGTTAAAGAATTCTAGGGTTTAAATATATTTTGGGACTGGAAGTAATTACCACATAACTGATTAGTACAGACCCCGAGGAACGAGTTTGCTAAAACATGAGAACGAGTTAGCTAAAGCGTTGGAAAGAATTACATGTTGTGGGAACGAAATAGTAATTTGAGGTAACGATTTAGTATCTTTTTTTGCGCACGCCATTAGGTGGGCTCTGTAGCTTAGACTCTTAGTAAATGTGTAGTACAGGAGTTTTGTACTTTGCAGCTGTTTCACTGGTGAATACTTGTCACCACTTGAGTAGTTCCAGCTCACTTCCTGGCCCAGCTGCCGCCTCTCTGTAACATGGCGGCGAAATGGAGCGTGTGTCTGACCCTCCAAACCTCATGATTGATCGCGGTTCAGACGGATAAATGACAGCATGCGCTGCCATCTTGGATCTCCTCAGTGTCACGCAGCGTCGGGCTCCGGTGATGGATGGGCCGTGTCAGCGTGAGCCGCTGCACCTCGTCACCTCCGCCAATGTACCACTTCCTGGTTCTGACACAGGGGGATTGTGGGAGAAAGTAGGTCTGATCTAACCTGTTTTTTTTTTTTTTTTTTTTTTAAATCCCCAGGTGCAAATCTGGGTTATTACTTCTTTTAGACAGATTTGTAGAGCCTTGTATTATGTTTTCTAGTGGCATTTTAACATTTTCTATGGTTAACAATGCTTATGTAACTTATGTAATTTCTTTTGTTTCATTCACATCTGTTTAACATACAAACACTGCATATTTAGGATGAGTCCTTCTTTCAAGACAGACAAATAATGAAAGATTACTCAAATATGGGTGAATGAAATAAAACACAGCTCCTGGTATGCTTATGAGGAGGTAACAAATTATAACTTAAAACTTAAAGCTTGCAAGAATCAGTATTGTGTAATATAGGATATTAAATCATACTACATGATAATGTTGAGGGAACCACATGCTGTATATAACATGGTTAGCAACTTGATTTTACATAGTATACCCTCTTTAAAGGTGCACTATGTAACTTCCAAAGGTGCACTATGGAACGTTGGAAAGTTCCAAAAGTATGGCATTGCACTTATCTATCTTGCTTGATATTTGATCTTAGATCAATAATTATAGTTCCATACTGTGGAACATTACAGACAAAACAAACAAATCTGAAGAGCCCACAGCTCCATTTAAAACATGCTGGAAAAACAGTTTCAGTAAAAGCCTAAAGTAAAAGCTCTGCTGACAGGTCATGTCCACACTCTCAATTCAAATTGTTTAGTTGTGAGCCAAACCTGCCGAGACAGTGACAGAAAACCTTTGTTATTAATGAATTCAGGGAGTGAGCTCACAGGGTGCACATCCACATCAAAGAAAGAGTTACTTTAAAAAGCAGAGAAGCTCCACTGTGTACGAGGTTCAGAATAAGGAAAAATAAGGACTGTTGCCATGGCACTTGACAATTTAAAACTAAATATTATACATTTTCAGTGTTCCACAGTATTAAATTAAACTGCTCTATCATACATTTATTTAATTCCAGGTGGTTTTATAGGTCAAAAATACCTAGAAAAACAGGTATTCTGGCCGTGAGCAGGGTTGCCTCTCCACAAATCTAACCTGTAACTTGGTCTGGTTTGGTCTCCATCAATATAGAAAGGTTTAATACCATACTGTGAAACATTACAAACAAAGCAATAACATCTCAATGGAGAAAAGCATTTGACGGACCCTCCACCAGAAAAATTACACAATGCACCCTTAAACACATATTATGCAAAACCAGCTGGTGTCAGGAAAGTAACCTCTCTCTGAACCTCAGCAAAACTAAGGAAATGATCGTAGACTTCAGGAGACAGCGTGTAGACCAGCATCCCCCATCTTCATCAACAACGCTGAGGTGGAACAGGTCAGCAGCTTCAAGTTCCTTGGGGTACACATCAGGGGTCAGCTTAAGGCGTAAGGCACGCAGCATCACTAAGGACCATACTCATCCGGCACAAGGACTCTCCCGTCTGCTACCCTCTGGTAGACGATACAGGAGCCTCCCAGCACGCACAAAAAGACTCAAAGACAGATATTACCCCCAAGCTGTCAGACTGCTGAACTTTGGATAATACTCAAAATAATACTGAACTCTCAATAACACTGCACTAAACTACTTTTCATTATGCATAATATGTTTACTGCTGCTGCTCTGTATGAATGTATCATGTTTGTCACTACCTCACTGTAAATGCTACTGTTACCTGTGCAATAATCTGCTTCATAACCCACATGCAGTACTTATACTATATTATATGGAATGGAAGCGTTTATTTGTCATTGTAAACAACGAGAAGACTTGGAAATGAACGGGTCCATGGACTTTATAGCAGCCGACATGGGGGCGCTAACGTCCCACCTCTCTCTTCAGTGATACAAGAACATAAACAGAATAGAAAATGCAGATACAATCACAGTAGTCACAAACACATATGACGTAATACAGTGGAACGGTAAACAATCAGGTCTTTTTTTGCTTGGAAATACATTACGGGAGGGGGGATGGGAAAAAACGAGATGGAAAACAGAGAAATATATTATTGACAAACTGAGGTGGCAGACTATGTGAGAGGGCAGAGTGTTTTTATAATTACATGTCATCGTGTCCTAGCCAATTTATGTTATGTCTTTTTGATATCATGTGAGGTGTTATCACAGCTGTGACCTTGGGACTGTTGAGTGCAAGAGAACAGAGTCAAAAAAACAAAGGGTCCCGTTGTCGCAGAGATTCTGGAAGAATAATTAATTTACGGAAAAATGTACATAATCCATACACGTCGTCGACTATCGCTCGATAGTATCCGAGCGTCAGTGGGGTATCCACAGGTTGGAGATGGTACAGTTCCTCAATCTGTGTCACCTTCTGATGTAGACCTTCCCTGGTCTTCAATGGCTCCACTGTGGTGTAAAATTAAAAAGGAGCTTTTAACTTGACAATTACCAATTCTCCGATGGATCAGAAAACATTCCCCAGGCCAATTCAGATGTCCTACCATCAAAAATCCGAATAGTAAATAGGCTCTCTCGAACCCACATTTCTTCGTGAAAAAAAAAGCCAGTTGTGTTGAGGGACCAACTTATTAATTCCATAATTTAGAATTCGAAAATCTATATTTTATCTAATATTTTATTACTCATTGTTAAATTAGTTAGTGTTTGGATTCTGGTCAATCCAGCTTCCTGCAACACTTTTTTACCATGTACTATTATTGCATGTTATTAGTACTCCTTGACTATCTTAGCGAGTCAACGGTTCTTCTGATCCTAAGCATTTCATTGCATTGTTGACCTTGTGTTGACGAAGACTTAAGCATTTGTATGTGCTGATTTATAAATTTATACTTGGCCAGCTGCCACCATACTTGGAAACCTACATTTCTAAACAAAGTGGTTCTTATAATCTTCGTTCTTCAGATTTATTTTTATTGTCAGTTCCAAAGGTCAGGTCTGAAATGGGAAAGAAGGCCTTTCAGTTTGCTGCTCCTTCTGCATGGAACCTTTTACAGAAAGACTTGAAACTGAGTGAGCTGGTCTCCTTAGAATCTTTAAAAAAAAAAATTAACTGACCGGGATGCTGTAACATCTGTATGTAGCTGCTATTCCTGATTGTATTGTATTTATTGTGAAATAGTTTGACATTTTTATCTAGAAACTGTGATTTCTAAACTGTATAATTTTATCAATTGTGTGTGTGCTGTGTTTTGAAAGTGACCTGTAACCGACATGTAACTGAACTGCTGCCTGTCTTGGCCAGGACGCTCTTGTAAAAGAGATTTTTAATCTCAATGAGTCTTTTTTTCCTGGTTAAATAAAGGTTAAATAAAATAAAATAAAATAAAATGTCTTGTGGTAATAGATATATATCTACTGAACTGAAAGTAAAAAGGAGCTTTTAACTTGACAATTACCTCTACATGACATCACAAGGGGAAAAAATAGTCTAAATCATGCCTCTTCTAAAACGGGCATCCCTTCTTCCATCCCTTGTGGCATTTTATCAATCAGGCATGAAAATCCCTAAACATATATTGGAAAATATGTCACATAAATGAAAAATTTCACCATCCCCCCTGGTTTCATTTTACAACTCGACTACTGCGTAGACAGACACGTCGCATTACATTTTTTCTTGAGATGTGTGTAAATAGAAGAATCTTGTCTATTTCACTATTAACACCCAGGGTGAAATTAGACACTCCTTTTAATACACATTAAACCCAAAATGGACTACATTGGACCCAAAATGTTACATAATGTACCTTCAAATGAGACTTGCCTTAAACATTGAAATGACTCAGGAGCTCTACTATTCCGTATGTTTTGAATGGCTATTTTGGATGACTTTGTTTTCAGCACATTTTGGTTCCGGTGAGGATAAACCCATACGGTGCTTCTAATAACTCCCTTAATCACAGGCTCTTTAAGCTCTGCCGCTGATACATGGGGCTGTTTGACCATCTGTTTCTGACCTCATCAAAAAGAGACTGCATCTGCCTCTGGCCCCGTGCCATCACTGTACAGTATACACACCAGAACACTATAAGCACCTACACTCACAACGGGAACTGATTCACTGAAAACATGCCACTTGATAAAGACCCAAATGTGGCAGTTTACTTATTACAGGGCCCATATTTTATGTTATAATGTTGTTTCCTCATCACAAAAACACCTGGAGTTGTGTTTTGTTTCATTCACAGATGTTTAACACATAAACCCTGCAGATTTAAATATTTAGGCTGAGTTCTTCTACCAAACTGACTACACTCGATTCCACCTTGTGATGTCATGTGTTTTAAACTCCATACACTTTCATTAGAATCATTTGGATAATTTCATCCTTAGAAGTTCCAGTCTGTATTAAACCAAAGGTAAAAGGATCTGTTAACTTTAAAACTACCACTTCATACCATCCATCACAAGGTGGAACAGAGCATTTTGACCTTTGGAGATGTAGACACCCTGTAATGCAGTGCTGCTCAAACATGTTTGAATGAAATAGATTTTTGAGGAGATAAGAACATTATAACATAACGTAAAGTTCACAAGAGTATTTTGTGTAATATAGGACTTTTAAAGCAGTGGTCCCAGGTATCACCTGAATCACCTGCTGCGATAAATCCATATTTTAAGTACATCTCCTGGTATTGTCTGTTAAATCCAGCTTTCTTTTTCTTAGTGGTCATAGGCTCTTGACTTCTGTCTCCTCACTAGGCCTTTTCCCCTTTGCAAAGACATTTTCCATAGATGTCTGTTTTTTCCTCATTTTGTTGGCATGTGGGTTTAATAATAATGTACGTTCACATTGCATTATTATTATTATTATTATTATTATTTGGGGTTTAAAGGTCCCATGGCATGAAATTTTCACTTTCTGAGGTTTTTGAACGTTATGTGAGCTCCCCTACCCTGTTTAGCCCCCCCCTCATGGTTAAAAGTTGTGAAATGTCTAAACTGAGCATTTGCGGTCCTTTTCTGCGTTACAAAAAATCGGAGCTCAAACGGGCGATTTTGAACAAGGCACCTTATTGACGTCAGATCGAAAAAAGAAATGCAAATGCAGTTCCACCCCCGTCTGTCTGTACTCAGCGTCTCTGTAAATCACATCCAGAGAGTTTGGACCGCGAATGCGCTAGGCAATGCGAAATGCGTTTTTTTATTTGCCTGGAGGCACGTCCGAGTGTTTCTAGGCTCGGAAGTCCTTTATCTGAGCCTCTGGACCTTTGAACAGCAGTGGTTTGATTTTATTTTCTGTGGAAATGTGTTTATTTTTCAATGGAATGCTTCAAATCTCTCCCCCCGTGCAAAAACAAGGAAATGGATCAGCTGAGGGCTCAGAGCGAGAGCGGAGAGTTTGGCCACGCCCCACCCTCTACTATTGGCCATCTCTTTTCTCCTCATTTGCATTCAAGCAACAACGCCCATTATGGAGTGTTCCAGAGAGAGAAAAAATACTCTTTCTCATCTTATCTCTGTTTCTCATGCACTGAGTGTTGATTTTGAAGAAGGATTCATTTACAGTATTAGGGAACCATTAAGGAGCCATATAAAAGCATCAAGTACCATGTCATGGGATCTTTAACATTCCTGCATTAACATCCAAAGAAGCATTTTGCCTAAATAACGCGACCATGGTTAATGAGAGTTCTACTTGTTAATGTCTATCTAATAAAACGATAGCAAGTAATACTAACTATCGATTTATAGGCAAAAACTGCTCATGCAGCTCCTTCGTTCTGTGGCTAACGTCATGTTAGGGACCGTCAACAAATGATCTTCACATTACTGGAGGGAGTCACTGCTACGGTGGAGCAGGGGGACAAAATAATTTCCCCATAAAATTCGAGACATGTAGAGACACGTATTTGGCAGCTGCTACGCCCATCAGATTTAGAAAAAATGATTTGGTTGATTTTTTGTGAATTTTTAAATGTAATTATTGTGTCCCGCTTCACAGAAACATGACCTAGGAGCAAAATTTGACCTGTAGTAAGTAAACACATTTATTCAGCAACTACTACGCCTAACAGATTTTTAAAAAGTGCTTTTGTTAATTTTTTGTGAATTTTATGGGGAAATTATTCCATCCCCTGCTCCATCGTAGCAGTGACTCCCTCCAGTAATGTGAAGATCATTTGTTGATCTTAATATGACGTTACCAAATGGCCCACGGACCGGTACTGGTCCGCGGCCCGGTGGTTGGGGACCACTGCTTTAAAGAACACATATGACACAAAATTAACTTTCTTGAGCTTTTGAGTATGTTATGTTGTTATCCCTTTATCAAAAACATACCTGGAGTTGTATTTGTGCTTAATTCACACCTGTTTCACTAATCCATTAAGCAAAAGTCAATGTTTGCATTTGCCAGGATTGTTACGTCACAGTTAAAAATGTGAAATTCGATGCAGTTTTTAAGTCTATAAACTCACTGGATTCCTTCTGCAATTAAATTAAATTGTGTTCATATCAAACGTGCGGCTCTATTATCATAGCATTCACAGGGGATAAGGACTCCATTCATTCATTTGTTATTGTTCATTCTCGTTGCTGACAGGAGGGGGCACTCCGACCCTTAATGCCTCAATGGAAATACAGTCCCTGACAAAAGTCTTGTCACTTCTCCATTTGGTAAAAAGAACATCTTACAACCTGACTTTTAATTAATCCATTGGTTTTAGAAATGGCTCATATGAAAGCTAAAACTCTCCCAAATTATGTTTAATATACTAAAATAGATTTGCTTCACTCAAGAAAGATTGACCATTTAATGAACACAGAAAGGTCAGATTTTGGCAAGACAAAAGTTTTGTCGCCTACAGAGAGTAATGTGAAAATTGAACAAATAATTTACTTCAAATACAAAAATATGTTGCATTCCATCAGTGAATTAAATAGTGGTGCTGTGAGATCCATATTTAATATCTTGTATGACTTCCATGAGCGTGAAGGACTGCATCCATGCGGTTTGGCAGTGATTCATACAGTTTATTGATGAAGTCATCAGGAATAGCAAAGAAAGCAGTCTTACATGCCTCCCAGAGTTCATCAAGATTCTTTGGGTTTGTCTTCCATGCTTCCTCTTTCATTCTACCCCAGACATGTTCAATGATGTTCATGTCTGGTGACTGCGCTGGCCAGTCCTGGAGAACCTTGATCTTCTTTGCCTTGAGGAACTTTGATGTAGAGATGGAAGTATGCGATGGAGCACCATCCTGCTGCAAAATTTGACCCCTTTTATAGCTGGGAATGTAAGATTTAGCTAATACTTCTTGATATTTTAGGCTATTGATATTGCTTTCCACCCAGCAAATCTCTCGCACACCGCCATACTGTATGTAACCCCAGACCATGATTTTTCCAGCACCAAACTTAACTGTTTTCTGGGTGAACCTCGGATCCATGCGGGCTCCAGTAGGTCTCCTGCAATATTTGCGGCGGCTGTGATGTAATTCAACTGAAGATTCATCTGAGAAATCCACATTTTGCCACTTTTCCAGCGTCCATCCTTTTAGCAGGCTGTGGGCCTTAGCAAATGCCACACGTTTTTTTAATTGCCTTTTGTTTAGTGCTGGTTTCTGGGCACTGATTCGACCATGGAGGCCATTTCGACCCAGAATTCTACAAACTGTTCTGGTTGACACGGGGACTTGAGGTGACCAGGCCTGGGGGAGCTCTGCTGCAGTGGAAAAGGGGCTGGCCTTGGATTTTCGAGCCAACAAACGGTCCTCCCGAGCAGTTGTCTTGCGGGGTTTACCAGACCTGGACTTGTCAAAAACATCTCCAGTCTCTTCTAATCTTTTTCTTATTCTTTGTACTTGACGTTGAGACACATTGAAGGTGTCAGCCACTTCAGCAGTGGATTTGGTCTTCAACCTCTTGATAATCAATGCTTTGGTCTCAGGGTGAATCTTAGGCATGTTGTCAGAGGTCAAGTTGCAGTTGATGTGAAGGTCTGGTGTGTTGGGGTTCTTTTTATACACACCCACTAATTGACTGACAAATTATTGATCACAGGTGAGGTTGTAATCTAGGATTGGGTGCAAGGCGACAAGACTTTTGTCTTTGCAAAAACTGACTCAGTGGGCTTTACCAAGCTGTGAACATTAGAATGCTTTTCAGCAGTTTCATTTGGCACCAAAACAGTATTTCAAAATCTGCTGGGATTGAAATGAGACATTTCTTGTCAAAAATAAATTATTAGATATATATTTGGGGGGCACTTAAGGTCAACTTGTACCCAAACGACAAGACTTTTGTCAGGGACTGTAGACGTGTAGTTTCATACAAAAAAGCAGACATTTTTTTAAATTAGAAAATGTGAAACACTAATCCCAATACACAATGTATTCTTTAAACATTTGTAAAATGAAATGCAGCAGAAGTCATTACATTACAACATTTCTTTAAATCTAAAAAAAAAGTAATGTTATTTAAGTATTTAAAATTGTTGTCAACCTGCAGCTTTGACAATAAAAACACATTATTGTTTTACATGTAGACACAAAAGAACATGCAACCACAATTTCTACTACTTCAAAATTTAAAGCAAGTCTTTATGTGAACCATAGACTGTATAGTGTATAAACTCACTAGCCACCACATTCCAAATAGGAAGTGAGCATGGGTGCACTTCCGGCTTCATCGACTCTGCTCTAATTCACTTTGTATTGACAAAACGTTGCCCCTCCTTCTGTAACTGCAACCATTGGGATTGTCATTTTGGTCTTAAAATGTTCATATTAACCTACTCTACATGATCCTAGTGTTTTGGGGTGTTTTTTTTTTTTTGCCATTTTGTCTGTAAATCAATTCCTATATATTGATCATGGCCATTTTTTTAAGGTGCAATATGTAACTTTTCTGGTGTAGGGTCTGCCACCTACCTTAATTGTCTCCATGGAACAATGTTGCATCACCTGTAATGTTTAAGTTTTCGCTGTCATACATGTATTAATTAAACTTATTTTTATTACAAAAAAATCCTTGAAAAACATGTATTCCTGGTGGTGTCAGCTACTTGTATCCATGGAGATAGAGAAGTTTAATGCATTCCATGGAACATTCCAAGCAGTGTTAAAATATCTCCCTAGAAACAAGCAGAGGGTGGACGCTTCACCAGAAAAGTTGCATTTTTCAGTCTAAAATTATGGTCCACGCCTGGTTGGTGGGTCAGATGCAGAGGACATACTGGTATTTCTCTACTGGGATTATTATAAACTCAAAGACCTTCAGCCTAAACAATTAACAGTCATTAACATTTCCATGATACTTTCTATATTTGGCGTGTGCTCTCTGCTGCTCCCTGGTGTTCTCCGGGGGTCTCTGCAGAATAGACCCATCCTCATATATTGTGACTCATGTTGGCCATGCCTCGGTGAACCTCATCATTCATAAAACTGTGATGGATTCCTCTCTATAAATTCTCTTCAGCTCCATCTGAACAGACTGTACAGGGTCAAACTGCATTAGGATTAATCAGGCTCTGTGTCGGATAACTCACTCCCACCCAACAATGTCAAGCTGTTATGGTCACACAACGCACGCATTAACCTACGTAGAGACAGATTGTCTGAAAACTCCCAAAAAATAAAAATAAAAATGGATTTAAACAGCATATTTTCAGACGCCTGTGATCGATACGAGCGTTTATGGAGTTTGATTTGAACATAAAGAGTGAGAGGAATTGTACCTGATTTTTACTCTCTGAAAACATGAAAAACAGAACTAGTTCATTTTAAACCCAGTGGCCCAAAGTTATTCCTCACTTACCTACCATTCTGAGCATACTAATTACTCACCATGATGAGTTTGTAAGTGCTTTTAATTGCGGATGGAAATTAGCACTGTGCTAAATCCAGCATATTTATGTCGGCTTGTGTGATCTTATACAAATTGTGCGTTCATTAATAAGCTTTGTCCCTTCCAAATAAACGAATAAATAAAAAATAAAATAAATGAACAACTTTTGGGGAGAGTTTTGGTGCAACAGTAAAGTTAACGACAAATATTATGCTAACATGCTCTTCCTTATTATCAGAAAATAAATTAGATCACCGGCCATAGTTCCAACTAAGTCAGGGTCAGGTTGTGTTAAAACATAGATTAGATTAAAGTCTAACTTGAGTAACAGAACTTCAGACAAAGCAGTGCCTCTAGTTAACATTCATTCCTCAGGGAATGTTGATGAGATGTATCTCTATTGGCAGAATGTGAATGTGTGTGTGTGTGTGTGTGTGTGGCCTGATTAGATACAGAACAAAAAAGTGTTTCATTTGTCAAAGTGCTGTAAATGGGACACCGTTGACCTCATTTAGACACCACTGTATGTAAAAAGTGTAATCGTCTGAGGATAATTTCGCCTTTCAGACAAATGTAGTTTACATAAGACAAAATTGATCTAAGTTTTACTGGGTCACTTACAAAATGAAGGTTAAAGGTAAAGATGCAATAAGTAACTTTTCTGGTGAAGGTTCTGCCACCTGCTCGTCTCCATGATGATATCCTGGCATTAAACGTCTCTATTCCGAATGTATTCAATTACAGGCTCAAAAATACTTAAAGATGCATTCTTACTCATAGAGGGCTTGCCTCTCCACAGATCTGTAAATCTATAACCTGTAAATTGGCCTGACAGACTTTCCAATCTGATTATCTCCATGTTTAATGCCATAGTGTGGAATATTCTAGGCAAAGCAGTAACAGTAACAGACAGGCAATCACAGTTACACAGTGAACCTTTAAATATGATATACCGTAATTTACCGTAATCTATAAGATGCTACTTTTTTCTCACACTTTGAACCCTGTGGCTTATACAACGATGCGGCTAATATATGGATGGATTATTCATTTATGAACACAGCGGATGCGCAGCCTGACTTCAAAAAACGCCGCTGTCTGTCAGTGAACATGAAGTTGCAGCATTAGCTAGTGCTGCTGTCATCGCCATGTGATGAAATAAGTTATGATGCTAAATGAATATTAGTGAACGGAATACATTTTAATTACCCGTATGCGTTAAATGCGTAAATGACAAAAAGAAACGTCTCAAAAAGAAACGTCTCAAACTTCAGTAGTTGGGCATCCTCATACACTGACGTGATCCCAGACACCGACATGATCCCAGACACCGACATGATCCCAGACACCGACATGATCCAAGACACCGACATGATCCAAGACACATGATCCCAGACACCGACATGATCCCAGACACAACATGATCCCAGACACCGACATGATCCAAGACACCGACATGATCCCAGACACCGACATGATCCCAGACACCGACATGATCCAAGACACTGACATGATCCAAGACACATGATCCAAAACACCGACACATGATCCCAGACACCGACATGATCCCAGACACCGACATGATCCCAGACACCGACATGATCCCAGACACCGACATGATCCCAGACACCGACATGATCACAGAGACACTGACATGATCCCAGACACTGACATGATCCAAGACACCGATATGATCCCAGACACCGACATGATCCCAGAGACACTGACATGATCCCAGACACCGACATGATCCAAGACACCGACATGATCCCAGACACCGACATGATCCCAGACACCGACATGATCCAAGACACTGACATGATCCAAGACACATGATCCAAAACACCGACACATGATCCAAGACACCGACATGATCCCAGACACCGACATGATCCCAGAGACACTGACATGATCCCAGACACAACATGATCCCAGACACCGACATGATCCAAGACACCGACATGATCCAAGACACCGACATGATCCAAGACACCGACATGATCCCAGACACCGACATGATCCCAGACACCGACATGATCCCAGACACCGACATGATCCCAGACACCGACATGATCCAAGACACCGGCATGATCCCAGACACCGACATGATCCAAGACACCGACATGATCCAAGACACCAACATGATCCCAGACACCGACATGATCCCAGACACCGACATGATCCCAGACACCGACATGATCACAGAGACACTGACATGATCCCAGACACTGACATGATCCAAGACACCGACATGTTCTCAGACACCGACATGATCCCAGACACCGACATGATCCCAGACACCGACATGATCCCAGACACCGACATGATCCAAGACACCGACATAATCCAAGACACATGATCCCAGACACCGACATGATCCCAGACACAACATGATCCCAGACACCGACATGATCCAAGACACCGACATGATCCCAGACACAACATGATCCCAGACACCGACATGATCCAAGACACCGACATGATCCCAGACACCGACATGATCCCAGAGACACTGACATGATCCCAGACACTGACATGATCCAAGACACCGATATGATCCCAGACACCGACATGATCCCAGAGACACTGACATGATCCCAGACACCGACATGATCCAAGACACCGACATGATCCCAGACACCGACATGATCCAAGACACTGACATGATCCAAGACACATGATCCAAAACACCGACACATGATCCCAGACACCGACATGATCCCAGATACCGACATGATCCCAGACACCGACATGATCCAAGACACCGGCATGATCCCAGACACCGACATGATCCAAGACACCAACATGATCCCAGACACATGATCCAAGACACCGACATGATCCCAGACACCGACATGATCCCAGACACCGACATGATCCCAGACACCAACATGATCCAAGACACCGACATGATCCCAGACACCAACATGATCCAAGACATTGACATGATCCCAGACACCGACATGATCCCAGACACCGACATGATCCCAGACACCGACATGATCCAACACCGACATGATCCCAGACACTGACATGATCTCAGACACCGACATGATCCAAGACACCGACATGATCCCAGACACCGACATGATCCCAGACACCGACATGATCCAAGACACCGACATGATCCCAGACACATGATCCCAGACACCGACATGATCCAAAACACCAACATGATCCCAGACACATGATCCCAGACACATGATCCCAGACACCGACATGATCCCAGACACTGACATGATCCCAGACACCGACATGATCCAAGACACCGACATGATCCAAGACACCGACATGATCCCAGACACCGACATGATCCCAGACACCGACATGATCCAAGACACCGACATGATCCCAGACACCAACATTATCCAAGACACCGACATGATCTCAGACACCGACATGATCCAAGACACCAACATGATCCAAGACACCGACATGATCCCAGACACCGACATGATCCCAGACACCGACATGATCTCAGACACCGACATGATCTCAGACACCGACATGATCCAAGACACCGACATGATCTCAGACACCGACATGATCCAAGACACCGACATGATCCAAGACACATGATCCAAAACACCGACACATGATCCAAGACACCGACATGATCCCAGACACCGACATGATCTCAGACACCGACATGATCCAAGACACTGACATGATCCCAGACACCGACACGATCCAGACACCGACATGATCCCAGACACCGACATGATCCCAGACACCGACATGATCCCAGACACCGACATGATCCCAGACACCAACATGATCCAAGACACCGACATGATCCCAGACACCGACATGATCCCAGACACCGACATGATCCCAGACACCGACATGATCCAAGACACCGACATGATCTCAGACACCGACATGATCTCAGACACCGACATGATCCAAGACACCGACATGATCCAAGACACCGACATGATCCAAGACACCGACATGATCCCAGACACCGACATGATCCAAGACACCGACATGATCTCAGACACCGACATGATCCAAGACACCGACATGATCCCAGACACATGATCCAAGACACCGACATGATCCCAGACACCGACATGATCCCAGACACCGACATGATCCCAGACACCGACATGATCCAAGACACCGACATGTTCTCAGACACCGACATGATCCCAGACACCGACATGATCCCAGACACCGACATGATCCAAGACACCGACATGTTCTCAGACACCGACATGATCCAAGACACCGACATGATCCCAGACACCGACATGATCCCAGACACCGACATGATCCAAGACACCGACATGATCCCAGACACATGATCCCAGACACCGACATGATCCAAAACACCGACATGATCCCAGACACATGATCCCAGACACCGACATGATCCCAGACACCGACATGATCCAAGACACCGACATGATCCCAGACACCGACATGATCCAAGACACCGACATGATCCCAGACACTGACATGATCCCAGACACCGACATGATCCAAGACACCGACATGATCCCAGACACCAACATTATCCAAGACACCGACATGATCTCAGACACCGACATGATCCAAGACACCGACATGATCCCAGACACCGACATGATCCCAGACACCAACATGATCCAAGACACCGACATGATCTCAGACACCAACATGATCCAAGACACCGACATGATCTCAGACACCGACACGATCCAGACACCGACATGATCCCAGACACCGACATGATCCAAGACACCGACATGATCCCAGACACCGACATGATCCCAGACACCAACATGATCCAAGACACCGACATGATCTCAGACACCGACATGATCCAAGACACCGACATGATCCAAGACACCGACATGATCCAAGACACCGACATGATCTCAGACACCGACATGATCTCAGACACCGACATGATCCAAGAAACCGACATGATCCAAGACACCGACATGATCCAAGACACCGACATGATCCCAGACACATGATCCCAGACACCGACATGATCCAAAACACCAACATGATCCCAGACACATGATCCCAGACACATGATCCCAGACACCGACATGATCCCAGACACTGACATGATCCCAGACACCGACATGATCCAAGACACCGACATGATCCAAGACACCGACATGATCCCAGACACCGACATGATCCCAGACACCGACATGATCCCAGACACCGACATGATCCCAGACACCGACATGATCCAAGACACCGACATGATCCCAGACACATGATCCCAGACACCGACATGATCCAAAACACCAACATGATCCCAGACACATGATCCCAGACACATGATCCCAGACACCGACATGATCCCAGACACTGACATGATCCCAGACACCGACATGATCCAAGACACCGACATGATCCAAGACACCGACATGATCCCAGACACCGACATGATCCCAGACACCGACATGATCCAAGACACCGACATGATCCCAGACACCAACATTATCCAAGACACCGACATGATCTCAGACACCGACATGATCCAAGACACCGACATGATCCAAGACACCGACATGATCCCAGACACCGACATGATCCCAGACACCAACATGATCCAAGACACCGACATGATCTCAGACACCAACATGATCCAAGACACCGACATGATCTCAGACACCGACACGATCCAGACACCGACATGATCCCAGACACCGACATGATCCAAGACACCGACATGATCCCAGACACCGACATGATCCCAGACACCAACATGATCCAAGACACCGACATGATCTCAGACACCGACATGATCCAAGACACCGACATGATCCAAGACACCGACATGATCCAAGACACCGACATGATCTCAGACACCGACATGATCTCAGACACCGACATGATCCAAGACACCGACATGATCCAAGACACCGACATGATCCAAGACACCGACATGATCCCAGACACCGACATGATCCAAGACACCGACATGATCTCAGACACCGATATGATCCAAGACACCAACATGATCCCAGACACATGATCCAAGACACCGACATGATCCCAGACACCGACATGATCCCAGACACCGACATGATCCCAGACACCGACATGATCCAAGACACCGACATGTTCTCAGACACCGACATGATCCCAGACACCGACATGATCCCAGACACCGACATGATCCAAGACACCGACATGTTCTCAGACACCGACATGATCCCAGACACCGACATGATCCCAGACACCGACATGATCCCAGACACCGACATGATCCAAGACACCGACATGATCCCAGACACATGATCCCAGACACCGACATGATCCAAAACACCAACATGATCCCAGACACATGATCCCAGACACCGACATGATCCCAGACACTGACATGATCCCAGACACCGACATGATCCAAGACACCGACATGATCCAAGACACCGACATGATCCCAGACACCGACATGATCCCAGACACCGACATGATCCAAGACACCGACATGATCCCAGACACCAACATTATCCAAGACACCGACATGATCTCAGACACCGACATGATCCAAGACACCGACATGATCCAAGACACCGACATGATCCCAGACACCGACATGATCCCAGACACCAACATGATCCAAGACACCGACATGATCTCAGACACCAACATGATCCAAGACACCGACATGATCTCAGACACCGACACGATCCAGACACCGACATGATCCCAGACACCGACATGATCCAAGACACCGACATGATCCCAGACACCGACATGATCCCAGACACCAACATGATCCAAGACACCGACCTGATCTCAGACACCGACATGATCCAAGACACCGACATGATCCAAGACACCGACATGATCCAAGACACCGACATGATCTCAGACACCGACATGATCTCAGACACCGACATGATCCAAGAAACCGACATGATCCAAGACACCGACATGATCCAAGACACCGACATGATCCCAGACACCGACATGATCCAAGACACCGACATGATCTCAGACACCGACATGATCCCAGACACCGACATGATCCAAGACACCGACATGATCCCAGACACATGATCCCAGACACCGACATGATCTCAGACACTGACATGATCCAAGACACCGACATGATCCCAGACACTGACATGATCCAAGACACCGACATGACCCCAGACACATGATCCCAGACAACGACATGGTCCCAGACACCGACATGACCCAGACACCGACATGATCCCAGACACAACATGATCCAAGACACAACATGACCCCAGACACATGATCCCAGACAACGACATGGTCCCAGACACCGACATGACCCAGACACCGACATGATCCCAGACACAACATGATCCAAGACACCGACATGATCCCAGACACCGACATGATCCCAGACAGCGACATTATCCAAGACACCGACATGATCTCAGACACCGACATGATCCAAGACACGGACATGATCCAAGACACCGACATGATCTCAGACACCGACATGATCCAAGACACCGACATGATCTCAGACACCGACATGATCCAAGACACCGACATGATCCCAGACACATGATCCCAGACACCGACATGATCCCAGACACCGACATGATCCAAGACACCGACATGATCCCAGACACTGACATGATCCCAGACACATGATCCCAGACACATGATCCAAGACACCGACATGACCCCAGACACATGATCCCAGACACATGATCCCAGACACCGACATGATCCCAGACACAACATGATCCAAGACACCGACATGATCCCAGACACCGACATGATCCCAGACACCGACATGATCCAAGACACCGACATGATCTCAGACACCGACATGATCTCAGACACCGACATGATCCAAGACACCGACATGATCCTAGACACCGACATGATCCTAGACACCGACATGGTCCAAGACACCGACATGATCCCAGACACCGACATGATCCAAGACACCGACATGATCCCAGACACATGATCCCAGACACTGACATGATCCCGGACACCGACATGATCCCAGACACCGACATGATCCCAGAGACACTGACATGATCCAAGACACCGACATGATCCCAGATAGGACAGCGGCTCGTTCTGCAGGAGATATGCGCAGTAGAGCGTGAAGTGACGGGGTGAAAGAGACGATGCACTAAGGAAGATGCTAGTTTGATTTTGTTTTGAACAATTATTTTGCACTTCATGCACACACCCTCCACATGGAAAACACACTAAGAAATGCATATGATGCATATTTTAAGGTAAAGGCAATTGATCTGGCTGATGAAGAATGAAATACGTGAGCTTGGCATCGATGAGTCGATGGTGGCGACGGCAACGTGATGAATTGACTCAATGCAAAAAAGACGACAAAATCTTTCAGAGTCAATACAAGCAGATCCTCCAAACTTGAAAACGTTCTTGAGGACATGGACACCTGCGGCTTATAGACAGGTGTGACCTATATACAGTATGTACAATTTATTTTTATTTTTTTTATTTAGTTGATGCAGCTTATATTCAGGTATGCTCAATAGTACGGAAATTATGGTATTTTAGTACCTTCTCAGTCAAATTTGGCAATTTGATTTGAGGATTCCAGCATTATTCTGTCATTGTGTCCTTCAGCAAGACAATTTCAAAATTTTCTCAGCTGTTTTATACAGAACCCACCCCAAATGTGAAAAGTGAAACAATACTGAAAGACTCTGAAAGGTACTCCAAGTTAGAATTCAGAATACGTATTTTCGGGACATGTATTCAGTTACTTCTCAACACTGTCAATAGTACAACCATTTTATTGCATTATTTATACTTACTTCACAGTTTGAGCTTGTCTATTGATGGCAGACTTCCTGTTAGCTGCAGAGAGGCTGTAGCTGTAGCTGTCCCTGTATCCTCTCCTCCAGTGACTGCGTTCGGCTGGGGATTATAAACATAAATATGAAGCTGAATCCAATATCTGTGTTCACTGAGGAGAGAAGGCATCATACAGCAGATGTCACAGAGCTGCAGCTGTAACCTTCACAGTGACAATAATGCCTATTACAATGGAAATAAATATGGTTTTGGCTAGCGGGATTAGCATGTGTGAACTGTACAGGAGCTCTGTGGATTCAATGTCATTCCAACCATAAAGCCTATTACCGCGACCTGATTGATAACGTACACACATGCATACAGTGTCATACATCAAAAGAATAATAGAGCACCAAATTCAACCAGGAATACTGTTATTTATTTATTTTTTTTCTTACCCAGGGCCCATATTACACTATTTTCTGATCATAATCGTTATAATGTAGTTTCCTCATCACAAACAGACCTGGAGTTGTGTTTTGTTTCACACAAACTCTGCATATTTAGGCTCTAAAAAAACAAAACACCCCGTTCCAGCTTGTGATTTCATGCAGTAATACAAGGAGTGCTCCACTGTGTTTTTAAACCCCTTACAGATGTATGGGGTT
The DNA here is from genome assembly GCA_036785185.1 of Paratrypauchen microcephalus. Classification (NCBI taxonomy): domain Eukaryota; kingdom Metazoa; phylum Chordata; class Actinopteri; order Gobiiformes; family Gobiidae; genus Paratrypauchen; species Paratrypauchen microcephalus. The sequence goes on from JAVJIX010000074.1 coordinate 1,020,134, forward strand.
AGATGATGGTTACTAAATGATGGATGGTTTTCAGCCCAGGGATTGCCAAGTAGACAGACTAATAATTTCTCAAACATGTGCAAATGAAACAAAATACAACTCTAAGTATGTTTTTGATGAGGAAACAGCATTATGGCGTAATATAGGACTGTCAGGCTCTCAGATGGGGGCAAGAGATTTCCCTATTGATAACATATTATTATTAGAAGAAATATCTAAAAAAAAGACATAAAAAATGTTGAACCTAATCATTTCTATTATTTGTTTAAAATCCCTCAGTGGTCCAGGTAGAATCCATGGCAAAAGCAATTGCAATGAAAATCTACATTTAAAAAATCTTACTTTGAGCAGGATCACCTCTTCACAGATCTGACCTGTAAAAGTTAATCAGTTAATTGATGTGACTGATTGTCACCATAGAGGTACATTTAATGCCATAGTGTGGAATATTCTAGGCAACACATTAACAGTAACAACTCATAGAGACACCGCCCAACAAAAAGTTACACAGTGCACCTTTATATATGATGTACAGCAGAATTAGAGCATTCTCGCTCAAAACTCGCAATTTGATTAGCAAATTCCAGCATTATTCTGTCCTTCAGCCAACCCCCAATTTGTGGCAATTGATCTTCCAACGGAAATATTCTGACTCTTTCCAGAAGAAATTCTTTGAGGGAATTTCGTGCCTCATCACCAACCAAACAAACAACAGACGTAAGAGAGAGAGTAAGAGAAGGGCTAGGAAAGGCTTTCCTGTTCCCCCTGGAGGCTATCTATTCAATATTTAAATGCTTGTTTCCATGGTAATGCTGTTCTCTTGGCTATAACCTAACACTGTATGGCATAAAACATATCTATCGCCATAGAGAATGTTCTGAAGTATGGTGGCAGATGATATGTGCCAACTCCAGAAAGTTCCACACCAAATTACACAGTTGGAACTACTGTAGACCTATATTTGAATTGTTGCTATTTGATGTTTCCAGACTGGAACTGGAATCAAATGTTCATTCATTTTCCCCTCAATAAAATAGAACAAAACTTTTTAAAAGGGAATTAAGAGACAAATGTGACACTTAGCTCTGATGTTTGCTAAATGTGCTGCGAGCATAGAGGAAACCCAAAGGACACACACGTGTTGACACGTGTTTGTAGACTGCAGAGTTCAGTGCACTCAGTGCAATGAGGACAGAAAATTGCATCTTTTTGAATCAGAATGCAAAGGAGCCCATATTTTCACTGCAGAGTATAGCCTGTGCTTTTCAATGGGGATGTATGTATACTTTCAGATACTTCGACAAACTCGTCTGAGGTACAAGGAGCCAGTCTGAAAAGCAGCACTTAAGCTACGACAATAATTACTTTCATTCAAAGAGCCAAAACCAAAGCATGCAACGTGGATTCAGACCTCCACCAAACCATATTATACCTTTTTAAGATACATGTATTTATTGAATTATTTGTAAATTTTCCGTACACATTTACTTTTACTCATGGACTGTATAAAGAAATGGACTAAGTGAGTGTGACTTCACCCACGGTGTTCGGCTCCAGTTAAATGAAGATGACCGAGTTATAAGAATGAATTCCAAGCCAAGTTCCATACTTGAAATTCTGACCTTGCGTATCATAGCAACCAAAAGGTGTCTTAGTGTTCATATCTTGATTTACAGACAAATTAGCAAAAAACCACCAGGATCATTTAGAGCGGATTAATACAAAAATTTTAAGCCCAAATCATGAGGCTCACAGCAGCAGTTACAGAGAGAAGGGTGACACATTTTCTGCTATCCATCATGTTCCAAATATGAAGTGAGCATGGCTCCATCATGCAGGTTAGGTGTATATATATATATATATATATATATATATATATATATATATACAGACTATGTTAATACTAGAGATGCAAAATACAAATACAATGAATAACATCACAGCAAAATGTCAATATGTAGCCTGTTTGTTTTTTTGCTTGTGTTGTTTGTTTTTAAACTAAACTAAAATCACAATATCATAAGCTTATGCTTCTTTCTGTTACCTTTTCATTCATATTTAACTTGTAATTGTATAGATGCAAGTGTGTTGCATCGGTTATTTATTTATTTATTTTTAACAATTGAAAAATTGAAAAGGTTTTTCTCATTCTCAGTAAATGGACAAGTCACGTGAACTGAAACACCAAATGAGAACCAACTTAAACAATCATCATGTACAACTGTTTTTTTTTTAAATAATAATAAATAATAAATCTACATTACAATTATCAGTAAAAGCTGTCTTTTGATTTGAACATCTTAAATGGAGACACAGATGGGGCATTTGTATGAAATTTGAAATACAAATTCTACATATTCTCCCTAAAAAAGAGACATTGTATTCTAAAATTACTTTGTTTCCTCATCATTAACTGAGTTGGATTTTAATTGACTCTAAAATGTTTAAAGGGGCACTGTGCAACTTTCCTGGTATAGGCCCCACTACCTGCCTGACTCCATGGTGATGTTTTTGCTTTGCCTGGAATGTTCCATGGTATGATATAAAATATACTGACCTGGCAGTTATTCATTACAAGTGTTTCTATTGCTCAAAAATACAGGGGCGACTCTCCACAGATCTGAATTGTTATGTAATTTAGTGCTGTAACCTGCTCGTCTCCCTCCTGATAGATGGGTCTAATCTATACTGTGGAGCATTCTAATCAATGCAATAACATTTCCATGGAGACAAGCCAGTGGCAAGCCCTCCATTAGAAACATCATGCAGTGCACCTTTAGGTAATCTAGACTGCTCAAAAAAGTGTTTGCAGCATCCACCTTCACAGGGTTCTAAAATGACCTGTAGTCATAAGAAATAAAATAAAACCATGCAAATGATATGCCAATGGTGGGGCCAGCAAGTGAAAATCAGTGTGTTTGATGAAGAAAAACATGGAATTAGCAAAAATCATTAAAAATGTTTTAATGCATTTTGCTTGATATAAATATCGACCTAACTTATTTGCTGTTCTGTTTTTCGTCAGTACATTTCCCCTTGCACAAGTTTGTTTGAGGAGTTATTTACTGGCCAAGGATGCACCATTGGACATGACATTGAATTAGCAGTCAGGAAACACAGGCAGTACCATAAGTACTTCGTGTTCTAGCAGTAACACGGACAATTTGCATTAACCAAAAGAGACAAGCAATTACAATATCCTCTGTATAACCTACTTTATCTATACAACAACTCACTTTAGAACACATAACAAGATTGTGGATAGATGAATGGAGGTGTGTAGCTAGGGAGATTTGAGACATCCTGAGCGTTTTCACCTGCAGCTCTACTCACTACTGAATGATAATTTGTATTGGGTCCACACCACGCGCTGTGCAGGTGTAATGAATTATACAGAGGGCTGAATGAATTAGTCATGTGCTCGGGCTAATACCTCTGCACTATCACAGGGCCTATATGCCTGTTTGTGAAGCTACTGTGGTGTTCAAGGACCACATGAGATCTGATACTGAGAAGAGTAATAGAGTGCAGAATACAGGTTTGGGAAATTTGGGCAAGATATGTGGTCTTGGATTGTGTAACAGTGTGACTTGTAGTAGTAACAGAAGAGGCTAGTAAGGCTGGACAATGTGCCAACATGAAAGGGAATTGTGAATTAACAGAGTTGAAGAGATGATTTTGCCTAGTAAGTAAGTAAGTAAGTAAGTACATTTTATTTATATAGCACATTTAAAAACAGTGAAAACTGGCCAAAGTGCTGTACAATGTCAAAAAACTAAAATTAAATAATAAATTTGCCACTAGCAAAACAAAAATCGGCAGCATAAAATACATAAGAACATTTGATAAAAGGAGAAATTCAGTTTGTCAACTGGACAAAGTTTATTTGGTTTAAAACGTTTCGCAGCTCATCCACGCTGCTTCGTCAGTTCTGGTTGGGGTGCTGGTTAGACACTGCTTATATCTAGCTGCAGGGAGGAGCTAACTATACTGAAATTATTCTGAAACACTACAGTTACAGTATAGTTCAGTATAGTTAGCTCCTCCCTGCAGCTAGATATAAGCAGTGTCTAACCAGCACCCCAACCAGAACTGACAAAGCAGCGTGGATGAGCTGCGAAACGTTTTAAACCAAATAAACTTTGTCCAGTTGACAAACTGAATTTCTCCTTTTATCATGGATTCTATCTGGACGACTGAGGGATTCTTCACACATAAGAACATTTGACATGGCACAACAAGTATACATAAGATAAAATAAAAAGGCAAGATAAAAGATAGATATAAAAAGAGCTAAGAGGCAAAGGTCACAGTGTACAAATGAGTTTTTAGTTTGGATTTAAAAGTGGTGATTGTTGGAGCAGATCTGATGTCAGTAGGTAAACTGTTCCAGAGACGTGGAGCTCCCACAACAAAAGCACGGCCCCCTTTGAGCTTGAGGCAGGAACGGGCAACATAAAGGAGACCTTTGCCTATAGCAATGTTTCTGTGGTATGTGTGCCAGTGGTTCTAGAGTTTGCCTACTTTAGAGTCTACAGTCCTGTTTTATGTCTTCTTCCATCTACTCCTCAGTTAGACCTACTGTAGCCACAGTGTATTTCACTTTTAAACCTATCTGGAATTAACCTGGCTGATGCCATGATGAAAGAGAACAGAAAATGTGGAGCATCATGACGACTATTTGAATCTGTTTGGTCAAAGCGCCACGACAGCAGAACAAGCCCAAAAATACCATTTTTGTTACATCCAGTTGAGAGATAAGTATCAAGTGCGTACTTTGATGTGAGTGAAGCGCGCTGACTCACTAGCCTTGAGCCTCTTGAAGGTTCCTTCGCACCTAACAAAAAAAAGACGTCTGTTGCCATCGCCAGGTTTGTTTTGGTTTGTTTGGGTGCTTCACCTTTGGCTTCTGCACAAACCTCAATCCTGCGACCTGATTGGTCCACCCACCAATTTAACTGTAGAGCAGGTGCACTCCAAGATGGTTTCTCGTGAGTTTATGAACTCACAAATATCGCGAGAATCCATCTGGCTGTACAAGGTTAACCTGGAATAGTCCTGTTATATGGTTTTGCTCTATCTATCTATCTATCTTTTGTATCTATCCACCCATCCATAGGTTTTATCCAACAAGCTCAGCCAATCAGACAAGTGATAAAACTGTCAACTGTGATCATATTGGATCTTCTCGCTAATTAAAACACACACACACGCACACACACACACACACACACACACACACACACACACACACACACACACACACACACACACACACACACACACACACACACACACACGCACACACAGTCTATAAATCAGGACTTATCTGGACTCAAACCAGGACAAGTGTGAGCACCATCGACATTTTAAGTATACTCAACAAAAATATAAACGCAACACTTTTGTTTTTGCTCCCATTTTTCCTGAGATGGACCCAAAGATCCAAAATTCACTCCAGATACACAACACTACCATTTCTTTCAAACATTGTTCACAAATCTGTCCAAATGTGTGACAGCGAGCACTTCTGCCCCGCCGAGACAATCCACCCCACCTCACAGGTGCGCCACATCAAGATGCCGATCCGACATCTTGACCAGTGCACAGGTGCGCCCCAGACTGCCCACAATAAAAGGCCACCCCGAAATGTGCATTTTTTTTTTTTTTTTGCTTTATTGGGGGTCTGGGGACTCAGAACCAGTCAGTATCTGGTGTGACCACCATTTGCCTCATGCAGTGCAACACATCTTCTTCACATAGAGTTTATCAGATTGTCAGTTGTGGCCTGTGGAATGTTGGTCCACTCCTCTTCAATGGCTGTGCGAAGTTGCTGGATATTAGTGGGACCTGGTACACGCTGTCGTATACGCCGGACAAGCACATCCCAAACATGCTCAATGGGTGACATGTCCGGTGAGTATGCTGGCCATGCAAGAACTGGGACATTTTCAGCTTCCAAGAATTGTGTACAGATCCTTGCAACATGGGGCCGTGCATTATCTTGCTGAAACATGAGGTGATGTTCATGGATGTATGGCACAACAATGGGCCTCAGGATCTCATCACGGTATCTCTGTGCATTCAAAATGCCATCAATAAAATGCACCTGTGTTCTTCGTCCATAACAGCCTTTGAAGAGGAGTGGACCAACATTCCACAGGCCACAACTGACAATCTGATAAACTCTATGTGAAGAAGATGTGTTGCACTGCATGAGGCAAATGGTGGTCACACCAGATACTGACTGGTTCTGAGTCCCCAGACCCCCAATAAAGCAAAAAAAAAGCACATTTCGGGGTGGCCTTTTATTGTGGGCAGTCTGGGGCGCACCTGTGCACTGGTCATGATGTCGGATCAGCATCTTGATGTGGCGCACCTGTGAGGTGGGGTGGATTGTCTCGGCGGGGCAGAGGTGCTCGCTGTCACACATTTGGACAGATTTGTGAACAATGTTTGAGAGAAATGGTAGTGTTGTGTATCTGGAGTGAATTTTGGATCTTTGGGTCCATCTCAGGAAAAATGGGAGCAAAAACTAAAGTGTTGCGTTTATATTTTTGTTGAGTGTATTTGAAACATTTAGCTTGGTTTAAGCACTACCTGAAATAATACACGTATTGGGAGACTGCCCCATGTGACATCAGCCTGTATGAACTGAACTGAACTTGAGATGATATAAAAGGAATTTGACCGGCATCTTTAAAAGTGTATTTATCACAAAATTTATTGACATACAGGGAAATTACTTGGACACAATAGTAACAAACATCAAATACACTGGTAATACAACTTTTTTCTAATACATCAAAATATAATAAATCAAATCTAAAGAAGTGACTTTATTGATCTCACACAGGAGAAATTCTTCTCTGCATTTAACCCATCCTGTTATTAGGAGCAGTGGGCAGCACATTACTGTGCCCAGGGACCATCTCCATGATCTTCTTGCTTCGGTTTGGTCAGGACCTAAGCTGGAGGATTTTACCTATGATGCATGACTGTATAACCACTTGTCTGATGTATTGTGTTTATATCTGCTAGCTAACAGCATAATTATAATCTGTAACCTGTGGATCAATATGTTATAATTTAGACATTTTAGACATTTAGACAAAGGAAAGGAGGACTACATTCATACCATACTCAATCACTGGAGCACTTTAAATCCCTGCTAAAAACGCACCTTTTTTCATTGGCCTTTACTCCGAGTTAGGAAGAGACACCTTGGCACCTTCTTGCTGTTGATGTTGTTGTTGTTTTATTATTATTATTATTTTATTATTGTCACCATTGTTATTATTGTTGTTATTTTAACTCTATCTGATTTTTATGTCACCTTTAATGTTGTTCAGCACTTTGGTAAGCTTTGGCTGTTTTAAATGTGCTATATAAATAAAATTGATTGATTGATTGATTGATATACAACTGTACAACAACTCACCCCTCTCATCCAGCTCGGGTCCTCTACCAGAGGCCTGGGAGCTTGAGAGTTCTACGCAGTATCTTTGCTGTTCCTGTACTGCACTTTTCTGGACTGAGATGTCTGATGTTTTTCCTGGGATCTGCTGTAACCACTCTTCCAATTTGGGGGTTACAGCCCCGAGTGCTCCGATCACCACGGGCACCACTGATGCCTTCACCTTCCAGGCCTTCTCCAGCTCTTCCTTGAGCCCCTGGTATTTCTCTAGTTTCTCGTGTTCCTTTTTCCTGATGTTACCATTGCTTGGTATTGCAATGTCCACCACCACGGCTTTGTTCTGTTGCTTATCCACCACCATTACATCTGGTTGGGTCGCCATCACCATTCTGTCAGTCTGTCCCACAGGATCTTGGCTCGGTCATTCTCTGCAACCTTCGGAGGTGTTTCCCACCTTGACCTTGGGGTCTCCAGCCCGTACTCTGCACAGATGTTTCTGTACACTATGCCCACCACTTGGTTGTGTCGCTCCATGTATGTTTTCCCTGTCAGCATCTTACACCCTGCAGTTATGGGCTGGACTGTCTCAGGAGCCTCTTTGCACAGCCTACACCTTGGGTCTTGTCTGGTGTGGTAAATCTGGGCCTCTATTTCCCGGGTGCGCAAAGCCAGCCCTCTCCAGCCATTGGTAGGATTTCTTGATATCAGTCACTTCAGTTATGTTTCGGTTAGGGATGTCCCGATCCGATCACGTGATCGGAAATCGGCCCCTATCACGTGGTTTCAGACTCGATCGGAATCGGACGTTACCTTCCGATCAGGATCGGGTATATGTATATATATTCTTATTATTTTTTAACATACCCTAGATGAGATCTATGGTCATGTGGTGGCACTGACTGAGACTTCACACAGAAACATCAACGCGTGCGGCATGACACGCTATTGGTTAAATGCACGGAAGCAGGGAGCTCGAAGCACAAAGCGTGAGTACAGAGAGGAGATAAGAATACTATAAAGTTGATGACAACAACATTGCCATAGCAAACGGTGGGATATGTAAACTTAGGATTGCAAGGGGTGGACAGGAAAGGGCTAGATTTAACACAACAAACCGATACGGCACCTCAAAAACAAACACCCGACACAATACAGCGAGTTACAGGCAACCCAGCCAAAGACGAGTCAGCTCACGCTGCAGAAGAGTTTGAAAAGGAGATAAAAAATGCCCCTTGACAGCGCGAAGGCCCAGGAGCCCACAGCCAAGATACAGTAGCACAAATGATTGCAATGAGTGACCTACCATTCGCCTTTGTAGAGAACCCTGGATTTCTTATGCTTATGAAGCATGTCGAACCTCGATTTGAAGTGCCATCTCGACACTATTTCACCGAGAAAGCTCTGCAGCTCTTTATAAGTAGATTATCAGATGTACCCCATGTTTCATTCACCACAGACATCTGGAGTTCATCTGTGACACCCAGAAAGATAAATAATAAGTAATAAGTGTACTATAATAATAATAATAATAATAATAATAATAATAATAATAATAATAATAATAATAATAATAATAATACATATAAGTGTACTTAAATTATGTTTATGTTTATGTTTATTTGAGCAACTTGCAGGTTCCATTTAAGCAAAATTTCACAAATACAGTACAAACTCAAAATACAAATACAAACTTATGTCACATGTCTCTGCAGTTCCTTTTGCTCAAAATGGAGCAGGTGGAAGTATAAACTTATGTACTCCTGCTCCATAAATAATAATAATAATAATAATAATAATAATAATAATAATAATAATAATAATAATAATAATAATAATAATAATATTAATAATAAGTGTACTTAAATAAAAATAAATGTACTTAAATAATAGTGAGTGAAAAGTAAAAGTAAAAGTTGTGAGATAAATAAAAAATAATAAGGAACATCCCGATCTGTTTCTGCGCTCTTTATTCTTTTATATGTATTATGTAAGTATCGGATGGGGACTCGGGATCGGTAGATACTCAAAATCAAATGATCGGATCGGAGGGCAAAAAAACCTGATCGAGACATCCCTAGTTTCGGTGGTACGCCCCATGTAGGGGCTTGTCCTGCCCTGATGGTCCTTCCAGCACCTCTTCCTCTGCTCCACTGTCTGAGGCATTCCTTGAGCACTGTCGGGGCCTTGATGTACTTACGGATTTTGAATGTTTTATCCTGGACAGTGGTTCCCACACTCACTAGTCCTTGCCCTCCTTCTTTCCGGCTCTTGGACAGTCTCAGGGTGCTGGATTTGGGATGGAACCCTCCATGCATGGTCAGGAGTTTCTGTGTCTTAACGTCTGTGGTCTGTATCTCCTCCTTTGGCCAGCTTATGATTCTGCTGGGTATCTGATCACTGGCAGGGCATAGCTGCTTATTGCCTGTGCCTTGTTCTTGCCATTGAGCTGACTTCTAAGGACTTGCCTTACTCGTTGCAGGTATTTGGCTGTAGCCGCTTTCCTTGTTGCCTCTTCAAGGTTGCCATTTACTTGTGGGATACCAAGGTACTTGTAACTGTCCTCAATGTCTGTTATTGTTCCCTCTGGGAGTGAGACCCTCTCTGTGTGCATTTCTCAAGCCCGGATGACATTCCAATGTCTGTACTGTAGATCCTGGTGGTGTGGATCAGTGATCAGTCGATGTCTCGCTCGCTCTTAGCGTACAGCTTGATGTCATCCATGTAGAGGAGGTGACTGATGGTGGCCATGTTTCTGAGTCAGTATCCATAGCCAGTGCTTTCAATGATTTGGCTGAGGGGGTTCAGACCTATGCAGAACAGCAGTGGGGACAGTGCATCTCCTTGGTATATGCCACATTTGATGAATACTTGTGCAAGTGGCTTGCCATTGGCTTCAAGGGTGGTTTTCCACAACCGCATCGAGTTTGCAATGAATGCCCTTAGAGTCCAATTGATACTGTACAGCTCCAAGCACTCAGTGATCCATGTGTGTGGCTTTGAGTCATAGGCTTTCTTATAATCAATCCAGGCAGTGCACAGGTTGGTCTGACAGGTTCTGCAGTCATGGGCGACTGTTCGGTCAACCAGGAGTTGGTCTTTGGCTCCTCTGGAGTTTTTGCCGATGCCCTTCTGTGCTGTGCTCATGTATGTATTGCTGTGCCCACTTATCTTAGCCGCCATGATGCCTGACATGAGCTTCCATGTTGTGGAGAGACAGGTTATTGAATGATAGTTGGATGGGACTGTACCCTTTGAAGGATCCTTCAGGATCACCCTTGGGTTATCCATTCAGGGTGAGTCCCATCCTTTAGCAGCTTGTACATTTGTGCTGCCAGGCGCTCATGGAATGCAGTGACCTTCTTTAGGCAGTATGTGTGGATCATGTCAGGGCCCGGTGCTGTCCAATTTTTCATGCCTTAGACTCTTTCCAGCCACTTTGCATCAGTGCTATGTGATGCCTTTCCAGTACCTTACACTTTCGCAGGTTGTGTTGTGAACAACCAGTTTATTCATTTACCTCGTCATCTCACGTGTACCTCTTTAAGCGCGTGCCTCTTTAATCGGCTGGCTAAGGCTTGTAGCCTTTGCTTGGCAGTTTCGATTGATTCAGGTATGGGCATCTGGCTTTACCTCTTGGGTACTTGCTTTTTCATTGCACCTTTCTGGGCCTCTGACAACTGGCTCACTTCTCTCTCCGCACCTCTTTGATTTTAGCTGTCTTTTCCATGGTGGGTATTGTCTCTCATGGCTCCCATGGTTGCTATATCCCAGCTAGGATCACCTGCTAGGATCACTGCTGCTCATTGGTTTCAGTGATGGCTAGGGCTATGGTAAGGATCGCTCTCAGTGCTGCATTCACTTTCAGATGGTACTTCACTTAGCCTCTGTGATCATTCTTTATCTTTCAGGTCAGACACTGCCTCACTCAGCATGATACATATTGGGGCTTCGTACTCAATTTCTGGTTGGGGAGTTGGTGTTAACTCCCCACTGACCTGGCGTCCTGGCTCCCCCTTGCCGTAGTATTTGTATTGTACCTCATCAATCTCTAGTTCTGATAGCAGTTGCTGTTTGTGGATGTTGGAACACTGAGCTACTAGTTGTTTGTTAACCCCTCTGCCTAGGGTTAGTAGCATTCCAACAGAGCCTTGTTCTCGCATCTCAGGCTTTTGAACTGCTGAGCAATAGCCCCCTCTTCTGGAAATTGATTTACCTATACTTTGCACATTTGAACTATTATTGACCAACTGTTAAGTTAATCTGTCATATTACAGCTGCACATGTAACTGGTCGAATGTTTACACTTCCTGTTTGTACTATATCAACCATGTTTGCACACCGTTTTACTACTGACAGTTGCACATAAAATCAGGGCTCTCAAGTTTTGAAGATTGCTAGGAGTGAGATTTCTGAGGAGCGGGGGGGGTGCGAGTGACTTTGTTACCGAGGACCGGGGGGGGGGGGTGTTGACATTTTTCCTACTGCGAGCAGTAGTCGAGTTAGAAAATGAAACCAGGGGGGATGGTGGAAGGGCAGGGCAGAATTAGAAGGTACTTTGTTAATATGGAAATGCTTTTATAACTAAAAGTCCATATTATTCAATAATGCACAGAATAATATGTTATCACACACAGTCTTGGTTTAGTCTTGGTTTAGTCCTGGTTTAGTCCTGGTTTAGACCTGTTTTAGTCCTGGCTTAGTCTTGGTTTAGACCTGATTTTGTTTTGGTTTAGTCCTGGTTTAGTCCTGGTTTAGACCCGGTTTAGATCTGGTTTAGTCTTGGCTTAGTCCTGGTTTAGACCTGGTTTAGTCCTAGTTTAGACCTGGTTTAGTGCTGGTTTAGACCCGGTTTAGATCTGGTTTAGTCTTGGCTTAGTCCTGGTTTAGACCTGGTTTAGTCCTGGCTTAGTCTTGGTTTAGACCTGGTTTAGTTTTGGTTAAGTCCTGGTTTAGTCCTGGTTTAGTCCCGGTTTAGTCCCTGTTTAGTCCTGGTTTAGACCCGGTTTAGACCTGGTTTAGTCTTGGTTTAGTCCTGGTTTAGTCCTGGTTTAGTCCTGGTTTAGTTCTGGTTTAGTCCTGGTCTAGTCCTGGTTTAGTTCTGGTTTAGTCCTGGTTTAGACCTAGTTTAGTCTTGGTTTAGTCCTGGTTTAGTTCTGGTTCAGTCCTGGTTTAGTCCTGGTTTAGTTCTGGTTTAATCCTGGTTTAGTCCTGGTTTAGTCCTGGTTTAGTCTTGGTTTAGTCCTGGTTTAGTTCTGGTTTAGTCCTGGTTTAGTCTTGGTTTAGTCCTGGTTTAGTTCTGGTTTAGTCTTGGTTTAGTCCTGGTTTAGTTCTGGTTTAGTCCTGGTTTGGTCCTGGTTTAGTTCTGGTTTAGTCCTGGTCTAGTCCTGGTTTAGTTCTGGTTTAGACCTGGTTTAGTCTTGGTTTAGTCCTGGTTTAGTTCTGGTTTAGTCCTGGTTTAGTCCTGTTTTAGTTCTGGTTTAGTCTTGGTTTAGTCCTGGTTTAGTCCTGGTTTAGTCCTGGTTTAATCCTGGTTTAGTCCTGGTTTAGTTCTGGTTTAGTCTTGGTTTAGTCCTGGTTTAGTCCTGGTTTAGTTCTGGTTTAGTGCCGAAATAGATGCAGAAATAATCTGATATGACATCACCGCACTTTGTCAGTGCGCGCTGAGAGGGGGGGGGGGGGGGCGGGACATTTTTAACGGATTCATGTAAGAGTCTGGTTAATGCACCGGGCCCGCGGCTCACCGCGGCTCACCATGGGCAGTTCGGCTCTGGGCCGCGCGTATTCCGCGCGTAAGCCGTCGGGGGGGACACGTTATGCACAGACGGAGTCACCGGGACCGGAGTCGGTGCGTCTCAGAGGCACCGGGACTGAGGCTCAGGACGTGCCCGGGGGACGGCACGTCTGCTCCGGCCTCCGCTCGGACCGTGCGCCCGGAGCAGGGGGCGGAGCCTGCATAAACTGAGTCACACAGACTGATTTTCTGGGCACAAAAAAAAAAGAAAAAAAAGAAATCAGCGTGAGAAATGCCATATGTGGCGTGTGAGCGTGTGAACACGTTGAATTGCGTGTGTCACACTCTCAATGTGTGAGACTTGAGAGCCCTGTAAAATGAATGTTGCACATTATCTGCAAATATGTACATAGCATTAGCCTATATTTTTCATAGTGTATATTCTGGAAAGATTGTTTCTATCTCTTGATTTTTTTTTTACATGCTTCTCTTCATCTTATTTATCTTTTTTTTTTTTACTCCTTGTTATTATTTTATATTGTGATGCGTGAGCTACTGTATCCAAATAATTTCCTTTGTGGTTCAAAAAACTTTGTCGAAGCCTAATCAGTAGTTTTTTTTTTTTTTTTCAATCGTACCAAAATTATTACTCAGCACTGCCGAAACCTACACATATCACCGATTAAGAAAGTACAATTGGAGAATGAAATGAGTACAAAGTAGTGGGCGAATGTGAAAGCGGGAGTGGATTGCCCTCTTGAAAGTAATTAAAGATGATCAAACATGCACAAATCACTCCAAATAAAACTTTAGGTGAGTAAATGGTAAAATTACTATAACATGGTTAAAAGCTCTGAAAAGTCAATTTTGTTTAATAGACCTGCTTTAAATGACTGCTCCAGTTCGGAGTTCGTAGTTGTACGACCATGTCTTCCACTGTGCTTGTTTATTTGACTCTGTGTGGTACAAAGTGCTGATTAGTAAGAAATATACACTAGCCCTGCAATAAAGCTCCCATGTAGAGTCCAAATATAGCCATGCTGCTGATGAGAATGCAGAGAGAGGAACTGTCTCTGCTCAGATCAATACAAATGAAGACGTCTTTTTGAAATATAGGGCTCCTGCAGGATGCTCTGAAACTGATCAATGTGGAGGTCAGGAGCCAGGCTAGAATATACACAGTGCCTATGGGCGTTACGCTGCTGCACTTAAGGCTGGTGTTTCATGTGATTTAATGAGATCTCTAACTGGACTCAACAGACAGAGATGTGCACGGATTATAATGGCAGGAATAAAAGACATTTAAATTAGATGCTTTATGCCTAGAGGTGTGCTGCTGTGTTATAATATTTAATGTAGAGAAGGTTTCATCAGAGGTCATCTGGACGTCTTTTGCAATCAAGCTCCCACCCAGAAGCAATTTTACATTGATGGAAATGGTTTGAGGCACTGGCAATTTTTCCTGTTCTGGGTATCTAAATCCAGCAAAAAAATGGAGTTTTAGAGTGAAGCTGCCCTTGTTTACAGCCAACATTATTATTGGTTGTATGTTTTTTATAGTGCTGTCAAAAATACCGCACTATTAACGCGTTAACTCATAACAATTTTAACACCATTCATTTTTTATCGAAAGATTAACTCTTTTTGACTTAGTGAACAATTTTTTTCTTAAGGTGTGGCCACTGCTGTAAAAAACGGCTGTAAACAGGAAGGAAAACTATTTGTATGAAACTGAGAAGTCCCGGTTGGAGGAGGTGGGCTAAAGCACGCACACACGCGCAACTTCACCACACGAGCTCTGTATGCATGTCGGTGCCACCCACACAAGGAAAACACAAAAACAAACTCCGCTCCAAAACACACAGCGAATCCCAAGCCCACTCCTGACAAGGACTGCAGACAGAAGCCCCCGCCCCCACTCCCCCGCACCACCCCCACATCCACATTCCATGGACCCACATCGGTCCCACCACTCAATAGACACCTCATTATAATTATTTGTCACCATTATATTTGAATCTGGACTTCCATAAATCATGTTTTTGTTGCACTTATAGCATTACAGACCAGCCTACCTCTTTAAAGGGCCTATATTACACCATTTCTGATTCACAGTATAATGTTGTTTCCTCATCAGAAACATACCTGGAGTTGTGTTTTCTTGCATATTTAAAATGAGTTCTTCTCTCAAACAGAAAACACTCTGTTCCACCTTGTGATGTCATCCCCACTCCCTGAGCGGCCACCTCCTTCCTGGAACACACACACAGATAAAGGGGAGGCCCTTTTTTCTGTTTCAGGAATGGAGACAGGGTTTAAGAGCCATTCAAGCTCCAGCTCAGCAGTGCCAGATCATAATACCCCTTCAGTCAGTTCTATGTTGTAGCTACATTTGACCTACCTACCTGTAACTCACTTTACTTACCCTTTGTCCATCTGCCTCAGATCTCCATGCTCCGGTCACCTGTTCCAGTCTCCAGCTCCGACCCGCCCTACTCCAGTGTCCTGCTCTGATCTGTAAAATTCCTGGACGTTTTTCTGTAATAAATTCCTACAATTCCCCATTGACCTGTGTCTGCTCTTGGGTTCCTCAGCTATCCGTCACACCCCCATTCTCCATACACCTTCACTAGAATAATTCAGCCGTGGAATTGCCAATCTCTACTGAACAAAAGGTAAAAGGAGCTGTTAACTTGTAAATTACAGCTTCATGACATTGCAAGGTGGAACAGAGCATTTTAAGCTTTTGAAGATGTCGAAAAAATGATAATAAAGGATTACTCAAATGTGTGAATGAAACAAAACTAACTCCAGGTACATTTTTGAGGAGGTAGCATTCTAGCAGGGTTTAATATGACCTTTAAATAGCACAAAAGCCTGGACTTTGTCGTTAGTATTACTATGATGGCAAAATTCTACTCTGATCTCTGAAAGTTGTGAAAATTGCTTATAAACTCCTAGCAGTGAATAATGAGGTTCCTCAGAATGCATAAGGTAAGTGAGAAACTTGAACTCCTGCCAACTGTTTCGCTGGTTTCTGGTTTTAAGACATTTGCATACTCGGTCATAAAAAATAAAGCTTCATTAAAAGTCGTTTTCAAAAGTTTGTCTCAACTTTGGATCCTGTGGAGTGTTATCACAATTAAGTAGCTCCAGGCAAAACTCTTATAAAGTGTGGCATTCTTCACATGTTTTAATTTTCACATTATTTACACTAGGGAGAGGTGGAAGTGTTTTAGCACAAGGTAACTTTTCTGGTGGGGGCTACTTGCTTATCACTATGCCTAAAATATCCGCGTTATCAAATTTAGCTATTTTGTATTCATTCAATTATATGTGATTTTATTGCTCAAAAATACGTTGAATAATATTACTCTACTTGAGTAATATTATTTTAAATTTATTCTTATTTTCATGCAATTTTTGGCTAATCTACCACCTCTGCATAATGACCCTTAAAATAACCTTAAATTGAACTTGTTCTTTTCTTTTCGTTCTAGCTGATTTTAAATTATCACCAAACTTTGCCTGACTACGAAATGTACCATTGATCACTTTTTAATTCTGTTACAAAGTCCAGAAACCATTGACTTACAGGCTACAATGATTTTAAGAACAGTAAATGGACCTCAAAAATTGGCTAACTTTTCAAATGAGGTTTCATTGTAATCCTTCAAATGATGTTTTTTAATATGAAGAGTTGAGTGTTCAGACGTACAAAAGACTGGATTCAATTTAGGCTGAATCTGCAGAAGGAGTGAGCCACTGTGCTGAGAGCTAAATGAAATGGATAAGGTTTCTTATACTTTGGGGTTTTAAATTTGCTCGTTAAAACTTTCTGCATATTCAGGCATTGGTACTTTTGCATCTGCTTTGATTTATAATGTTGCTATTGTAGTTAGATCTACTGTGCAAACGTTACAGGCATGCTTGAAAAAAAAGGCTGTAAACTAGCAATGCCTTCAAAAATGGAAGTGTTAATCATTTTATTTTATTAATCAATCATTTTCATCAATCAGCAAAATGCAGAGTGAAAGCAAAATCTAAATCAAATCAATATTTGGTGTGACCACACCTGTTGCTGTGCTCATGTGACCGGTGTGTCTTGCTTTCTCATCTATTTCAGTGACCCACTGAGGCTGCTGGAGTTTGGTGTGACAGCAGTTTTATTCTGCACAGAATAATATTGAAAACAGTTGTTGTGAATTGATTTGTAGTGGACATTCACCATGTGCGCTGTCTTATCTCGTCTCGAGTTCTCCATTACAGTGAGCACATATAATAATATTCAGGGTATTACAATATTTAAATATCTGTTACAATACTGCAATAACAAATTAAAAAGAAAATAACTATTCTAATATTACCCAATAGCTCTGTAAATAGTTATTGTGATAGTATAGTGGATTTTTGTAAGACAATATGAAATAAAATATGACTTTTTACCAATAGGCTATTTATGAGTACCTTTTTAAATATAATTTGCCTGTCTGTCACATTTTTTTCATATTTCTATGTAATGTGCAATGCACTTAAAACAACATAACCAGATGTACATTTGCATAAAACCTTTTTCACATTTTTATCTTACATACCTGCACAGAATAATATTAAACAGTTGTGAATTGACTTGTAGTGGACATTCACCATGTGCGCTGTCTCATCTGCTGAAGACAGTCATTTGTTACCCGCTAGCAAAGCTAAGCACTCAAAAGAAAAACACGGTCAAATAAAATACACTGGAATGGAATGGAAGTGTTTATTTGTCATTGTAAACAACGAGAAGACTTGGAAATGGACAGGTCCATGGACCTTAAAGCAGCCGACATGGGGCGCTAACGTCCCACCTGTCATCAGTGATACAAGAACATAAACAGAATAGGAATGCAATACAATCAATCAATCAAACAATATTTATAAAGCGCTTTTCATACAAAATGTAACACAAAGTGCCTTAACAATAGACAAAGACATAATACAGTGGAATTGTTTACACAAGGTATCTTTTTGTTTAGAAAGCATTACAGGGGGAATACAAGAATGAAAATACAGATAATTTGTGACAGCTGAGGTGGACAACTATGAACAAGGGCAAAGTGATTTTATAAATACGTGTTAGCCAATTGATAAACATGTCCTTTGATTGGGAGTGTCCAAATGTAGCAGACAGTCAGCAGAAGATAGTCAAAATAGACCTATTTATCGCAGATTTTCTGGAAGAGTTGAAATTAAAGGGGGAGATGCGCGTAATCAAATACAAACATAAAATACCTCCAGTAAACTATGAGCTTAGAATTAAAATAGCTGCACATGTGTGAATTGATATTTTTGTTCACACAGTTTCACAGCCATGTTACCTCGTCTCAAGTTCTCCATTACAGTGAGGAGGACTCAGACTTAACGCAGGTATAGGTAGTGCAGGTATGGCGGCGCCAGGAGATGGCAGTAGTTCATAATTTAGCAGGATTTAATAACGCTCATTAACTATAGCCGTGTCCCAATTCCCAGAGTGCACGGTTCGGAGCGTGGTTTGAAGGGCATGTGCATCATGTCCCATGCACAGTTAACATGCGAGCTGAAGACCGCAGTTGTTTCCATGGAAATCAGGGCGTGGATCAACTGCGTGAAAAAGCACGCTTCGCGCACTCATATATCCCAGCATGCACCACGCGCTACTTCTTCTACGGGAGAAAATGGAGTCGGCGACTGCTTCCCATAGTTGTGAGACCTGTCGCATTTCACCGACGCCCATGCGGTCCGCGGACTGGACTCAGGGCCGAGCAAGTATGCACAGACTTGACTGCAGTCTGAGCCCCCTTAAAACCACGCTCCGAACCGTGCACTCTGGGAATTGGGACACGGCTTATGTTACACTCAGTCTTGCCATGGTATATGATCTGTGGCATCAAACTGTCTTCCACAACCTCACCTTGGTATCAGAGTTTGGCTGTTCCTCACCCAGGTTTAATCCTCCTACAGAGCAGTTTCTGTTTCAGTTAATGCGTGAAAAGTCCCTCAGTCGTCCAGGTAGAATCCATGATAAAAGGAGAAGTTCTATTTGTTTCAGTTAATGACCGTGTTCCAACCTACGAGACATTGATGATCATTGCCACCTGTTTGGTAAAATTGGTTGATCATACACCTGACTATAATCCTACAAAATCCCTGACTTTGTGTATACACCTTTGTGTGAACGGGTGTTGGTAGTAACACACACCAAATATTGATTTGATTTAGCTTTTTCTTTTGTTCGCTCACCTTGCACATTGTAAATTGATAAAAACTATCATTTATATTTGTATGTATATATATATGTGTGTGTGTGTGCGTATATATATATATATATATATATATATATATATATATATATATATATATATTAGGGCTGGGAATATTAACGTGTTAATCGCGATTAGATTAATGTAAGTTATGATCACAAACAATTTTTTTTAATCACGATCAGAGTTTGCCAGCATTTTCCACAATTCTACCATCCATATGCAGCTCATTTGGTTGTATTAATTAAACTCATTGTCGGTTAAACGCGCTATTTTGAGTTTGCTCGTATTTTGTTCCTTCTACGCATCCGTAGGCAGCTCGAGCGGGCTTCAATCATTTATTTACAATTTCTCAAAGTAAGCACTATTACTGGTTCATTGTTACTTTTTCCTTTCTCTGCACTTTTTTGAAATAAAAAAAATGGTGAGAAATACTTTGCATTGTGAGTTTAACTTTAGATTCGAATGGTCTTACTGCAAGATATCAATTTTAAACATGCAAAATAAATCATGATTAATCGCGATTAACTATGAAATTTCTGAGATTAGTTGTGATCAAGAAAATTAATCATTTGACAGCCCTAATATATATATATATATATATATATATATATATATATATACACACATATATATATATATATATATATATATATATATATATATATATATATATATATATATGCAATAACCTGCTTCATAACCCACGGGCAATACTTATACTATATTATGTGCAATCTGTGAAATGCTCCACTTACACCTTATTTAATCCTACCTGTATCTTTGTATTTTATAATAATTTATTACATTTTTTAAAATTATATTACCTCTTCCCCTGCACTTTTTGCAACACTTTTTTACCATCTACTATTATTGCATCCTATTAGTACTCCTTGACTATCTTAGCGAGTCAACGGTTCTTCTGATCCTAAGTATTTCATTGCATTGTTGACCTTGTGTTGATCCTGCATATGACAAAAAATCTTGAATCTTGCGTGTACTTTTATCTAATGAGTTTGTGAATGATAACCTAGTTGACCACAAGTTGGAATAAACTCAAAAGATAGAAATATAAAGAAAATACTCAACAGGTTAACATATAATGAGGTAGTCATTGATTAATGTATGAATTGCCTGTTGAGTTTTTAAGAGTGTTATAACCATAGACTGTATATATAAATGGATATAGCTGATACATTAGCTACCGTGTTCCAAACAGGAAGTCAGCATGGGCGCACTTCGGACTCCACTTCGGTGTTTTTGTTTCGCTGTTTTGTTCGTAAATCAATTTCTATTCCTAATATTAATTAAGCTTGGGCTTTTTTAAGATTAAGCTTGGGCTTTTTTTAGCCTTTATTGGTCTCACACACAATGACACACGGGAGAAATTTGACTTCTGCATTTGACCCATCCTTTTTCAGGAGCAGTGAGCAGCCATCTTTTTCGGCGCCCGGGGGGCAGTACCGTGAAGGGTCTTGCCCAAGGACCCACACTGGTTAGCTCATTGCCCGGGGGGGGTTTGAACCTACAACCTCCAGGGGGAAAGTCCATGACTTACCAGTTGAGCTAACCAGCCGTAATATGGAACTCGGCTCCAAATTCACCCCATAACCGCTAGCCTCGATGAGCTTCATTTGACTGGAGCCAAAAGCTATGGATGACGTCACACTTCCTCTGTCCACTTCTTTATACAGTCTATGGTTACAACATTGTTTCCTCAATAAAAACATACCTGGAGTTGTGTTTAGCTTCATTCACGCTTCTTTCATTGAGGTCATCTTAGTCATCTTGCTTTGAGCCTCAGGAATCGCTCTGTTTTAATTTTCCCAGGATTGTTGCGTCACAGGTAAAGTCCAGCAGTAACATAGTTGCCAGACTTGTTCTGAGCACTTCTGTCAAAATTCTGAAGTCATTACAGCTTCATACTTACATGCTTAAATTGTTATTTTTTTCTTAGTTAATTTTTATATTACTAGTACATAACATACTAAGACCAAAACCTATTGGTTCTCAGAACAGCAGCATAAAATATAAAACAAACATCAAATTAAAACTAAATGTAAAGACTAAACTTTTTATATTGATGATACAAAAATGTAAAAACATCAGATTATAGACAGGCTAATCTTGACCATCTATTGTCTCAGAATGGTCAAATGCAGATTACTTCAGTATGTGGAGCTACTACAATATTTTTTATGCCTCAAAATTACCATTATCATGAGCACTGACACAAAAATACCAATTTTTATAAACACAAGTGTCCTTCATCTGATCTGGTCAGATCTTTAAAGATAAGCAGGGTCGGGCCTGTGTACTAGTTGGATGGGAAATCTTGGAAAATCAGGTGCTACAGTGGAGAGCCAGTGGTAAAAACTGTGTCATTGTGTCCTTTGGCAAGGTACATCACCCACATTGCCTAGTATGAAAGCGGTGTGTGAGTGTGTTGATGGTGGAGATTGGCAGCCTCGCTTCCTCCAGTCTGTCCCAGGGCAGCTGTAGCAACATTAGCAGCGAATGTGGAGAGAATTAATAATGCCCCAAATTGTAAAGTGACTTTGAGCATGTGGAAAAGTGCTATGCAAGTCTAACACATTTTTATTAAGTTTTCACTTCATTTGTGAAGTGTTTTAACATGTATTCAATGGCATCCACCCGCAGCTCCCTGTACACTGTGTAATCCTTAAATATTTGAGTTTAGCGCGACTCAGCAAAAACTCCACTGAGATAATTAGACAGGAAGTTGTCACGCTAACAGTGACCTGTCTGCTATTGTGATTGTGCACAGAGCCATTTAGAGTTAAAATGACGCAAAAGAATATGGAAAATATGGATTTTTTAAAAACATAAATAATAATAATAATAATAATAATAATAATAATAATAATAATAATAATAATAATAATAATAATAATAATAATTCATTGGATTTATATAGCGCCTTTCATGCCACTCAAAGCGCTTTACAGTTAATTGTTCATTCACTCCACACTTGGTGGTGGTAAGATACTTTCTGTAGCCACAGCTGCCCTGGGGCAGACTGACGGAAGCGAGGCTGCCAATCAGCGCCATCGGCCCCTCCGACCACCTCCAACACTCATGCACACGCCACTTTCATACTATAGTCCATATCATAATATTCACTCCATAAACGTTTGTCTTTTGCCTTCTGTTTCACAGTAGCAGTTTCAGTAGTACAGTAATCCCTCGTTTATCGCGGGGGTTTAGGTTCCAGACATAACCCGCATAAGAGAAATCCGCGAAGTAGGACAACTTTATATTTTACAATTATTCTACATGTTTTAAGGCTGTAAATGCCTCAGCACACACATTATACACTTTTCTCCACGATAAACCCCTCATCGTGGACAAATCCGTGACAGAGCAGCACGTGTCGCGCACTTCTCCAAGGGGTTGGTGCGCGTCTCGTCCTGGGATGTGGCAGTGCTCCTCGCGCGTCTGGTGGGGCTTCTGGGGCCGTGTCTGCCCCCACGCTTCACTATTAATACATTTTGTTGAAAATCTATGAAAGTTTGAGTGTTTAAACTAGAGACAAATATGAGAAAATGCAGCACAAGGCCGCGTGTACACCGGGGCTGCGAGCACGAGATAGAACTGCGGCCGGTTTGTGGCTCGGCTCTCAACCCGAGCCACAAACCGAACACGCACAAACGAACGCAAAAGCCGCATGGAGTGATTTAATCCTGGTTCAGACCTGGTCTAGTCCCGGTTTAGTCCAGGTCTAGACCTGGTCTAGTCCTGGTTTAGTCCAGGTCCAGTCCAGGTTTAGACCTAGTTTAGACCTGGTTTAGTTCTGGTTTAGTCCAGGTCCAGTCCAGGTTTAGACCTGGTTTAGACCTGGTTTAGTTCTGGTCTAGACCTGGTTTAGTCCATGTTTAGTCCTGGTCTAGTCTCTTAGCCAATCAGGACGCAGAACACATTGTTACACTATAAAAAAAAAAATTGAAAAAAAATAAAAATTGAAAAAAAAAAGAAACAGCGAGGCCGCGAACAGTGAACCGCGATAGAGCGAGGGTTCACTGTACTACATATCTATTGGTCCCTTCTCAATTACAACCTGGAAGACAAATTTGCACACGTCCACTAATACCACAGAGTTAGAGCAGATTTGCCTGTAACATCCAGCCCCAGGTCTAACACTGTGCATTACTCTCCCGCTTAAGCGTTGTCAGGCAAAGACCCCAGCTCTCCATCAGGCTGCAGTCCTCCTCCCACACAGCAGGGCGGGCGTAATGAGTATCCGTGTGATTTAAGTGCCCATCGCTGTCCTAATTGGTTTCCTCTGGCTCCTCTCTGCTCTCTGTATCTGGGCCCTTTCTCTCTCTCTCCCCCAAGGCCTGATCCTTTTCAGTCTGATCATAAAAAAAGAAAGTCTTTGGAGGTCTGGTCTTAATGCAGCTCTGATCTGGACTTTAACTGATCACAACAGAGAGAGATTACGGAGAGAATAGAGACAGAAGAGTGTTGTAGAGGAAAGAAGCTGTGACAGAGGACAGAAAGAGGTCTGAAGGAGGTCATTTTTGGTTTAAGGGGAGGTATTATCTGTTAATGCATAACATATTTACATCACCATGTTACCTTTTATTGTTTTGTAAAGGCTATATTTGGGGTAAACAACGTATTAATATGGTTCATTTCACTTTTGTTTTTGACACTCTGAGTCTCCCCTCCCTTTGCTCCCCCTTCAGCGCACTGCCACAACACAGGACAGAAAAACGTGCATTCCACTAATGAAACCACTGCACATTGCATCAGGTTTGTGAAGTTGTTTATATCATGATGCTTTTGTATATTTTTGGAAAATTGCTGTGTGGAAGCTTGTGCGACGTAGGTGGGCTGACCATTGGACAGAGTCGTGCAGCTAATCATAGCTGATCACTAAATTACTGAAAACATGCATGGAAGACATCTCAAACCTTTTCCAAGCTGCTTCTTCAGTTCTGAACTGAATTCTATACACTCTTCAGACATGTTTTTGATGAAGGAACATGGTAGAAGGCTCCAAAAAGTCGATTTTGTATATTAAAGGAACGGTATGTACTACTTACATGTCATAAACTTGATCTATGTCCCCAGAGAATGCTCAAATGAATTATAGCTCTTACGGATAACACTTATAATGCTGATGTATTCTTAATCACAAAAACATCGGGAATAATATATTATTATTTGGTTCTGAAGACTATTATCCAATCAGAAAGCAGAATGAGCATCACATGGGTTTAAACCCAAAATGCCTCTCTCTGATCTGAATGGTTACCTAAACCCAAATTCTACCTACCTAAATTCTGGACGTGTCCTCTACCTGCAGGTTAAGACACTGGCAACCCAGGTTTGTAGTGCAGTTTTTTTTTAAAGCAGAATTAAGTAACATTCTGTCCCTGTGAAGGTTAAAGGAGAATTAACGTTTTGTACAATCTGAGTCTTATTTCGGTAATAAAACAAGTTGTTTTACTCACCTATAGCACTTTGGTGTCATATGGAGCACTTCCAGAGATGTTTGAGATTTGTGATCTCCGTAATTTGAGCTCTCGGGGCACATGTCTGCGGTCTCCAAATAACACAAACTTTAGCACTTTTTAAATCACAGAAGCTCAATTTCGTTTGAGTCAAAAGTGGCCTGTAATCCGAGATGTATCCATAGTTTCGAGTAGATGAGGAGGACAGTGCGCATGTGCGGAGTCACAGTTTATTTCGCTCTCAGCTCTCGGGACCCAAACATGAAACGCAAAGCTGTAAATTATGGATAAATCTCAGATTACAGGCCACTTTTGACCCAAACGAAAGTGTAGACTAAGACATTGAGCTTCTATGATTTGAAAAGTGCTAAAGTTTGTGTTATTTGGAGACCGCTTGGGGCATATATTATGTGCCCCAGGAACTCGCGTTACGGATATCGCTAAACTAAAACATCTCCGGAAGTGCTCCATATGACACCAAAGTGCTATGGGTGAGTAAAACAACTTGTTTTATTACCAAAATAAGGAAATGAGGAATTAACGTTTGTAAAAACAAAAGTTAATTCTCCTTTAAATATGTGTTCACCATGTTTGAAGCGTGTCTCTATGTAGAAAACCAGCCTTGCAACATGGCCAAAGAGAGTTCTCTTGGGACTTTTTCAAATTTGGCAACATTCTATGTTTTTTATGCAATTATACTTGCTTATTCCAATAAAAAGGAAAAAAAGTACTTTTGAGTCTGTCCTCCTGACATCGTATTCTCAGTATGCTGCTTGGGGAGCGCTGTTGCTGAAAGTTCCTTAGTTCTGCTTTAAAACAGTAAGCGCGTGGCTACTTAGAGTTCCTTTATAAAGAAAATCCTTTTTGAACAGAAATGGTGGACTAATATACAACGTACTTCAGTTTACAACACTCTCCTCCAACCTTGGTCAAAGGGCAGTATAAATTATTTGCTCTTCAGACCACTACCTACTAATTAAAAGTGACTTCCAGGTGACAACCCAAAATAATTGTCCAGATGACTACCTTTGAAACTTTGCATATTGTTGCCATGAGCGGTGCAGGGAGCCTATGGTATATTCAGGTTTGTCAGGACCATATAAGACTGTTTTGTTCATTTGTTTTTCTTCTTCAGGAGATCTCCCAGAGAATAGGGTTCTTGTGACCTTACATTGCAGACGCCAATATTACTTTGTGAATAAAATCTATGTGCATAAAAGAGGCAGGAGCAGCAGGCACAGTCTAATATGGCTGCACTGTGCACAGAGCAGAGCATGAGGCACAATAAAACAAATGTGTGGAGACAGGAGGATGCAGCCATGGCTCTGCACAACAACAAAAGGGAAAAGTTTCTATACAGTTTTAGCTTTTCTCCAGTCATTATTTTGGAACCTTTATCAAAAAATAAAAGACACTGACAAGTAATGACGATAATTAAACAATGTGAGCCAAATGCATGTTTCAGTATAAAAATAAGTTATGAAGTTAAAGGGATATGCCACCCCCAGGTCAAATTTGGGCATCTCCCCAGTGGTGGAAAGCGTTTTCCTGGTGACGCAGCCATTGTCCAGGTCTGTCAGTACTGACCGCCGCGGTATCTGCTGCTCCTCCGCCTTAGACTGGAGTCTAACGCCGCCAGAGAAAGATTTCGGCCAAAAGGAATTAATTTGCTCGATGCGTTTCCCAATTACTTTATGTGTAGTGCGCATTCATATCGAGTGCAAATAAATGTGCAAATCAACACGGAGAGCTTGCCTTGGTCATTTTGGGTGGGAACTATTTTCCAGTGCGGAAGAATAAAGCCGAATCACGCAGCACGCTGCCAGGGGAATCCCTGTTACGCACCAGGAAGGGAGTTCCCCTGTTGCACAGCGTGGTGCGTGATTCGGCTTTATTCTAGTGGCGACAGACTCGGACAATGGCTGGGTGAGCAGGAAAACGCTTTCCACCACTTATTTTAGTCTCTGGACTGTGGGGAGATGCCCAAATTTGACCTGGGGGTGGCATATCCCTTTAATGAATCAGTTCAGTTGTCTTACAGTCAATTTAGTTTAAAGGGATAGTGTTTTTTTTTTTTTTTAATGTTAATCTGTATGGGTTTCCTTCTAAAAGTTCCGTGTGTTGACACCGGCTTACCTCTGACAGTCTCAGGTGATCCCGGTTCGGCTCGCTTTCTGGAGCCCACGTAAGTAGGTCCGGTAACTTCCCTGGAACATGAAATAAAGCTTGTTTTTCTTCTCAAAACAAAACATTTGTTAGAAAGTTGATATATTTGCGTCCGAAACAGTTGTCCACGAAACATCCAGCAGCATATTTCGCATTTGCGTATCGTCTCTCTCCACTCGTATCACTACGCCCATGTTAACTCTATCAGCCTGTTCACTTGTAAACTTCGGCATAGACATCCGCTGAAAGTGAACAGGCCTACTTACGTGGGCTCCAGAAAGCGAGCCAAACCGGGATCAGCTGAGAGTGTCAGAGGTAAGCCGGTGTCAACACACGTAACGTTTATAAGGAAACTCATACAGATTAACATTAAAAAAAACACTATCCCTTTAAATTGTTCAATTTTCAACTTTCAGTTCATCCATACATCCATGGATGGATGGTCCATTTTTTAAAACAGACAAGGACAGTGACAGTACAAAACAATAAACATTTATGTATGTTAAGTCAGAAAAATTATCAGTTATTTTTACTGTATCTCAACTACACTGCCTGACAAAAGTATTCTAGTAGTCTAGTAGTCTAGTCCTGGTTTAGACCTGGGTTAGACCTACACTGCGATGAGTCCCCATTTTTGCAATAATTTGCCTTTACACATGATGAAATTTGCTTTAATATATCAATAAATTGATTTCTTGTCATTACCAATACGTCTTGTTTTCATTATTTATGAAAGTTCAGAAATATACAATCGTCCTAATACTTCTGTCAGGCAGTGTACATTAAACATAATTCTTTCAATTGTTACCTCCTTCTTTATTTTACATGAGTTGTTCAACTAGTCTTGTTCTGATACCATTTTTAAAGGGATATGCCACCCCCAGGTCAAATTTGGGCATCTCCCCACAGTCCAGAGACTAAAATAAGTGGTGGAAAGCGTTTTCCTGCTCACCCAGCCATTGTCCGAGTCTGTCGCCACTGACCGCTGCGGTATCTGGTGCTCCTCCGCCTTAGACTGGAGTCTAACGTAGCCAGAGAAAGATTTCGGCCAAAAGGAATTAATTTGCTCGATGCGTTTCCCAATTACTTTCTGTGTAGTGCGCATTCATATCGAGTGCAAATAAATGTGCAAATCAACACGGAGAGCTTGACTTGGTCATTTTGGGTGGGAACTATTTTCCAGTGCGTAAGAATACAGCCGTATCACGCAGCACGCTACCAGGGGAATCCCAGTTACGCACCGGGAAGGGAGTTCCCCTGTTGCACAACGTGGTGCGTGATACGGCTGTATTCTTACGCACTGGAAAATAGTTCCCACCCAAAATGACCAAGGCAAGCTCTCCGTGTTGATTTGCACATTTATTTGCACTCGATATGAATGCGCACTACACACAAAGTAATTGGGAAACGCATCGAGCAAATTAATTCCTTTTGGCCGAAATCTTTCTCTGGCTACGTTAGACTCCAGTCTAAGGCGGAGGAGCTGCAGATACCGTGGCGGTCAGTGGCGACAGACTCGGACAATGGCTGGGTGAGCAGGAAAACGCTTTCCACCACTTATTTTAGTCTCTGGACTGTGGGGAGATGCCCAAATTTGACCTGGGGGTGGCATATCCCTTTAAAAATCTGTTCTGATATTGATACTTGGCCTTAGTGTACTGGTCGATACCATTACCAATCCGATACTGCGTAGTGTGAAGAAGCAGACTAAGACTACTCAAATTTGTAACAGTATAAGAGTAAAAAATAAATGTACTAAAATGCTATCTGAGGACTTAAGTGTTAAAGTCAAATGTATTAAAGGTCTTGATGATACGTTGTGCAGACTTAAAGATGCAGTGTGTAACTTTTCTGGTGGAGGGTCCGTTTGATACTTTTCTCCAGAGAGATATTATTGCTCTGTCAGGAATGTTTCGCAGTATGACATTAAACCTTTCTATCTTCACTGAGACCAAACTAGACAAAGTTATAGGTCAGATCTGTGTAATTTAATAAATGTAAGGTAGAGCTGTTTAATGTCATGCAACATTTTGGCCAGAGCAATGACAACACCACGTAGAAAATCTTTTGACGGACCCTTCACCAGAAAAGTTTCACAGTGGACCTTTAAGCACGTTTACTTTTCTACTTTGTCACTACCACAGGGCGGATAAAAACAACAGGCCTGTAAAAAGACTCATCCTCGGAGCACATGACTAACTATACAAAGTAAACAAAGTCCGTGTAGCACTGTTGTCGGGCTGCACTCTCTAATTATTTTAGTTGAGCGTTCACACCAAAGACTAAGTGAAGGTATCAAAGTGGTAACACAAATGTCTTTTCTGTTATTATTAGCGTGTTTTAAGTGTATTTAAACTGCTCGCAACTACGGGTACAGACGTTCCTCAACTTACGAACGAGTTACGTTCTGGACACCCATTCGTTAGTTGAATTTGTTCGTAAGTTGTTATTATATGTTTAAGGCTTGTATAAGTTATCTATATGGATTTGTACTGCATTTAAATAACACTAATATCACTAATAACACAATAACACTAATAAATAACACTAAATAATACTAATATGCTTTTTAAAAATATGGAAAACTGATGAGATAAAAAGAAGAGAGGGACACAGAGGCAAACGCAGTCAGCTGAGAGAGAGAGAGAGCGCGTGTGTGTGAATGTATGTGTGAGACTGTGTGTGTGTAGCCTATTTACCTCCTATTTTCCTTGAGCTCTTGGGGAAAGATTTGCCGTCTTCTTAAAACGTGCAAACCAGCCATGGCTGGCAGAAAAGGTTTCTTCCGCAGCACTTTCTCCTGCCTTAGCCTTAAGGTAATTAAAAAGCGATATGGCCTTCTCACTGATCAGCATAAGGCTCAAAGCATCACGCCGCTGCCGCTGATTTTCGAGCCAAATACCAAGAAGTTTCTCCATCTCTTCCATGAGTTTTCCTCTCTTCTTGCTTATGATGGTGGGTTGCATACCCGCTGCACTTTTCACATGCTCCATAATGCGGTCCTTTTGTTTATATATCGTACCAATTGTTGAACGGTTCACGTTGTACGCGTGTGCCACATTCACCATCTTCTCACCAGCATCGAGTTTCTTTATTTTCGCCACCTTCTTTTCAAATGAGATGGCTGCCGCTTTTTCACAGAAGCTTCACTAGAAGCTTTTCGCTTTTCACCAACCATATTGGATTACTGTACGCATGCAAGAAAAACAACAAAGTTCATAACACCGCACCGTAGTAACACCGTAGTACGCCCACTCAGTTGAAGTTCTGAACACTTCTACTGAGTGGGCGTGACGCTTGGGGGATGCTGCGCAGCACCTGCCTGTGCGTCAGCGGCGGAAATACGCACTACGTACTGTACCCGGAAGTCGGAATAGGCGCTAAATCCAAAATTCACTTGCGTACATGTACAGCGCTTTTGCCCAAGCATTTAACTTTTTAAAAAAAAATTTCGACCCTGTTCGTAACTCCGAATGTTCGTAAATCGAATGTTCGTATGTCGAGGAGCGTCTGTACTCATTCTGGAAAATACAGAGTGGTATCAGATCAGTAATTTGGTCCTCGCTGATACCATACCAGAAAAGGGTGCGGTATCCAAGCTTTCGCCGATACCAGTATCATTATTGAAACAACTTTAGTTTCAACTTTATATTAGTTTGTTGCTCTGGACCTTCCGCCAGAAACGCTGCATAGTGCGTCTTTAATATTTAGACAATTTCAGCTTAAAGGTGCGCTGACTATTATGGTGGGGGGGGTCCACTACCTGCACAAATGTCTCATAATAAGGGTTTAAACATCAGCCTGTTACCTGGACAAACAAAGCATTCATACAGTGAGTGGGGTTGCCTCTCCACAGATTTGACCTGTAACTTAGCTTGGTGGTGTCGCTTGTCTCCAGTGACCAGTTATTAACACCATAGCAGCTATTTCTACTTTAATGAGACATACAGTATTATCTGCTAGTTTCTCTGTAGAGTGTAGTTGTTTCTGGCACATTTCCTCTGCTCCAGTTTTTATTTGCACCTTTTAATCAAGTTGTTTTAAGGCTCATTACACATTTTAGAGATTTCCACTGACTGACTGACAGCAGCACGAGTGGAACAAAGTCTGACACAGAAATGTAAAAAATAAAATAATGTTCAAAAACAAAAACAAGAAGCCGAGTTTAGGAACAGCGCTGCTCTAATTCTCACAGGGGTTTTGTGTTATATGTTTGTGTCTTAAAATATTTTAAATAGGTCACTGCTGTTAAAAAAAATACCTGTATGTTAAAGGAGAAGTAACGTTATTTTACAATCTGAGCCTTCTTTCGGTAATAAAACAAGTCGTTTGACTCACCCATATCACGTTCGTGTCATTTGGAGCTGTTTGAAGAAAGTTATGTTGTAGCGTATCCGTTAGCATTTGTATTCGGGGCATTACTTTGCGGTCTCCAAATAACACAAACTTTAGCACTTTTCAAATCATAGAAGCCCGATGTCTTAATGTAAGATTTTGTTTGAAGCAAAAGTGGCCTGTAATCCGAGATTTATCCATAGTTTTCAGCTTTGCGTTTCATGTTTGGGTCCCGGGAGCTGAGAGCACAGTCCGCGCATGTGCACTGGCCTCCTCATCTACTCGAAACTATGGCTAAATCTCGGATTACAGGCCACTTTTGCTTCAAACGAAATCTTTCATTAAGACATCGGGCTTCTATGATTTGAAAAGTGCTAAAGTTTGTGTTATTTGGACACCGCAAAGTAATGCCCCGAGCATATGATACAGCACCATGTTAACAGATACGGGATCATTACTAGAACAGAACGGCTCAACATAAGTTCTGCGATACTGCTCCAATTGACAGAAAAGTGCTATGGGTGAGTAAAACTACTTGTTTTATTGCCGAAAGAAGGCTCAGATTGTAAAAAAAAACGTTAATTTGCCTTTAAGTTTCATTTTTGCAAGTTCTACAATTTAAAGGACACAGATTTTCCAAATGTACTTTTAACTTTTAAACAACTTTTAACCATGCTTAGGGTTAGGGTTAGTTTGCTCATGAAACCTGATTTAAGTAATCCATTAATCCCCAACAGTGACAGACTGGGACAAAAAACGGCCCTGGCCGAAGGGGGGGGGGGGTCTTAGGTCTGACAATGCCACACATGAAGCATTTATACATTAAGCATTTATGGACACGCGCAATACCATCCATTACGCTCTGATTAACCCATCAATCGTGACTTTAGTCCACAACCACAACATGCTAGCACAGAACCATGCCGAATAAAATACCAAAACAGTGGGCTACAAACACAAAGCACATCAGGTAACGGCGGCAGACGTCAGCCCCATGCATTAAACAACTGCATTAAAATCATGGAAATCAATGCTCAACCCAGCCATCATTTTTTTTTTAAAAAGGGTTTTACCTTCATGCAGTTAATAAATGCTCTTCTCCACAACCCGATCGCTCCCCCCTTGTGTCGTTTAGTGCCTCCTCCTCGATTCATTTTACTAAACTATAAAAGTATCCGATCGTCCATCTGTCTCCTCTTCTACTTTGAC
Organism: Paratrypauchen microcephalus; assembly: GCA_036785185.1. Lineage (NCBI taxonomy): Eukaryota > Metazoa > Chordata > Actinopteri > Gobiiformes > Gobiidae > Paratrypauchen > Paratrypauchen microcephalus. Next base: position 1,052,750 of record JAVJIX010000074.1, read on the forward strand.
TAACTTGACCACACGACCACAATCTTCACCATTCTATTTCTCATGAAAGTGATTAAATGTTGTGTTGTACTAACTTCCTCCAAAAGGTTTACTGTTGTCTTCCATATAAAGTGTTTTCCACTTCATATGCGAGCGCTACCAATTCTTGGTAGCAACTAGTGGCGTGATTGGTCAATTCTTGGTAGCAACTCGGGGGGGGGGGAATTTCCCATAAGGCAGTGCTTTACTTCAGTTGTCGCAAACAAATATAAAATACAGATATATTTGTTTTATTTCAAACTGTGCACATTTTTAACATCGTAGGAAGAAATATCCCAGCAAAATGAAATAATGTAATACCTATAATTTTTAAAAATCTTTTATTATTACAAGGTACACATGTTAACATCACAATAACATTCGCTTAAACACATCATCATGGTGCCACCCTCACTGTAATATACAGTGCCCAGCATAAATGAGTACACCCTCTTTGAAAAGTGTAATTTTATACAGTATGTCACTGAAAACAAACGGTATTTCCAAAATGTGCACAAGTTTAATACAGCATCTGTTGAACCGTGACTTAAAACAAAGGTTAATAATATAACTCAGATTACATATTTTTCAGTTTTAGTCAAATTAGTGTGGTGTAAAAATGAGTACACCCCACTGTAGGTCTCTGAACAAAGCTCCATTTTAGGCTCCCAATGTGTAATTGAACAAGCATTCAGCCACAGGTGAGTCTCATTAGTCATTCCACAGGTGTTCATTAGGCAGTTGGCTACAAAAGGGTGTTACCTAAAGCAAACCACCCCTTCTCATTTCCTGCTGTCCGCAATGGCACCACATGGAAGAGAAATGACACCAGATCTGCGAAAGAAAATCATCTCTTTACACCAGAAAGGTAAAGGCTACAAGAACATAAGCAAAGCCTTACTCATTAGTAAGAACACAGTTGCAAAAGTAAGTTTGTTTTCAATGACATATTGTATAAAATGTCACTTTTCATAGAGGGTGTACTCATTTATGCTGGGTCCTTTCAATTACAGCGATAGGGAAGAATTTTTAAGATGACGGAGGCACGTAACGACTCAATACCTAGCGAGTGGGCCGAGGCAATGCGGGTTCGGGGCCACAGTGGGCATTGTCCGTCACTGATCCCCAATCACCTCAGAGCACTAAAAAATGCTCAGTTCTCATTTTGCCCACATTGTTGTTTAACCCCCAATATAAAGATTCAGTAATAACAGGGCATTTCATGATAGAAAAAGGGTCAATAAAAACAAATAAGATTATTATAACATGATTAAAACAGCTATAAACAATGTCACCGAAAATATAAATATTATTTGCAAAACTAATGGTTTTAATTTATTTTTATTTAAAAAGAAAACTGAAAAAAGTTTACAATAATCGATGCCCCCCCTCTTCCCTCGAGAGTTTGCGTAGCAGAGCGCAAGGCCTGTTACAGCAGATCGAACGAGCAAACACAGCAGAGCAGCTATTAACCGAAAACACAGAGAAATATTAATATTGGCGCAAACCTGTTGTCTAGTCAGACCGGAGGAGGGGTGTGAGCCAAATTGAAGTTAAAGCCATCATGAAGAGAGTTTGATGAGTTTTATGTTATATTTTGCCCATTTTGTAAAGTAACAAGATTAAAACCAATTTAAACTTGTTGTAGACAGCAGAAAACAGTGTATCTGTTATCTGTATTTTTATTTGGAACTGTTCAAGGCTGAAGGTATTTTATTTTATGTATTTTGGGTGTATTTCATGTGGAAACATGCTAAATTGTTAGTAATGCTGAGCAGTGTGGACATAAGAGCCACTGCCGTTCTGAGTGTTTGTAAGCCATGTAGGACGGCTCTTTTCATTTAGAGTAGTTTTATTTTTATTAAAGGACAAAAATTATTTTCTTCATGGCTTGTCCTGCAGGCCAGGTTTTATTCCCCCTGGGAGAAGTTGGGAGAAGGTTCTGGACCCCTGAACCACCCATTATTCGGCGAGCCTACCCAGGGAGTGCGGTGCAAAGGACTGCACGCAGAGCACCACATGGTCTTTCTCCACACCTCCAAACTCATTGCCAAGGTTGCAGTAGGAGATTGACAGTTTTTCCATTGTGGACTCTATAGACATTAAAGGAGCGCTTTCACCAACGGGATACGTTGCCAAAGGATATTGAAAGGGTTTTCTGTGCCAATGGACATTGAGAAAAAAACTGTTCTCATTTTGCTTTGCATACTGTACTGTTTTTGTTTGGATTTGTGACAATTTTGTAATCTTTAAATTGGCACAAGCTGAAATTTTAAAGTTACAAAACTGATTCGAAAAGTGTACAGGGTGAATACATTGAACATAAAATAGAGCTTAAATCTAAAATTAAGCTAACAAAATTAGATCTACAACTAAAAGCCCTAATAATTAAATGACCGATCATCTTAAAGAAAAAAATGATTAAAAAACAAATGGAACTAAAACTAAACCTTTTGTTTGAACTTAGACTGAAAGGTTAAGGGTGAAACAATATGAAAGGATGTTTTGAAGGTACCTTTTACAAATTACCCTGATTACCCTGACTGTGGCTCTTTTTACATATGATTCACCACTCCTATGAACCTATAACTGGCCCAGTAGCTTATTTCCTTTGCCTACTAGCATAGATGCTGCAGTTGTGTATCACAACTGTGGATATCTCCTGCAGGTTTAAGGGGGCTTCATTAGGTTATAGTCCCATTGTTTATTCCCTTTGATGATTTATGATGTATTTGCAGTGGAACAATTTATTTTTTTTCTTAATTCCAATGCCAAATTTAATGATGTAGGGTATGCTAGTACCTGTAATGTCTGACAGTATGGCATTTAAGTTGTATCTCCATGGAGACCACACTACTAGCCTTGAGTTACAGGTCAGATCTGTGGAGAGGAGGGCCCGCTCAGAGTATTATTGAGTGATTAAAAACACCTCCATCTCTCTATCCATTTTCTTTTGCTTTATCCAGGGCTGGGTTGTGGAGGCAGCACTCTCTCTCCACACACACTCCTCTGGGGGGACCCTAAGGTGCTCCCAGGCCAGACTGGAGGGACATAGTCTCTCCAGTGTGTCTCGGGCCTCCTCCCAGTGGGACATGCCTGGAACACCTCATCCAGGAGGCATCAGGTACAGATGCCCTCCCCTCTACTCCAAATCCAAATCCACTTTATTTATATAGCACATTTTACAAACGTAGCCGTTTCCAAAGTGCTGCACAGAGATAAAACATAAAGAATACATAGTATGTATGTATAAGTAAAATCAAATTAAAACAGCACCATAAATGACAAAGTAAGCTTAAAAATAAAATAAATAAATAAAGTAAAATAAAATAAAATCAATAAGAGGCACCACACAAACTCACGCAGTGTTAAAAGCCAGAGAGTAAAAGTGGGTTTTAAGACGAGACTTAAAACACTCGATAGTCGGGGCAGTTCGGACATGAAGGGGCAGATTGTTCCACAGCTTTGGGCCGGCTACAGAGAAAGCCCGATCCCCCCTGGTTTTAAGTCTGGACTTGGGCACCACGAGCTGGAGTTGGCCCTCAGACCTCAGCTTGCGCGTGGGGGTGTACTCCGAGCTGACTGAGCTCCTCACTCTCTAAGGGAGCGCCCAGCCACTCTGCGGAGAAAACTCATTTCAACCTCACCTCGACCCAAAGCTCATAATCATAGATGAGAGTAGGAATGTAGACTAATAAATAGAATGAATAAATGCAAGATACATACGTTTAATGCCATACTATGGAACATTAAAAGTAAAGCAATAGCATCACCATAAAACTGCTGTTTAATACCAGTTGTTAATTAGTTGTGTCTCCAGTTACATCAGTGTACCTAGATGTTGTTTTTGCAGAGTCTGTGTCTAATCATGTATCACTGATTTCTGTTGCACTGCTGGACTTTCATCATGAAGTTGATCTTGTGGATTATCCATCTCTCTCTCTTCTGGTTAATTAGGTTATCAACAACATGAGTCCTACAGCAATGCTAATCCATACACAGGCTACAGTCTAATCTCCATCTGATCTTTAACTTCAAAACACACACTTACACTTAGCCTGTTTGTAATGACTCACTTAGGCTGCACTGGTTTAAACTAAACTTTTAGTTGCACACTTTATAGATTCAAAACAACAGTTGAAAAAATGTATGAGAATTCATTAAAGGTGTATTGTGTAACTTTTTGGGTAGAGGGTCCGCCACCTACTTAACATGGAGATGGTATGATTTTATTTGAAACGAGTGTGGCATTAAACTTATTAAAGGTCCCATGACATGGTACTTCTTGATGCTTTTATATGGCTCCTTAATGGTTCCCTAATACTGTAAATGAATCCTTCTTCAAAATCAACACTCAGTGCATGAGAAACAGAGATAAGATGAGAGAGTAATTTTTCTCTCTCTGAACAGTCCATTATGGGAGTTGTTGCTTGAATGCAAATGAGGAGAAAAGAGATGGCCTATAGTAGACGGTGGGGGCGTGGCCAAACTCTCAGCTCTCAGCTGTCCGCTCTGACCCATTTCCGCGTTTTTGCGCGGAGGAAAAGATGAGAAGCGTTCCATTGAAAAATAAACACTCGGCCATGCCTCCAGGCAAATAAAAAAACGCATTTCACATTGCGTAGCTCCTCTGCAGTCCAAACTCTATGGGCATGATTTACAGAGACGCTGAGTAGAGACACAGACGGGGGTGGAGCTACATTTTTCGAGCTGACGTCAAGAAGGTGCCTTGTTGAGAATCGCCCGTTTGAGCTGTGCTTTTTTCTAACGCAGAAAAGGACCACAAATGCTCAGTTTAGACATTTCGCAAGTTTTAGCCATGGGGGGGGGGCTAAACAGGGTAGGGGAGCTCACATTAACGTTCAAAAACCTCAGAAAGTGAAAATTTCATGCCATGGGACCTTTAAGGAATCTATCTTCCATTCATTCAATTATATACATTCTATCAATTATTTGTATGTCATGTTTTTGTATTTGTATTTTGTGTTTGAATATAAATGTATTTATATTTATATATATCTTTTTTTATTTATACAAATCGTGGTTTGCGCTAGGACTGTCTCACAATTGCGTCATCGACACGAAAGCAAAAAATGGATCCACAAATGCAGACTCCACATAGAAAGTCAACTACATTTGTTTTCAAATCTCGAAAATATATTTATAAATCTCGAAAATATATTTATAAATCTCGAAAATATATTTACAAATGCCTGTGTATTTATATACATTCTATCATTTATTTGTATGTCGCGTTTTTGTATTTGTATTTTGTGTTTGAATATTTATAAATGTATTTATATTTATATATATCTTTTTTTATTTATACAAATCTTTGAGACAAAATTATCTCCATAGTGGGTCACGTGAGTGTGGGTGTGTGCACGTACGTGTGCGTGTAAAAGCGCGCGCTCACCTGTCACACAGAGGAGAGAGTCAGGGTTGGGGTGTAGCCGTATTTTTTGTTGACCGCAAACCATTCATTCATCTTTCACGTTAATCTGTTCATCCTGCTGGTTTTCATGAGTTCCATTTCATCCTGCTGCGCTGTCATAGCTGTGTGCGCTCTTTTTGTAATAAATGCACAAAACATATATGGATCTCAGCGCATCTGTCACCATAGCCTCCTCTTTGCGCGTCACAAATCTGCGAGCCATAGGACCCAACCTCATATTTTCGGCGGCTAAAACATTCTGCTTTACTTCCATGTGACAAAACGAACTGTCCCAGTTCCCAGAGCGCACAGCTCAGGGGGCTCAGACTGCAGTCAAGGAGGTGCACACTTGCTCAGCCCCGACTAGGGTGACCATTCGTCCGGATTTCGTCCGGACAGTCCGGTTTTAGAGCTGTCTGTCCGGCCGTCTGTCACGTGTCCTCCTTTTTTACATTTTGTCCTCCTTTCGGACTCTCGTCGGCCACCGCTGCATAAATCGTCATAAATCCCCACCCATTGTTTACACTTGCTACTCTGCGATGTTCGCCGTTTCCCAATTCAGCGAATGCACGGTTCGGAGTGTGGTTTCAGTCTGCAGTCAAGGCGGTGCATACTCGCTGAGCCCTGAGTGCAGTCCGTGGATCACATGGGCGTCTGCGAAATGGAACAGGTCCCGCCTCAGCTCAGTGAGCCGGGTGGTCTGCTCCTTGTTCCCTACAGACAAAAATATTATTCTATTGCGACTAGTAATACTTGGAATTGGGACATGGCCAATGTTCCCCCCCAATTTTTAATGTGTCTGAGCAAACACACTAACTCCCTGAGCGCTCCTTGGATCCCTGTGTGCGACATCCGACCCCCCCGCGCGGCTCACACTTTGCAGATATAAAAAAAAAAAAAGACCCCGCGGCTGAATAAAAAGCGGAGATCCGCTCTTTCATCCCTGATTTACAGTAAACGTTGGACATGGCTATATCCATGTTGTAATATCCAGCATTACAACAGCCCCCCCTGCCCCCCAAGAGAAAACAAAAACAAAAAAAAACAAGGTGTCCTCACTTTAGGGCCTTTGTCCTCCTTTTTGGACACAAGTGTCCTCCTTTCCTGTTTCATGCCGGTGGTCACCCTAGCCCTGACTGCAGTCCGCGGACCGCTTAACGACTGCGGTCTTCGGACCGCGTGTTAACTGCGCATGGGACAAAAAAGAAGTGGGACAGCAGTCGTCCCGCCGGTGTACTGTCGAAATGTGTGACGCACATGCCCTTCGGGCCACGCTCCGAGCCGCGCGCTCTGGGAATTGAGACACGGCTTCTAATGGCAAAGAAACATGTCTGCGGCGCCATTTTTTAACAGCAAAAGACCGCGCGAAACAGTTCCCCTCCTAGTAGTAATTTATTTTCGATGTTGGTAAGGTTGTTTTAGGACCATATCTGTGATCTCTGTGTCTTTGTATTATTCTTTGTCAGTAATAACTCAATAACTCAACTCAATTTTAATTACAAAAAGCAAAAATCGCAACTATTTATCGCAACTTTCACTTCCTCCTGCAACAAAATCGCAACAAAAACCTGAAAAACACCGCAACTTTCATCGCAACTTTTTGGAAAAGCTCCCGCAAATTCAGGCATTTTAGCCCGCAACAATCACAAAAAATGCCCGCGAAATCCTGGGGGGTCTGAATATAGAATCTTTAAACAGGCTGAAACACGCTCATAGAAAATGCAGATAAAACCAGTGTGGCTGCCAGGCCTAAAATTCTATCAAAAAGATTCCGGGAATTTACTCAGTTTCAGTACTACTTAAATTTCCGACATCGAAGAAAAATCTGAACATTCGCCTCAAATCTTTTCCCATTTTTGATTTAAGCCAAAAGCCAGGAAGCTTGCCACCGTGGGTATTGTACTCAGTGTTTTTACCTGAAAAGAACACTCTCCCTCAGGTCTAAAACAGCAGATTGTTTTTCACTGTTTGCCTGGTTTTTCTTCCAGATACAGAAAGAAGTCATTTGTTTTACTGATCACTGTTCGACTCAGAACAAACCGCCAAGAACAAATAACCAATGGAGCTTAACTCTCAAGTTACCCAGAGGTGTCTGAAGAAAGAGAGAAAAACATTATAAGGTGAGTCCAAATTGTATTTATTTGACATAAATATGACATTGGTTCCAGACAAAGTGCCTGTTCATGTGCTGCAGGGAGTGGACTCTTTGTGCTGTTGCCATAGAAATGAGCTGTTGGCAGTGTATACTAACAACAGTACTGCTATTAAGCCCTTTACAAACTGGTGTTGTCCTAGCTCCTTTCTTGCTCTGTGCAGTACCAATGTTAAATAAAGTTTGTGTTAGTTATATTTTTTGCATTTGAACCATAGACTGTATATGTAAAGGTCAAGTTTGCTCTTATATACATTAACATACAGTCCATGGCATTGAATAGTAAGGTTACGCTTTTATTTTGGTGATTTCCTGTTTGAGCGGAAGTGACGGTAAAAATGTTAGGTTGATAAACAAAAAGACGCAAAGTAAAGACAGAGTGAATGTGTATTTGAGCAACTTGTAATTTGTACTGCAATGAGCTAATAATTGTGATCATATGTGACCAGCTATGGCAAAAACAGTCACAGATTCTGAAAGTGTAGATTCTAAACTTTCCAACGAAGCCTTACACATGTAAATCTGAGAACATCTGAAGAATTTTTGGCCATTTGAAAGCAGCACGTCAGAAGATTTGCTCTTTTATATTTTTCCAGTAGGTTTCCCATAATGGGGAACGCTCCTTCCCTGGGTGCCTGAAAGATTAAATAATTTCCCTACAGGGATAAATAAAGGATAATAATAAATAATAAAACAACAAGCTGAGAAAAGCCGCGTTAAAGATTCTCTCACTCTAGGCCTGTGGAGCAGAAAGGTGCTCATTTGCATGACATTAAGATAAGCCCTCCCCCTGCAGATGAAGTGAAGTGAATTTATTGAGTATGTCACAAAGTCAATATACAGTACATAATACATTACACGTAGGCCTATACATGTACATGTACGTGTAGACATATTAATATAATTTCCTTTACATAAGTAAACATCTCAAAGGGTTATGGGTTATGGGAAGTTATGGAAAGAAGTGTTAACTTTTTGAATCCCAAACCGGCCCCAGTTTGCGAGAGCCAAGAACTGTGTGTCTGACCTCCTGACCTGCAGTGTGGGGGCACCCCAGGGCACTGTCCTCGCGCTCTTTCTTTTCACCCTCTACACTGCAGACTTCAGACACAACACGGACAGCTGCGTCCTGCAGAAGTTCTCTGATGACTCTGCCATCATTGGCCTCATCAAGGATGACGACGATGTGGAGTACAGAGGACTAATACAGGACTTTGTGGACTGGTGTCAGCAGAACCACCTCATCATCAATGCAGGGAAGACCAAGGAGATGGTGGTGGACTTCCGCAGACGCCACTCTACTGCCCCCTCAGTGAACATTCAGGGAAGGGACATTGAGAGAGTGGACTCTTACAAGTACCTGGGTGTTCATCTGAACAATAAACTGGACTGGACTCACAACACTGATGCACTGTACAGGAAGGGCCAGAGCAGGCTCTATCTCCTGAGGAGACTCAGGTCTTTTGGAGTGAGAGGGCCACTCCTGAAGACCTTCTACCTTGTTCTACCTGACCGAACCTTGTTGCTGTTCGGTCAGGTGCCAGTCAAAAAACGCTATTATCTGTTACACTTAATGTCTTTTTATGTTCTTGAAAAGTGCTTCATGTGGAATGGCACCTCTTCTAGTAAAACCATTAAATCAAACAATGAGGAAATTGTGACTAAACTAATCACCAGGAAGAAATGTATTATTTTACTATTACTCTTGCTCTCAGGCAATGTAGAACCAAATCCAGGCCCCCAGATAAATCATATTGAGACTCCTGAAGAATTTAGAACCAGATCAGGTCTTGGTATTATACATATAAATGTTCGTAGTCTGTTGCCCAAATTAGATGAAATCAAAATTTGGATCAAATCCACTGATACTGACATTCTTGTGCTTTCTGAAACATGGCTGAATAAATCTGTCTCAAACAAGGACATCTTTATATCAGGATATAATATCTTTCGTTGTGACAGACTCAAAAAAGGTGGAGGTGTAGCCATCTATATTAAAAATAAATTTAATGCCACTGTCCTTTCCTCCCTGTCCGTTCAGAAGCAATTTGAATTTCTTGCTCTGAAACTTGAATTCTCAAAAGGTCAGTGTCTCACAGTTGTGGGCTGTTACAGACCCCCATCAGCTTGCAGTGAGGCCCTTGCATCACTGTTTAATCAGGTGATGGCTTTAAATTGTAATGAACTTATACTGATAGGCGACATGAATCTTGATTGGTTGACGACAAAATCTGAGAGTTTAAAATCTGTCTGTGATTCTTTAAACATGGTTCAGCTAATAGATAGCCCTACCAGGCCTAATATAAAGCATCCCTCTAGATCGACCCTCATTGATTTAATTATGACAAACACCCCACACAAATACACCGACATAGGCATTTTTGCTAATGATATAAGTGATCATTGTGCCATTGCCACTATCAGAAATGTTAAATTACCGAAAACAAAACCTCGTATCATTGTAAAACGAGATCTTAAACACTTTAATGATCAAGCATTTATCCATGATCTATCAAATTTCGAGTGGAGTAGAGTGTCCCTGTTTGACAATGTTGATCTAGCATGGCAGTACTTTTATGAAGAATTAATAAGACTTATCAACAAACATGCTCCCTTGCGAACTTACAGAGTTAAAGCGCGAAAAAATCCTTGGTTTTCCCTTGATATTGACAATCTCCTTAAAGATAGGGATGCCGCTTGGGCTAGGGCAAGGAAAAGTAAGTCTGAAGTTGATTGGCTCAGATTCAGACAATTGAGAAATAAATGCACTTCGTCAATTAAAAGAGCAAAATCAGATTTCTATCTTTCAGAAACAACAAATAACTTAAATGACCCCAAAAAGTTTTGGAAAACTGTGAAGTCAATTTCTGACCCAACACAAGATAGTGATCTTCCAAATTTCTTAATCAAAGATGGAAAAAACATAACAGATAAATCTACCATGCTAAATCATTTCAATGAACACTTTATATCAGCAGGTTCACTTTTCGATTCTTTATATCCTGATCCTTCAAGCCGTGTTTCAAATTTTGATTCTTCAAATAACTACCCTTTCGAACACAGATTTTATTTTAAAAATGTGTCTGTGTCCGATGTTCTTAACGAACTTAAAAATCTGGACATCAAGAAAACAGCTGGGCCAGATAAATTGGACTCTTTATTTTTAAAGTTGGCTGCTGATTTTATTGCTGAGCCTTTGTCGCATATTTTTAATCTAAGTTTGACTTCCAGCAAAATTCCAAATGTCTGGAAATCTGCTTTTGTGCTTCCTCTTTTAAAAGGAGGTGACCCTTCAGAAGTCAACAATTACAGGCCAATCTCTAAATTATGTATTGTGGCAAAAGTCTTTGAAAAGCTGGTCAGTGACCAACTGAAGGTGTTTTTAGAATCACACAACATTTTAACTGATTTTCAATCTGGTTTTAGAAAACAGCACAGCACTGTCACAGCCTCTTTAAAAGTTTTTAATGATTTTATCCTTGCACTTGATCGCAAGCATTATTGTGCTGCTTTGTTCATTGATTTGTCCAAGGCCTTTGATACTGTGGATCACTCTCTCCTTGTTAACTCCTTGAACAGTATAGGCATGTCAAACCAAGCTGCTGATTGGTTTGCTGACTACCTGTCAAATAGAAAACAGTGTGTGCACATGTCTGGATCTTTTTCAACTTCCCTTAAAGTCACAAAAGGAGTGCCACAGGGCTCAGTGATGGGACCCATTTTATTTTCTATTTATATCAATAATTTATGTTTTAATTTGTCAAATGCCACTTACCACTTTTATGCTGATGACACAGTAATTTATTGCTGCTCTACCTCATTAGTACAGGCCTTCGAGTATTTACAATCTGCTTTTGATATTGTTCAGACACGTCTGCAGTCCCTGAAATTAGTTTTAAATGCTGAGAAAACTAAAGTTATGGTGTTTTCTCATAAGTGTCTTTTTCCTGAGGACATGCCTGAAATAAAAACTGTCCAAGGAAGATCACTAGAACTTGTCAGCAGTTACAAATACCTTGGTTTTCTGCTTGACTCTGAGCTCTCGTTCAAGCTACATATTGCCAATCTGGTGCGCAAACTAAAAGTGAAACTAGGTTTTTATTATCGTAATAAATCTTGTTTCTCACTCAGAGCTCGTAAACATCTTGTTTCAGCAACTTTTGTTCCTCTGCTGGATTATGGTGATGTCTTGTATATGACTGCGTCCTCTAAATGTCTTCAGTCCTTAAACACGGTGTACCATTGTGCTTTGAGGTTTGTGACTGGTTGTAATCGCCTTACGCATCACTGTGAACTGTACGCCAAAGCAGAGTGGCCTTCTCTGAGCACACGAAGGTACACTCATTGGTTGCTATTGGTTTACAAGGCACTCGTCGGCTTGGCACCCTCGTATCTTTGTACACTGCTTCAAAGAACTACCAATGCTTATGCCTTGCGATCTAGTGACATTTTTCAACTGCAAGTTCCTCGTGTTAGGACTGAGTTAGGAAAGCAGGCTTTTAGCTTTTCCGCTCCATCAGCCTGGAACACTCTTCAAACTGAACTGAAAATGACTGAACTTGTCTCATTTAAAACATTTCGCTCCTTTTTATATAATCGGCAAAAAAAAAACATAAATCAGTGTCTGTGTTTTTAAATGTACTGTCATTTTAACTAACGCATTTTATCGCTTGTGTTTACAATTGTTTGCACCTTTTTAATATCATTTGCACTTAATTTTACTGTTTACAACTATTGCACTTTACATTTGATATTTTACTGTTATTTTACTCTGGACGTGTGCTGCTGACCTCTTGGCCAGGTCACCCTTGTAAACGAGGTCTTGATCTCAATGGGTTTTTACCTGGTTAAATAAAGGTTAAATAAAAATAAAAAATTCTATGACTCTGTGGTGGCATCAGCCATCCTGTAGGGTGTGGTCTGCTGGAGCAGCAGCATCACAGAGAGGGAGAAGAAGAAGCTGGACAAGGTCATCAAGAAGTCCAGCTCTGTCCTGGGCTGTCCTCTGGACTCAGTGCAGGAGGTGGGGGACAGGAGGGTCCTGGCTAAGGTCACCTCTATGCTGGACCATGAGTGTCACCCCCTGCAGGACGCTCTGTCGGCTCTGGAGAGCAGCATCAGTGACAGACTGATTCACCCTCACTGTGTGAAGGAGAGGTTTCGCAGGTCTTTCCTTCCTGCTGCTGTCAGACTGTACAACGAACACTGTTAACATGTCATTCAACTTTATCTGCACTACAATATTCAACTATACTCTAGAGTCTATTTTTTAAGTCTATTTTTAAATTAGTCTAAGCCATTATTTATTATCTTGTTCTATTGCATGCTACTTTTTCCTGCTGTTCTTGATCTGTGCGTTGCAACACTGGAATTTCCCCACTGTGGGACTAATAAAGGGATATCTTATCTTATCTTATCTTACAGTCACTTAAGCATTAATATTGTCCGGTTTCCTCTGAAACATCTTCGTCACATTTATCTGGTGTTACTATTGAACTTATATTTACGATGGCCACAGATCAGCCATTTATAATAATTTAATATACTAACCATTACAAGATTGCATCACTATAACGACTCAAAATACTAGATTTGTATAATTTTTTAAACTGCTTAATGTTTGAACAGTGTTTTAGTTCATCACTCAGGCCATATTCAGGTTCCATATTTTCACCCCACAGACCGATATACAAAAACTCTTCCTTGTGGTCAGTGCTAGAGCATGTTTATGTATTGCTGTTCCTCTTAGGTCGTTTTCACGCCTACCTTGTTTGGTTCGTTTAAAACGAACCAGAGTTTGTTTGTTCCTTTGATTCTGACCTTTTGTGCTGGTGTGAATAAAAAACAAAAATCTCGATCCGGAGCAAACAAGCGAATCGAGACCACCTAAAAAGCTCGGTCTCGGCACGGTACCATTCGAATCCTGGTGCGGTTCGTTTGAGGTGAGAATGCAGACCGGACTCGATCCGACACAAGCTTTTTGTACTTAACGAGCTCCCGTCGTACGTCAAGCATTATGGGAAACCGAGACTTACGAAACGAAACAAAACTAAACGAGGCTTACTTATGTTTTGCGTAAAGAGCATGAAGAGTCACAACTTGATGTGCGCACATAAGCGCTGTCCTCCGTAGTTGTCTTGTCCTGTGTCTTCGTTGTTTGTAAATTGATTGTAAAATAGTGTAAACCTCACGATGCTGCTCAAACATTTGTGCGAACTGTAAAAACTGTGCAAACCATATCACTATGACTACACCGAAAACAGCACGTAATGCCATGATTCTCCTCCTTCACGCGTTTGGACTCGGCGCTTTGACACGGCTCATTTCTGTCCAATGCAGGGCTCTCAAGTCTCACACATTGAGAGTGTGACACACGCAATTCGACGGCATTTCTCACGCTGATTTTTTTTTTTTTTTTGTGATCATAAAATCGGTCTGTGTGGCTCAGTTTATGCAGGCACTGCGCGTTTTCAGCAACCCCCCCTCCCTGCCCCGCTCCCTCCTCCCCGCCCCGCTCAGCGAGTGTCTAAGCGCGCACTGCGCGCACTGACAAAACGGTGATGATAAAACAAACTGAGAACCATCAGGTAATAACTTCATTTATATAACTGCAGTGGTGAAAGTAAAGTGGTGCGCACCGGAATGGCGCACCGGTATAAAATTCACAGCCAGTACTGCAGTCTATTAAACAAGGATTGTCAAACTTATCTGACTGTAGCCATGGAAATAGCCTAGACAGCATGGTGGCTAAGTGGCTAGCACTCATGCTTTATAGCAAGAAGGTTCTGGGTTTGATCCCAGGGTTGCTTAGTGTTTTTTTTTTTTTTAATGGTAAAGTGATGCACTGGACATTATAGCACCTGAATTATAGCACAAGAAATGAAAACTACTTTCACCACTGGATAACAGTCATTGCTCTTTAGACAAACATTTACACAGGGCTCTCAACCCCCCCCCCCCCCCCCGCCCCTCTGGAAAAATTGTTCACTCGCACCCCCCCCGGCCTCGGACATTACACAGTCTCACGCACGCCCCGCTCAAAACTTGAGAGCCCTGGTCCAATGGCTGGCTCAGCACACGTGGTTTTGTTTACAGATGTTGGTCCACTTAGAAAAAAAGTGCAGTGTGAAAGCGAACCGCACCAAAATTTTTAAAAAAATTAAAAAATTGGTCCGGCCCAAAGCAAGTGAACTATCAGACTTTCCTGGTGTGAATGCACCCTTAGGTTATCCCCTACTTCTCTTTCTGTAAATACATTTTGAATATTTACTGGTAATTGATGATTTCTTGCTTTGAACATAAAAAGTCCTAACAAATATTCTACTATATATACTACTGCTCCTGAAAAAGGATGGGTCAAATGCAGAAGTAACATCTCTCCTGTGTGTCACTGTGTGAGATCAATAAAGGGTTAATCTAAATCAGGAAAATTTAAGAGTTTTGATTCTAAAAATACGATGTTGGTGTGCTCCCTGAACCCCACATTGTGTATAATCCTAATAGCATGTTTTTGTAATATTGTTAAAGAATGTATGTTGATATTATAATTATTTCCCCAAACTTCTGCACAATAGCTCAAGTAAGGGTAAATGAGTGAATAGTGTAGTTGCTGAAAAGACTTTTTTATGTAGCTCTTGTCTTGCTTTTGCCAATACTGCAATGCTCCTGGATAATTTGGATTGGATATATTTAATATGTGATTTCCAATTTAGTTTTTCATCAATTATTACCCCCAGGAATTTACTTTGCTGAACTCTTTTAATGTTTATCCCTTCTATCATGACCTTTATTTGTGTGTCAACCTTCCTGTTTCCAAATAGAATTAAAGTTGTTTTACTTAAATGTAAACATAATTTGTTCCTGTTGAACCATATTTTCATTTTCTTTATTTCTGGAGTGATTGTGTCAAGAAGTTTGTTTAAATTTCTATCAGAGCAAAAGATATTTGGGTCATTGGCAAACAAAACCAGGTTCAAACGTTTAATGTAAAGTATGAAAAATTTTAGACCCAATACTGACCCCTGCGGAACACCGCATGGGATATGAAAACATGAAGAGCATAGGTGTTAAAATATGTACCTTGGTATAATAAAAGATAAAAGAAAGAAGAGCAACTATTATTTAGCTTCACAAACTGATGCCTGTCTGTTAAAGGTCCCATGCAGTGTTGTGCAGTAACGCGTTACTGTAACGCCGTTACTGTTGACAGTAACTAATACTGTCACGCATTACTTTTAAAACAAAGGAACTCAATTACCGTTACTAAACGGCGCGTTACCGCGCGTTACTGAACCTACTCATTTTGAAACTGGCATCATGTGCGCGACTCGCATAGGCACAGGGGAATTTTTTTCTCCCTTTGGTAAGGGTGGGATAAGTAATGATGATTGGCTAAAGCAGAGTCAGATTTCATGTTGAGCCAACCAGAGACACCCAGTGGGCGGTGGGCGGGTTCTACACACAATCCCAGCACACAGTAGTAGCACACACACACAATCCACACACCCCGTGTCAGATGGCGAGTCCCGAGTCGAAGACAGAAGTATAGGCAGTATTTTAACCTCGTCGAGGTAAAAGGTAAAAACGTACATGTTACGTGCACATTGTGTCAAAGACCAAAGACTTTGTCCACGTACAATGTAAGCAACTCGAATTTAATGAAGCATCTCTGGACGGCGCACGCTTCTGTTAAACTAGTGGCCCTCAGCAGGCCCCATGATGATAATCGCATGCTATGAAGGAGAGAGGAGTAGGAGGAGAGGAGGAAGAGGAAAGGAGGAGGAAGAGGAGAGGAGGAGGAGAGGAAGGGGCAGAAGAAGCAGGCCCCATGATGATAATCGTATGCTCGGTGCCGTTAACAATGAAGTCCACGGTGACAGAGCCACGCCAGCCAAGCAGCAAAAGCTGTATAATGCACTGTAAAAAAATCCAAATTATTTGACATTTTTAAACAAAAAAAAAGTAACGCATTAGTTACTTTCCTAGGTAACTAGTTACTTTTATAGTGTAGTAACTCAGTAACTCAGTTACTTTTTTGGGTTAGTAACTAGTAACTGTAACTAATTACTTTTTCAATGTAATGTGCCCAACACTGGTCCCATGACATGGTACTTCTTGATGCTTTTATATGGCTCCTTAATAGTTCCCTAATACTGTAAATGAATCCTTCTTCAAAATCAACACTCAGTGCATGAGAAACAGGGATAAGATGAGAGAGAGTAATTTTTCTCTCTCTGAACAGTCCATTATGGGCGTTGTTGCTTGAATGCAAATGAGGAGGACAGAGATGGCCTATAGTAGAGGGTGGGGGCGTGGCCAAACTCTCCGTTCTCAGCTCTTCGCTCTGATCCATTTCCGCGTTTTTGCGCGGAGAAGAGATGAGAAGCGTTCCATTGAAAAATAAACACATTTCCACAGAAAATAAAATTAGACCACTGCTGTTCAAAGGTCCAAAGGCTCCGAGCCTAGAAACACTCGGACGTGCCTCCAGGCAGATAAAAAAACGCATTTCGCATTGCCTAGCGCATTCGCAGTCCAAACTCTCTGGGCGTGATTTACAGAGACGCTGAGTAGACAGACGGGGGGTGGAGCTGCATTTTTCGAGCTGATGTCAATAAGGTGCCTTGTTGAGAATCACCCATTTGAGCTGTGTTTTTTTCTAACCCAGAAAAGGACCGCAAATGCTCAGTTTAGACATTTCGCAACTTTTAGCCATGAGGGGGGCCCTAAACAGGGTAGGGGAGCTCACATTAACGTTCAAAAACCTCAGAAAGTGAAAATTTCATGCCATGGGACCTTTAAATAAATTTCCACCCACTTGGACACCACTCCTCTGATTCCATACTGTTCCAATTTATGTAATAAAATCCTATGATTAACTCATTCACTGCCGGCCTGTTTTCAGAATTCCAAACCCAGAGTGCCACAGGTTTCAGTAGAATTTCACTGATTTTCCAAGACCCACAGAATACTGAGTTCTTTGACTATATAAACATGGGACACATCAAAATAAAGTGTCGACTCTCTTCTTTCACCTGGAAAAAAAATTATGTTTCTAACCTTTTCGGTTCTCAAATAACTGATAGTAGAACATAGGGAAGTTTCAGCAAAAACACTGGTTTTTGAGCAAGAAATGGAGAAAACGACCTTTTAGTTCAGAGAAGGATTTCGAGCAGATCAGTGACTTTGACATCAATATTTATCGATTTAGTGACACCTCAAACATCTAAAATAACAGAGAAAGAGATTTTTGATGACAAAGTACATTTTTTATTTACAAATATAAGAATATAAGGCTCTGTGAATCCTTCAACTCAATTGTGCCAAGAGATGTTTACAGGATATAATATCTTTTCATATAAAATAGAACTTTGTCACTTCACAACAATATTGAGGCTCAGAGTACACACTCATATACAGACACACACACACACACGCACCTACACACACACACACACACACACACACACACACACATATATACGTATATGTACATACACACAAGCCCATGCATAAACCTTTACAGACACACAGCTACACACGCACACACACACACACGCGCGCGCCGCGCGCGCGCGTACACACGCACGCACGCACACACACACATATAAACTCAATTCTTCTCATCTCGTGCCTCTTTGGAGAGCAGAATGCAAGTCAGTAAACTTCTTTGGCACTGTCGTAGTTCTCAGCGGAGCAGGGAGTCCCCCTGCTCCGCGCAGCGCGATCAGGACACGCCCTGCCTCAGCCAGAGCAGATCTCTGCCCCGACATCGCTGCGTGTCTCTGTGATCCTCTGATCCGGGATCTTGGGTCCCAAAAGCGATCAAACCGCTCCGTAGGCGCTGATCAACAGTTATCTGCTTTTCCGGGTTCACTCGCCTCACCATCTTACTCCATTCGCCTCCACTCGCACTCCACAGTACACACACACTACACTCCTCTCCTCTCCCGCCTCTCCTATCGGCAGATAATGATACAAGATCCCCACCTACAGGTTGGGAAGGGTGAATTACACCTTCAAAGCTGCTCCAGGTCGTATCCTAGCAACCCCCGCTGAAAAACGTCCTTGACGAGTTTATTCGTCACGGCACTCAACGTTCGGATTCAACATGACGAGAAAACTCGTCACCGGCAGTCAATGAGTTAATAGTGTCAAATGTTTTCCTTAAAGGGATATGCCACCCCCAGGTCAAACTTGGGCATCTCCCCACAGTCCAGAGACTAAAATAAGTGGTGGAAAACGTTTTCCTGGTCACCCAGCCATTGTCCGAGTCTGTCAGCACTGACCGCCGCGGTATCTGCAGCTCCTCCGCGTTAGACTGGAGTCTAACGGCGCCAGAGAAGGATTTCGGCCAAAAGGAATTAATTTCCCAATTACTTTCTGTGTAGTGCGCATTCATATCGAATGCAAATAAATGTACAAATCAACATGGAGAGCTTAACTTGGTCATTTTGGGTGGGAACTATTTTCCAGTGCGGAAAAAGAAAGCCGAAGCACGCAGCACGCTGCCAGGGGAATCCCTGTTACGCACCAGGAAGAGAGTTCCCCTGTTGCACAGCGTGGTGCGTGCTACGGCTTTCTTTTTCATTTACACACGCCCCTATTCTTTCCGCAAAACTAGCAAATTTCAAAGACAAAATATATGCTTTTAAAGCAACCAATGCTGTTATCTGAAACATGGAGTGGCTTCATCATGATCTCAACTAGCACATTTTGAAAAAAAAAAAAAAAAAAAAAATGCTTCTAATGTGATATTCTCGTGTTCGCCTGGCCCGAGTTGTAGCGACTTTTGCCATAGGGGGTCACATATGGTAATTTCTGTTATTTTGTTCTTGTCTAGCTCTTGTTGGTTCTATGACAAGACAATGGTTGGTTCTATGACAAGCGCCGAGGCGCCGAGATGAGCGCTACTGCGCAAGCGTGGATGATGTAATGGTACTGCCGTTGTATTGTCAGAGTGAGACGCTTTCTGACAGTACACCGTACGCTTTTATTGGTTTTATTGTATGTTTTAACCAATTAAGCATGTAACGAGATGTGAATGTTAGATTTGCGGCAGAATACCTACGTCAGATAACCGAGACGCTTTGTCACTTTCAGACGCCTCCTCGAGACGAGCACTACTGCGCATATGAAATAATGGTTTAAAAACAGATGGGCTGTCAAAGCGTCTCATTCTGACAGTACAATAAAACTGTCAAAGCGTTTTATTGTACTGTCAGAATGAGACGCTTTGACAGTTTTATGCGCTACTGCGCAAGTAAGTAACATTTTAACAGTATTGGTTTTATTGTGTTTTAACCAATTAAGCATGTAAAGAACGAGATGTTAACGTTAGAGTTGTGCCAGAATACATACGTCAGATGATAATAGTTTGGATTTAACATTTGACTGTATCGTTAGTTTTCATTCAAAATAATTAAACCAGACAGGTCAGTATTTAGTTAGTTATTTTCTTGTGCTTTTTTAACATAATCTTTTACTGTTATTAATTGCAAGCTGCTCTTAATAACCTGTTTTAATTATTTTGTCATTTGTCTTCGCTATGATTCACTGCTCAAGACTTAATGCTTTTCTACTTAACCACGTCTGCAAATGTCTTTAAGGAGCCATCTGTACACCGTGACAACGGACAACAGATGAAAACTAGCCTCTTGGCTAATTCTGGCATGTTAAACAGTTACTGTTGGTCAACATGCACTGTCCGTTATAAATAAATATGTAAATAAATACATTTTGGGCTTGTGTCTTATTCATGATTTATGAGGACAGGAAAAGGTACAACAGAAGAAACATTTATTTATATATTTATGCTGAGGCCTCTAGGAGTGCACGTGTGACGTCTAGTCGAGCCTTCAAGACTTCTGTCGGGTCGGTCTTGATTGGTGTTTTAAAATCTCTTCTGCAAAATTCAAAATGCAATTTTAGGCATTTAGTAACATATAATTGGATAGATACAAGAGAAAGAAATTAGTGGAAACAGTGAAATCTTTACCTTTACACTCCAAAATCCCACAACTACTGGCATCTTGCTGAAGGAAATTAACGCAGTGATGAGGCCTCTAGGAGTGCACATGCGACCTGAAGTCGAGCCTTCAACACTTCTGTTGGGTCTGTCTTGATTGACGTGATGTCTCCATTTCTCAAAATCTCTTCTGCAAAATTCAAAATGCAATTTTAGGCATTTAGTAACATATAATTGGAGAGATACAAGAGAAAGAAATGAGTGGAAACAGTGAAATCTTTACCTTTAAAACCAAAATGCCACAGCTACTGCCATCTTGCTGCATTTCATGTGGAACAGTTTGAAGAGTCCATCTGTCTTGGGACTGAACGGCCTGCCATCCTCAAGAAGTTCCTATTATTGTGTGAAAAGCATAACAAGCATATGCAATACATTAGACACATTATCACATACAAAAGACCAAGAACTTTACTTCAAATTTTTCCTCAGACTTTACATCCACTTTGGAAGGGTCTTGTGTGCATACTTCGTCTCATTAGCCAGTGGATCCACAAGAACGAGGGTCTTCTGACATGTTGACAATCTATAAATGTTTACCACATTCATGTTATTTCATAACATTCACATACCGTATTTATATACACATATATATATATATATACACACACACACACACACACACACACACACACACACACACACACACACACACACACACACACACACACACACACACACACACACACACACACACACGTACGTACGTACGTATACAGGGGGTCCTCGGGTTACGACGGTCTCGGGTTACGACGTTTCGTGGTTACGAACGCGCCCCCATTTAAAAAAATATGTATATATTACGCGTCATTCCGTCTTACGCGGTTTAGCGTGGTAAGAGATGTAAACAAACGCGAACGGCGCACGGCGCAAGAATACGCTCTGTTGTGGTTGTAGGGAGAAGACAGCCTCATGTGCGTGCCCAATGTGGGCGGAAGTACCTGATGTGGGCTCTGATCTGCTCCTATGAAAGCGGCAGTGATAAACAAGCATCGTAGTGGTCTAATTATTGAGATGGAAAGGTTATTGGTGCTTTGGTTGGAAGATCAAAGGCAAAATCCGGTTTACGACGAAATTCGGGTTACGACGCATCTTAAGAACGGATCAACGTCGTAACCCGAGGACCCCCTGTATATATATATATATATATATATATATACTGTATATATATATACAGTACACATATACACATATACATATATAGTATATAATAATAATTCATTGGATTTATATAGCACCTTTCATGCCACTCAAAGCGCTTTACAGTTAATTGTTCATTCACTCCACACTTGGTGGTGGTAAGCTACTTTCTGTAGCCACAGCTGCCCTGGGGCAGGCTGATGGAAGCGAGGCTGCCAATCAGCGCCATCGGCCCCTCCAACCACCTCCAACACTCATGCACACGCCACTTTCATACTAGGCAAATGTGGGTAAAGTGTCTTGCCTAAGGACACAGCGACAGTATTTTGCAACTGGCGCCCCCCTGTGGCACCTGGAATTACCAGCGGTCTCCCATCCAAGTACTAACCAGGCCCTGCCTTGCCTAGCTTCTGAGATCTAACGGGATCAGGCTTTGACAGGCAGGTATACCCCCCCCACCCCACCCCCCCACACACCCACACACACACACCCACACCCACCCACCCACACCCACACACACACACACACCCACCCACCCACCCACACACACACACACACACACACACACACAGGAGTGCGTTTGATGCACAGGTGGTGCGCCAAGAGCTGCGCGAGCTCGTGTGGCCGCGGCTACAGACTAGCCGTGTGCTAGCACACTAGCGCGGTTTAATACGATAAGTTTAATACGAGACACGTAGCATGCAGTCAAATGTTAAATACAAACCACTATCATCTGACGTAGGTATTCTGGCGCTAATTATCGTTCTTTACATGCTAAAACATGTTAAAACATACAGTAAAACCAAAACATTCTTAAAATGTTACTTACTTGCGTTGAAATTGTTGAAAAAAACTCCACTTATGTTGAAAATACCTCGACTTCTGCCAAGTTCTGTTAAAAAAAAATAACACCAATACACTGAGCACACAGACCTTTTCACACTGCGCCCTCCTCTGGTATGAGAGATGGCTGCACATGTATCGCCTCCAGATGGGAAAAATTACCGTACGCAAAAAGTCTGAGCAGCTGAAGTCTGTCTGGCCAAAGACTGTTTAAAGAAGTGAGTGTGACGCACCCATAGTGTTCACCTCCAGTCAAATGAAGCTCACCAAGGCTAGCAGCTGTAGGAGCCAATTTGGAGTTGAGTTCCATATTGTGATCTGATTTATGGACAAAACAGTGAAATAAAAATACCAAGATCATGTAGAGCGGGTTAATATGAACATTTTAAAAGCAAAATGAGCAAAATGAGGAGCCTGACAGCCACAGTTATAGCAGAGCGAGAGGCAACATTATTTATTTATTTATTTATTTTCATTACAAAGTGAATTGGAGGCAGTCGGTGAAGCCTTAAACGAACCCATGCTCACTTCCTACATGGAATGTGACAGCTAGCGGGTTAGCTTTGTCTGTTTATATATAGTCTATGGTCTGGATATACATGCCGGTAAAAGTATTCATGGATTGCAAACAGTGGTCCTCTATTGCCATAGCAATTATCACAGTCAAATCAAAATATGATATTTATAAATCCTCACAAAGACCTTCAGAGCTTTATAGAAGAAGTGACTTTATTGATCTCACACTGGAGAAATTCTTCTCTGCATTTAACCCATCCTGTTATTAGGAGCAGTGGGCAGCACATTACTGCGCCCGGGGACCATCTCCATGATCTTCTTGCTTTGGTTTGGTCAGGACCTAAGCTGGAAGATTAGGTCCTGACCTAAGCTGGAAGATTTTACCTGGAGCATGTTTTGGGTTGATGGGAGAAACCGGAGTGCCCGGAGGAAACCCACCCAGACATGGGAAGAACATGCAAACTCCACACAGAACACACACAGAAAGGTCTGGGCAACCCGGGGATCGAACCCGGAACCTTCTTGCTGTGAAGCATGAGCGCTAGCCACCGTGCCACCAATATAGCTCAAAAATACCCAGAGAAACAGGCATTCTGACCATGAGTAGGGTTGCCTCTCCACAGATCTGACCTGTTTGGTCTCCATGAAAATAAAAAAGTTTAATACCATACTGCGAAACATTCCATACCAAGCAATAACAATAGAGAAAATCATCTGACAGACCCTACACCAGAAAAGGTACATAATGTACCTTTTAAGTAAAGATGAGAGAAACATAAAACATATGCACTTTCAAAGCTCTACATCACACTTCTACTTTTAATAGAAAAAGTACCACAGTAAAGAGCTGAAATGTCCCTGTTCACCTGATGGCCTTGAGCTCCAGACTGCTGTACCGCCATTAGACCTTTTCCACACAGCCTCACATTAGCAGATTATGGCTCTGTTCCGGGCAGCAGAGGAAGTCTTTTTGGAAACTTTGGGAAATGTCATTGTCAGGAAACGATTGTCCAGATTGAAATGTCAGATTCTATCCCTTGTATCTGATTGTGTGTTTTTTAAGTTTTTAGCATTTGTCTGACAAGTCCAGATTGGTATATCTCTGCATTTTTATGTCGATTTTAAACAGTTTGGTCCCCACTCCCTCATCCGCAGCTCAAGCTCATAGCCTGTATAAATGGACATAGCTAATCTGCATAGGAACCCGCTGCATTCCAAATGGGAAGTTAGCATGGGGGCGTTTCCGGCTCCATTGACAAAACTTAGCAACTCTCTCTGTAACTGCTGCTGTGAGCCTCGTTATTTTGGTCTTAAAATGTTCGTATTAACCTCCTCTACATGATCCTGGTGTTTTTATTTCACTATTTTGCCTTTAAGTAAATTCCTATTCCTAATATGGAACTCAGCTCCAA
This sequence comes from Paratrypauchen microcephalus, assembly GCA_036785185.1. Lineage (NCBI taxonomy): Eukaryota > Metazoa > Chordata > Actinopteri > Gobiiformes > Gobiidae > Paratrypauchen > Paratrypauchen microcephalus. Next base: position 1,077,289 of record JAVJIX010000074.1, read on the forward strand.
TTTCACTCCCATAACCGCTAGCCTCAGTGTGCTTCATTTGACTGGAGCCATAACAGTATGGGTGATGTCACACTCCGTTAGTCCACTGCTTTACACAGTCTATGCTATAGAGCCAGAACTGAACATGACCGTTCAATCAGATTTGTTGTTTTGAGTGACACATTTAAAATGACAAAGCTCATTTTAAATGTCACCCATCGTTTTGCACAAATTGAAACTTCTCTCGCCTCAGATGAACAGAGTTTAGTGCTTCTTTCATTGATACTGCTTTAAGTCCACATCATTTTTCTTTCCTTTCTTTTTTATGGTTTCTAAAAAGACTTGTATTATTGTATTAATGCGTAATTAATTTATTAATTTGAATTAGGTCTGCACTTAAAGGTCCAGTGTGTAGGATTCGTGGCACATAGGTGGATGGTAGCTATTGCACTTCCTCTTTTGGCTACGGCAGACCTCGAGGGTCACCCGGGCGCGCCGTAACGCGGACAGCTCGCGTACCGCGCCGACAACTACGGTATAAATAAAACATGGTCCCGTTCACTGTTTTTTTTTTTCTTTTCGCATGAAAACACACATTCCCGATCGTGTACCATGACAATCTACACATCAAATGAAACCTTACAGTCTCCTCTTTTTGACTATGCAATTCATTTCCCGGCACAACAATCACTCCCCGAGCACATGGGGCTTTTATACGGAAAAGCACAAAACGAGGTTTGTTACTTTGCTTACCTTTGAAGGCTCTGGACAGGTCAAACTCTGTATTTCACCATAAACTTGGCCTCAATTTGTCCGTAAGGATCCAGCGAATAAAATCCAGTAAAACAATTTAGTCCAAAACGCGTGTTAGATCCATTACGACGTGTGATCCGGCAACATGCTTGTCGTTGTTTACCCAAAACCACGAGCCTTGCCGAAGGCGGAGCCCAAATGTCCTTCTGCGGCTCTCGTATTCAAAATGGCTGCCTCTGCATGGGGAAGATCCCCCTTTTATGTGACTATATCTAAGTCCAAAAGAATACTTTGATTTCATGATGGAAGTGAAAAGGCTTGGAAAACAATGTTTTTTTGAATGGGTATCTTCAATTTCGGTAATTAACGGGTAAAAATCTTACACACTGTCCCTTTAAAGGAGAATTAACGTTTTTTACAATTCGGTAATAAAAGTTGTTTTACTCACCCATAGCACTTTGGTGTCATATGGAGCACTTCCAGAGATGTTTTAGATTAGCAATATCCGTAGCGCGAGTTCTCGGGGCATGTAATATATGCCCCGTGCGGTCTCCAAATAACACAAACTTTAGCACTATTCAGATCATAGAAGCTCAATGTCTTAGTCTACACTTTCATAATCTGAGATTTATCCATAATTTACATCTTTGCGTTTCATGTTTGGGTCCTGGGAGCTGAGAGTGAAATAAACTGTGAGTCCGCACATGCGCACTGGCGTCCTCATCTACTCGAAACTATGGATAAATCTCGGATTACAGGCCAGTTTTGACTCAAATGAAAGCGTAGACTAAGACATCGAGCTTCTATGATTTGAAAAGTGCTAAAGTTTGTGTTATTTGGAGACCGCACGGGGCATATATTACATGCTTGGGGCATATATTATATGCCCCGAGAACTCGCGCTACGGCTATCGCAAATCTAAAACATCTCTGGAAGTGCTCCATATGACACCAAAGTGCTATGGGTGAGTAAAACAACTTTTATTATCGAAATAAGGCTCAGATTGTAAAAAAATGTTAATTCTCCTTTAAACTCCATACTAGTTTATTTTAAACAGTTTGAAGTGGTCTGAAGTTTTTCCTCACTTAATTTATGTAACCGGTGGACTTCTGTGTTGTGTTATTTTGCAGTGCTTGTGGTGCATTAAGGAGCCACGGGACACAGCCATAGACTGTTTCAAGAAGTGGACTCAGCGAGTGTGACATCACCCATAGTGTTCGGGTTCAGCCACATGAATCTCGCAATGCTAGCAGTTACAGGGGCAAATTTAGAGCCAGGCTAGGATTTAGTGAGAAAAAAAACAGGATCACGTACAGCAGGTTAACACGAACATTTTAAGGCCAAAATGACAAGGTTCACAGCAGCAGTTACAGAGAGAGGGGCCACAATATTCCAATGTAAATCAATGGGAACCAGGGTCAGTAAGAACCAGAACAGTCCGCATGTTCTATTTGGAACACGGCGGATAGAGCGTTAGCTATGTCTATTTATATACAGTCTATGGACACACCGGGAACTTTTGGAAGCACTCTCCCTTTCTGGTTCACAACAGAGAAACACAATCAACATGTGTGGTCTATAGTTCAGCTCAAACTCTTCCCAGTAATGGATTTGGAAAGGGCACAAAACTACATACCTGGTTTAACTATACAATGCAAGCAAAATATAATTATGGTGAAGGTAAATAAAGGCAAAACAATAACAAAAGGACACGTATATCACAGGATTACAACAGATGACCTTCCTCGTCCTAGTATGGATTTACAAAGAGGCAGTGGTCAGATCCAGAATTTATCTGGGGGGCAAGGCAAAGGTCACATGAAGAAGAAAAATACACAGATAAGAAGAGGCTGGAGGGCCAGGGCTGCACAGTGAAACAAACCAGGTATGAATCAAACAAAAAGACAATTTTGTGTAATTATATTGTACACGTACAGTATATCAACTGGTTACGCTTATGCATCCTGAGCATTAACTTATGGGAACCTTAACCTTTGGTAATGCTAACAAATAACTAGAACAATCCACACATCCTGATTCTCAGACAATAAATGCTTTATAATTAGATTCAGACAGTACTTAGCCAACTTATTTTGACCTCAAGAGCTGCTTATATAATATGTCTGTGCTGGGGCAATGCTATTGAAATACATGGGGAAAAATCTGGTACAGGGGCTTTAAAATTTCATCCTGGAATTTTAGAATTACAGTTCAAATCTTCCAACCTAATCTAAGTCTTTTCTGTCTTCATTCCAATCAAATAACCAAAAAACAGCTAATAGACTAGAAAGGAGATGGTTTCTCTTTTTCTTGTAAAAAACAAACAAACAAAAAAAACTCTCCAAACCAGGTGAAGAGTCCAAATTATAACAGCGTGATTGCAATCAGGCCCCTGAATACTATTGACGTGGTAATCAGGAGGTCCCCATGAGCCCAGCTTAAAGCAACAGCGCCCGCTGTAGATAACACATGCTGGTGATTAAATGTGATTATGCAAGAGGCAGTTTACCCTATTGATTACATTGTACTTTGCCATAAAATATTCAAAAGGTAAGTATACAAATGTTGAACCTGATTATTTCTATTACTGACTAATCCCAAGAACTCATTGTATTAACAAAAATCAGCATTTGATCTATATTAATTTTAGCTGCCTCCATCTATATTAAAAGGTCCTATATTATGCTAAGCTCTTGTGAGCTTTAAGTCAAGTTAGAACATTGTAATCTTCTCAAAAACATACCCGGAGTTGTGTTTTGTTTCATTCACACATGTTGGAGTAACCCTGCATTATTAGTCTGTCTGCATCTCCAAAGCGCAAAATGCTCTGTTCCACCTTGTGATGTCATGAAATGGTGGTTTTCAAGTCAACAGTTTTTACCTTTAGTTCAGTAGAGATTGGCAATTCCAGGACTAAAATCATCCAAATAATTCTAGTGAAGATGTGTGGAGTTTAAAACACAGTGGAGCAATTTGTGTATGACATCACAAGGTGGAACGGACTGTTTTCAGTTTGAGAGAAAAACTCTGTGTTAAACATGCAAATTAAACAAAACTCCAGGTGTGTTTGTGATGAGGAAACAACTTTGTAGCATCAGAGTATAGTCTAAAAACAGCGTAATATATAAACCTTTTAACCTATGTGGGATATACCACAGACCATTATTGTCCAAGACCATGACCATGTTATTGTGACAAATAGGTCACATCAGGTATTTCGTTCTTATTTTAAGGCTAAAAGCCCAATGTGACATATATGTTATAGCGATATTTCCGTAAGTGGTTATCAAAGATCAAAGTCTGCTTTATTGTCAATTCTGCCATATGTGTTCAACATACAGTGAATCGAAACTTCGTTTCTCTCTGACCAGGTAGTGCAAAAAGACAGTGTACAAAATACAATATAAGAACAAAACACAACAAAACTATCAAAGACAAAATCTAAATCTAAATCTGAAACTAAAATCTAAGATCTAAAATCTGAAAGCAGTGCAACATAATAAACAAATACCAAAAACAAATGTCTAAACCAGGATTTGTTTTGGGTAACATCATTATGATCTGTCTTAAAGCTCACAAGAGCCCATTTTGTGTAATATAGGACCTTTAATTATATGATTATGTTCAATGTTCACATTTTAAAAGCTTTCAGAACAAGGAGCAGTTTTTATGCAGAATAGACCCCTTTACCGTTAGTAAACAGACGTGGCGTCACCGGCATGTGTGCGCACTGTTGACTCAGAATCAACCATGTCGGACCATAGCGGAGTATCTGAACGATAGGGAGAGCTACATTCAAAAGCTCACGTTGAGCAATGGGGTTCCACTACCAGATCCTTATGCGATCACGGAGTGGCAGTACGACCGCAGAAAGTGGCCAGATTTACAGTGGACAGATATCCACTGTTATTTAGTGGAGAAGCCCAGCGTGTATACAAGAGAGAAAGTGCGCGCATACAAATCCATGGATGCCTACCAGTTTGCCGTGTGTGGCCATGTACAGGAGGTAGAATATCACGATATCGATGGGGAGTTTTGCGTGTTGGCATCTGATGTTCTCCCCAGTCAAAGACAAGGCCACAAGACGACCATGTACAATGCTTGGTCTATCATCAACAAGCGCGAGAACTACGTTCTGACCGCCAACTGCACTTGCGTTGCAGGGTAAGTAACATACTACTTAATTCACCTTAATTCTTGAGTCACAGATGTGATCTCAGTCATGTCAAATGCCATTTATGATGGTCATGCGAAAACTTATCATGCATTTTAACATGAATTAAGTTATTAACATTAAGTTATTTGTGTTCGTTTACATGTGTCTGTCGTAGAGGTTACCCGGGTAATCTGTCTGTGAGCTTTGCAGTGTCCTGTGCTTGCTAGTTAATCATGCTGCTTTTTTAGGGTAATTTGCCCAGGTGTTCACTTGTGTGTATGTCAGTTGAATGATATGAACTATAATTTATTCCATTGTTTTCTCTTGTTCTTCTCTTCTATATCTTCGCTGGGGGTTTTATGGCGGCAGTGGCTTAGTTTTGAGTCAACAATGCGCGCGCATTCAGTGATGACGTAGCTTTGAAACAGGTCTATAAGGCAGACCCTCCAGGAATTCGCGATGTTGCGATTTGCAACTTCAACGCAACTTCAGCCAATCCCCGCGAATTCAGTGCGGTGTTGCAATTTTGACCAATCACCGCAACTTTTCCGCAATTTTTACTAATTTTGACAATCATCGGTGACATATTGAACGCCGACCAACTTCCTTCTGTGTAGGAGACATAACTGAGATGAGGTGCACGGTGCGTTTGTGTGTGTGTGCGGCAGAGGCGGTGGGTCACGTGAGTGTGGGTGTGTGCACGTACGGAAGTGTGTGCGTGTAAAAGCGCGCGCTCACCTGTCACACAGAGGAGAGAGTCAGGGTTGGGGTGTAGCCGTATTTTTTGTTGAACGCAAACCATTCATTCATCTTTCACGTTAATCTGTTCACCCTGCTGGTTTTCATGAGTTCCATTTTCATCCTGCTGCGCTGTCATAACTGTGTGCGCTCTTTTTGTAATAAATGCACAAAACGCATATCTGGATCTCAGCGTATCTGTCACCATAGCCTCCTCTTTGCGCGTCACAAATCTGCGAGCCATAGGACCCAACCTCATATTCTCGGCGGCTAAAAGGTTTGAGTTTGGAAGCCGCAACATTCTGCTTTACTTCCGTGTGACAAAACGAAACTGCGGCCGTGTCCCAGTTCCCAGAGCGCACAGCTCGGAGCGCGGCCCGAAGGGGGCTCAGACTGCAGTCAAGGAGGTGCACACTTGCTCAGCCCCAACTGCAGTCCGCGGACCGCTTAACGACTGCGGTCTTTGGACCGCGTGTTAACTGCGCATGGGACAAAAAAGAAGTGGGACAGCAGTCGTCGCGCCGGTGTTCTGGCGAAATGTGTGACGCACATGCCCTTCGGGCCACGCTCCGAGCCGCGCGCTCTGGGAATTGAGACACGGCTTCTAATGGCAAAGAAACATGTCTGCGGCGCCATTTGCCCACAAAAATAACAGCAAAAGACCGCGCGAAACAGTTCCCCTCCTAGTAGTAATTTATTTTCGATGTTGGTAAGGTTGTTTTAGGACCATATCTGTGATCTCTGTGTCTTTGTATTATTCTTTATCAGTAATAACTCAGTATTCAAAATATTACTCAATTTTAATTACAAAAAGCGACTATTTATCGCAACTTTCACTTCCTCCCGCAACAAAATCGCAACAAAAACCTTAAAAGCACCGCAACTTTCATCGCAACTTTTTGGAAAAGCTCCCGCAAATTCAGGCATTTTAGCCCGCAACAATCACAAAAAATGCCCGCGAAATCCTGGGGGGTCTGATAAGGCTACGTTTATACGGCGACGATCAAAACAGAAGACGCAAAAGTGGCGTCTCGTCTTCAATTTTTTATCCGCGTTTATACGAAGACGCAAAAGTGGACGCAAAAGCCAGCGAAGGGAGGCGCTGGACTGAAAAAAAAAAAAAAAAAAAATCACAACAGCGTCAAGTTACATTTCTAACCACGACTGTACCGGCTGTGGGGTCTCCCCTTACACAAGTGTGGAAGTCTAACGCATGACATTAGCGGACTATGTAGCCCGCTTAAAGAGCTCGAACGATGGGCATACGTGACCCGCCATCTCAGGGCCCCTGTCTGGTTCTACCCACGTCAGACGGCTCCTGGGCACTGCGGGTCTGAGTGCTCGTAGCTGGGTGCGGCGCGGGCCGCTCGCGCTTGACCCCTCGGAGGTGAGATCGAGACGAACCGTATCCTTCCCAGTGGCCTTATCACGGAGCCCCTCCGCGGGGGTACGGCAGGCGACCGTACCCCCTAATCCCACGGACCGAGCGGGGGCCGGCTATCGTCAGACACCATTTCTCAAAGCTGCCCGTAAGAGACTTCCCCCGCCCCGGGGTCTCGAACCAAGTATACCGGAGCCGGGGCAACTTCCCCGTCCGGTCCGTGCGCGAGGCGCGGCGGCACGCAACTACCGGTGCTCACGACCCGCTGGAGCCGGTAGTGGTGGTCCACCGGTGCTCAGGACCCGCTGGAGCCGGGTAAGGGGCCGGTGGTCCTCCTCCGCTAATACCACCACCGGTGCTCAGGACCCGCTGGAGCCGGGATAAGGGGCCGGCTCCAGCGGGTCCTGGAGCCGCTGGAGCCGGGATAAGGGGCCGGGATAAGGGTGCTCCAGCGGGTCCTGAGCACCGGTGGAGCCGCTGGAGCCGGGATAAGGGGCCGGCTCCAGCGGCTCCACCGGTGCTCAGGACCGGTGGAGCCACCGGTGCGCTGGAGCCGGGATAAGGGGCCGGTGGTGGTCCTCCTCATTGTATTGCCGCATCTATGTGACGTAAACGTGTACTGACGTGAGCAGATCTGACCAGTTTTGCGTCTTGGGCAGTTTACACGGAGACGCTACAGCGGAGCGTATTTAACTTTTCCACTCTGGAGGGTGGTTTCAGATTTTTGCGTTTTTAGGCCCCAAAAACGCCGTCACCGTGTAAACGAAAGGCACTTCTGATAAAATATTTTGTCGTTTTTACCCGTAAGCGTTCTCGTGTAAACGGGCCCTAAGACAGCAGGTTTTGTTGTTTGAGGACAAATGCTGGTACTTCAATATGTCAGCATTTGAGATTAGCAAACTGTGTCCATTCAAATTGCAATTTCGATTTGATTCCGATTAATTGATGCAGCCCTAAAATGTTCACTCCAACCTTTCTGTTGGAGAGTCCGCCATTTGCTCGACTCCATGGAGATGTCATTGCTTGGCCTGGAATATTCCACAGTATGGCATTCATTGTTATTTATGGTCTTAGGTTGGTGTTACATAGTGTTTGTAGTTTGCTCTACTAAGTTTTACTGTTGCTCCATTGTTTGTGTTTTCCTCCATCAATTGTGTGTAGCACTTGGGGAGCAGTCTTGTTTGTACAATGCCCTCGATAAATAAAGTGAATTAAAAGTACTTATCACCATGGAGACATCAAGTAAGAGGCTGATCAAGAATGTTAGTCCAACTTCAAATCCCAAGAGCCTCTGGCTGAGGACCTCCACCCAGAGGAATCTACAGCACAGATCTCCCTCAGGATGCACCTTCAAACACATGTCCCTTATCTTTTTCATTAGTTATCTTTATAAGAAAATTAATTACCTTTTTAAGAAATTTATTACATATTTTTAAAAGCTCACATCAATCTTTGCAGTTATTAGTAACTGAAAGGTGCATTGTGTAAATTTTTTAGTGGAGCGTCCGTCACCTGCTTTTCTTCATGGAAATGTTATTGCTTTGTCTGGAATGTTTCACCGTATGGTATTAAACCTTTCTATCTTCATGGAGACAAAACCAGACCAAGCTACAGGTCAGATCTGTGAAGAGGCGACCACGCTCACAGTCAGAATACATGTTTTTCTAGGTATTTTTAAGCTATAAAACCACCTGCAATTGACTAAATGTAAGGTAGAGCTGTTTAATGTCATACTGTGGAACATTCCAGGTAACGGCTCCATGGAGAGAAGCTGACGGGCCCTCTAACGGAAAAGTTACACAGTGCACCTTGAACATGTAGCCTACAATGGAGTAGAGTACAAACAACATAGTTATTTTGTCCATGTATGTTGCTGTAGTCCCTTGTGTCTGGTTAAAATTAAGCCCAAATCTTTAATAGTTAAGGTCGGGAAAAGGATTTGGGCTTGCCTTGCCCTGGCTTCCTGTTCGATTTAGAATAGATTTTAAAGATTTTATTGTTTTTAAAGCTTTGAATGGACTGGTCCCACAATACATCTCGGGCCTCATCCAAACGTACACCCCAGCGCACGCTCAGAGGTCTGAGGCCCAGCTCCCGCTTGTGGTGCCTAAGACGAGACTTAAAACCAGGGGTGAGGGCCCTCTCTGCGGCAGGCCCCAAGCTCTGCCCCCCCCCACGTCCGAACAGCCCCCACAGTGGAGAGTTTTAAGTCTTTTATTTAATTTTATTTACTTATTTATTATTATTATTTTTATATATATATTTTTTTAGCTTTATGCATTTTAATACTTTTTATTTATTGTTTTTATTTATGATTTACTGTCTTTCATTGTCTTAATTTGTCTGTGCAGCTCTTTTGAAACTGTCATAGTTATAAAATGTGCTATAGAAATAAAGTGGATTGGATTACTATAAAACAGCGGTCAGGAAAAAGTGGACTTCAGTAGTCTTTTGGCATGGCTTCTGTTTGTTTACTTTTAAGGACCTATGAATGGAAGTGAGTCACATGAGGGTAAGCTTCGGTCACTGTTTCTCAGCGCATCATGTTTTGAATCATTTATAGGCTTTACTTAAGTACAGCACAACTCTACATGCACATACCTACTCTGCTCTAATGTTAATCGACCAGCCAAGTTCAGAACCTTCAGAACATATTAGACAAATGTATTTGCTTATACCGTAGACCTCCAGATGACCCTTTATGCACAAGCCAAGACTATTCAGTGATGCACACAGCTAAACGCTCAGCTACATGGATAATGGTGTTGTCATAGTGATGGTTAAGTTTTCTGGTATTTGTACTTTTGTACTTATTGTGACCTCCATTAAAAACACAATTGACCTCCATTGTGGAAGTACAACTACTCTTTGTGGAATCATTTTATTTTCCATGGGGCATTGATAAGAATACTTGTTATAATAACAAAATGAAATACATAATAAAAAAGCAGAGTACCCTAGAGTAAGAGAGGTAACAGCATTCACTGCAGCCATGACCTCGTTTTAAAATTTGTACTTTCTAAATTGTTTTCTTTTAAGTGTTTTGAAAAGTGCTATGTAAATAAAATGTTTTTATTATTATTATTATTATTATTATTATTATTATTATTATTATTATTATTATAGATTAGGTTCTTTAGGTATTTTGCATTGATTATACTCTTACTGTATACTGTATACTTAGATCCTTATGTACATACATTGACCATGGATTGGGACAACGCTACGGTCAAAAGCACAACAAACGCATTCGCTGGATTGGAGAGGCCATCGAAATCAAGAAACACGTCCACCAGACTGTGAATTGGGATAAGGGGGGCGTACCAACTCTCGCACACTGCAGATGGCGCTACTGCTCCAAGCGGGAAAACAGCACCAAAATCTGTTTAAATCATCTGAGGAGACACATCACAGCAAAACTACATGACATTTAAGAGGAAGAATTGTCTTTTGGGACATTAGTGTTGTGTGAGAAGATGCCTTTTCAGAAGTACAAGGGGTCCTCGGGTTACGACGTTGATCCGTTCTTAAGACGTGTCGTAACCTGAATTTCGTCGTAAGTCGGAATTTGATTTTGATCTTCCAACCAAAGCACCAATAACCTTTCCATCTCAATAATTGGACCACTACGCTGCTTGGTTATCACTGTCGCTTTCATAGGAGCAGATCAGAGCCCACATCAGGTACTTCCGCCCACATTGGGCACGCACACGAGGCCGCCGTGCGCCATTCGCGTTTGTTTACGTCGCTTACCACGTTAAACCGCGTAAGACGGAATGACGCGTAATATATATATATATTAGTGCTGTCAGGCGATTAAAAAAAATTATCTAATTAATTACAGGATTTGTAATTAATTAATCGAATTAATCGCATTTTCATGTCATATCTGCTAAAGGTCCCCAAATAAAGAATTTGAATTCTAGGGCATTACAGAATTGTAGTTTTTGACAAATCAATTGAATAAAGAAGAAGAGAAAATTTGAAATCCACATTTTATTAAAAAAAAAAAAAAAAGGTCAAAGACATCCCAGCAAACCAATTAGGCCAGATGCTTATTCAAAAATGCAATACAAATACAGATACATTAAATTTTTAAATAAAATAAGGCTGAGTCTCAAATAGGCATTTAAGCAGACCCTCAGTTCAAAATGAATACTAAAGCTGAGTCAATACAGCAATTCAAAATAATAAAATATAACACGCCTCTACATAAGGCAACATCAAGAACAAGAGGCATTTCTTTTAGGCCTATCTCATAGGCCACATTAATGTAAGTCAGGAGAACATGACATTGTTTACCATAGTGTAACAAAAATCTAAATCTACAGTATCTGACGCATAACAACTCAAACTCAAAAGAAGATCTGGGGTTACAGTATCAACTCTTCAATTAAAATTAAAAAACACCCCAAAATAAAATTACAGGATCTGACAAAAGACAACTTTATATCTCCTTGAGCCAGTTGCTCAGACACACAAGTTTGTTTACATTGTCTACATTGTGTACATTGAGTGTAAGGCTGCCCTCTTCTTTTGTATGATGTTACCTGCAAGTGAAAAGAGTCTCTCACATGGAACAGACGTTGCAGGAGTAGCCAGGTATTTGCGAGCAAGCAAGGACAGCTGTCCATAGGCTCCTGCATGAGCTGCCCACCACTCCAGTGGACACTCTTGTATTCCAATGCACGGCTCAGCTTTGTAGTGGGCTAGAGGCCCCGGCTCCTCTATGTCCGAGTCGGAGTCTGAAGAAGACAGCAGGAGGAGGCTCTTCTTTGCTGCTGGCTCATCCTCTGTGGGTGGAGGAACAGCAGGTCCCGCTTCTGATCCTCGCAGCATCTCCTCAATCCAGGTCCACACCTTAAAAGAGGCACAATTAATTTGTTGCTTGGGACTTTCTAACCAAAGCACTCACAGAACACTGGTTTTCTCAGTCACACACATACCTCAGCCCTCTCATCCTTGCATATGCTCTTCAAGTCCTTGAATCGAGGGTCGAGGGCTGTAGCCACCTTCAGCCATCTGTTGTTGATGGTGGCTTTGCGTTTGTCTAGGTCCTTTGAAAAGTTGGCCTTGAACTTTATCATGTAGCCTGGATCCTCATCAGTGGGATCCATGACACGTTTGAGATGGCAGAGTGCGGGGAGCACCACAGAGCATGAGACATAGGTCTCACCTCCAAGCAGCTCAGTCACATATCTGCAGTGGAACAAAAATATGGCAATAATGAATTCACATAATTTTTGACGAGAGAGAGAACAGGTGTGCGCGTGAGAGAGGGACATACTTGCAGGGTTCAAGAACGACCTCCAGCTTCTGTAGTTTGTCACACTCTAGGTTAGTCAGTGTGGCCAGGTTGTGCTTCTGTCTGGCCAAAGTGGCATTCACAGCCTCCTGGTTCCGCAGGTACCGTGAGATCATCGAGAGTGTTGAATTCCATCTTTCAGTAAAATACAACTGCATTAGGTGGCTGTAAGTTTTGAACGAACACGCACACGCACACGCACACGCACACACACACACAGAATAAATTACCCCAATAGGAAGTAAACAGTCTCACCTTGTGGATACGTCTTGAACCAGGGGCTCTCTGGCTTGTCCGAGGGCGGTCTGCTGCTGGTGCAGTTCTTCTGTACTGGCAGGGCTATGCTTGAAGTGTCCTACTATTTTACGGCACTTTGCCAGGGCGGTGTCAAAGCCGCTGTCCTCAAGGCAGACTGTGATGGTTCTTTGCAGCATATGTGCAGCACATGGTATGTGCTCGAAAGGCAGCTGGTGTGCTGCTGCGACCATGTTTCTTGCACTATCGGTTCCGATCGTTGTCACTTTGTTTTCTATTTCCCATTCCTTTATCACAGCATCGAACTGCTCGGCGCATGCATCGGCATGGTGGCGGGTCACCGTTTTGCTCACGGTTAACGCAAAAGAAGAGTTTCCACTCACTATCGATTAGGTGCGCTGTGACTCCCAAGTAGTTGTGATTGCTCACCGAAGTCCAGTGATCGCCCGTAAGGGCAACACGGCAGGCCCCCGCCAACAATTCTTCTTTTGCATTCCTTTCATTGTTGTACAGCTGGTGAATTCTTTTCATTACCGTAGTTCTCGAAGGTAGCTGGAATTTTGGGTCAGATGACGCGATCTGAAACGCCTCCTTTAGTCCCTCGTCTTCTACGGTTGAAATTGGCCTGCAATCAGCAGCAACCCACTTTGCGATCGAGTTTGTCAGCTTTCCTGAAGTCGCTTTGCTCATTCGTTTGCCAGCTTCTGTGAGCGTGGTTTGGCGAAGTGTGCTCACATTAGCACTGTCGCCGCTAACACTGGTACTTGCCCGGACATGTTTAGCGTTCAAATGATATGTCAGGCTGGAGCAGCTTCGGTGATAGGAAAATTCTTTTTGACAAAAGCTACAAATCACCGCGTTCTTGTTGATAGTCCCGTCTTGTTTTTTTTTATAAATAAACTTGCCGTTCAAAGGCCCGAGCAATGATTTTCTCGCCTCCTCCCCCGAGTCCATCGTCAGTTTCCTCCAGGGTTTATTTGTTTGATTAGCGACGCAGGTGGAAGTGTCACTCCACTGCCAAGTTGCCTACAGGTCCTTCAATGGGACAAATTTAATATGCGCCCACATAGTATTGCCGCTCATAATTAATTTAATTATAATTTTTATAACGCGTTAATTAGCAGTGTAATTAATTAATCTAATTAACGCGTTAAACTGACAGCCCTAATATATATATATATATATATTTTTTTTTTAATGGGGGCGCGTTCGTAACCACGAAACGGCATAAGTCGAGACCGTCGTAACCCGAGGACCCCCTGTACTTTAAATTGGCATTTAGTATTTGCAATAATAATATCACTTGGCAGATTTTTCCAAGCAGACTTTTTCCATGGTTTGTTTTGACTTTGGGTCATTTGAATCTGCTCTCTGTGGCATGTCTGGTTTCATAATAGCGCCTATCAGAACTTGTTTTGTTTGGTAAAATTAATGTTAATTCTCATCAAATATTCTACATAGTGAGTTTTTACTGGTCAAATTTGGTTCCTCTTTTGTTTTTTTTCTGAGGTTGGTTCAATAATTCATGTTTTCTTCCATCAGAATGATACCACACTTTTGACTGCTGGTAATTTTGAAATATCTCCAATACTTACTGACATACTGACCTTTGTATCAGCTAGCAAACATGCATTCGATAGACTATAACCTCTCAGAAACATCTACATATGTCATGCACAGAGGAACACTCACCTACGTCCACTGTTACCTCTTGTATATGAATAAGTGACTGCAGGGTGAGTCTGTGCTGTCAAAGTTTAGTCCTGAACCAGAAAAAGCCTGAGTTGTTAGAGCTGAGAGCTGTAAGGTATGTTTACATTATGTATTTATGGATATCTGAAAACTCACCATCACTGGAGACGTGAAGACTGATACAACTGAAAAAATACAATGTTTGATTTTTTTTTTTTTTAAATGGTGCAACTTAAAATCATTTCAAAATGTAAAAAAAAACCTAAAAAAAAAAAAACACTTAAATATCATGACTACTTAAATGCATAGTTTACGTAGTAACCATACTACGAGTAACCTTATGTCAGGTTGACAGTTGAGTCTATTCTGTTGATACTTTGCAGCTGATGTCATGGTGTTAATTTTCATTTAATTATTTTATTATTCTTGACCTGGTTTTAGTTTGTTTATTCTCTAGCTGTGTGTTTTTGTGTTTTACTTCCTGTATTGATTGATTGCTCCGTGTCTCATTCATCTGTGTGCATAAATACCCTGTGTTCTCCTTTTCCCTTTGTTGGTTCATTATCAGTGTCATGCCTGTTTGGATTTTGTGTTCAGTCATTCTTTGTTATATAAAACAACTTTGCAAATGCTCTGCTCCAAACGTGACAGCTGATGTCATCAACTTTCCCTATAAGCATGCTGCTAATTTCAGGTACCGCTCTATCTGAAGCTCTGTTACTCAAGATTTTAGTCTGAGCTTTGTTTTAACACAATCTGACCAGAAAGAACTGATTTAGTGGAAATTACAACAGATGAGTTGATTTGTGCTATTAAATAACTAAAATAAACTACAGTCATAAGATAGTTAGCATTAACCAACAGTTTTTTCAGTTTGTCACGCTAACCTTTTTGTTGAAAATCAAACTCCTACACACAGCTATGAATGCTTGTACTGATCACAGGCTCCTGAAAATGTGTTGCAGGGCCACAGTAGTGTTTGTCCACTGATCCGAATGTTGGCAGTTCAAATCCTACTCTCCACATTAACGTCATTGGTATAGACCAGTTTCAAAGCTACGTCATCACTGAATGCGCGCGCAGTGTTGACTCAAAACAAAGCCACTGCTGCCATAAAACCCCCAGCGAAGATATAGAAGAGAAGAACTCGAATAAAGAGAAACAGATGGAATAAATGATAGTTCATATCATTCAACTGACATACACACAAGTGAACACCTGCTGCTTGTTTTGGGTAATTTGCCCAGGTGTTCAATGGTGTTTAATCATGCTGATTAACTAGCAAATCTCACAGACATATTAACCGGGTAACCTCTACGACAGACACATGTAAACGAACATGAATAACTTTGTTAAAATGCATAAGTTTTCGCATGACCATCATAAATGGCATTTGACATGACTGAGATCACATCTGTGGCTCGTGAATTAAGTCGTAGTATGTTACCCCGCAACGCAAGTGCAGTTGGCGGTCAGAACGTAGTTATCGCGCTTGTTGCCCAAGCATTGTACATGGTCGTCTTGTGGCCTTGTCTTTGACTGGGGAGAACATCAGATGCCAACATGCAAAACTCCCCATTGATATTGTGATATTTTTCCTCCTGTACATGGCCACACACGGCAAACTGGTAGGCATCCATGGATTTGTATGCGCGCACTTTCTCTCTTGTATACACGCTGGGCTTCTCCACTAAATAACAGTGGATATCTGTCCACTGTAAATCTGGCCACTTTCTGCGGTCGTACTGCCACTCCGTGATCGCATAAGGATCTGGTAGTGGAACCCCATTGCTCAACGTGAGCTTTTGAATGTAGCTCTCCCTATCGTTCAGATACTCCGCTATGGTCCGCCATGGTTGATACTGGGTAAGCAATGCGCGCACATGCCGGTGACGTCACGTCTGTTTACTAACTGTAAAGGGGTCTATAGCGGTCACTGACTCGCAGGTTGGTGATGAGATCCCACAGATGAATACTGTTGTGGGGCAAGACACTTAACCCGCCTCACCTTTACTGTCTGCGTACTCTAGTGTATAAATACTGTATGTGTGAATACGTGAGTGATTCCTTGATGTTGAGTGCTGTGAATATGGAAAAGGGCTATATAAAAATGTGATTATTTACCATGGAGATGAGCAGGTGATACCTCCAGGCCAAGCTACAGGTCAGATCTGCGGAGAGACAAGCCTGGTCAACAAAGCAGGATTTTAATTGTTTTTATTATTGTGTTTTAAAGTACAATTAGCATTTTTACCTGATGAGTAAACACATTTTCAGGGTGTTTGAAGTGTCCAATATGTCAGACATCAGCTTGAAGAGAGTTCTCCTGGAAATCCTGGCTCTAATTTTTTATTTGGCCACGTCATGGTTTGGAAGTGGTCATGCTGTGTAACTGCAATAAAAAAGAAATGACAGTGCAGTTCTGATTTAAAGGCCCCGTATTTAGCTATTTTCTGAACTATGTTATAAAATAAAATGCAGCTGTTAACTTTACGCTTTGGACATAAACATACTAATAATAAAGTGCTACTCAAACATGTGTGAATGAAACAAAACACAACTCCAGGTGTGTTTTTGAGGTGGCAAAAACATTGTAACATGGCTTAAAGCTCACAATTCAATTTCGCATAATATAGGACCTTTAAACAACAAACAAATGAAAGATCTTTAATGCAATACTGTGGATCATTCCAGGCAAATCATAACCATGATCATATCTTGGCCCATCCATCAGTTCAATTACCCAGAGCATCTTTAACTCTCGACCTATAGTTTTTTTCTCACAAAACGCTATTATGATTTTCTGTCATTTCACAGAGAACGTGTATGTGGTATGGTTTATCAATAGGACCACAAACCTTTTCTGAGCGTGCATTGGCATTTTAGACAGCTCTATAGTTCCAACAGTATTGATCTCATCCGGCATATCTGATCATGCCTGAGAGCTTCACCCATGTACCCATCAAAGCCATGACACAAAATGAGAAATTAAAATAATGACTTGATGTCTGCTATAAGGGTGTGCTCTCTGTTCTTTTTTCGATTTTAAATGTCATATATTATGCGAAATTGACTCATATGAGCTGAAACACCATGTTATAATGTCACCTCCTCAAAAACATACCTGGAGTTATGTTTTGTTTTATTCACACGCTTGAGTAATCCTTTATTATTCATCCGTCTACCTCTTCAAAGCTCAAAATGCTCTGTTCCACCTTGTGATGTCATGAAGCAGTATTTTTCAAGTTAACAGCTACTTTTAACTTTTA
This sequence comes from Paratrypauchen microcephalus, assembly GCA_036785185.1. NCBI lineage: Eukaryota > Metazoa > Chordata > Actinopteri > Gobiiformes > Gobiidae > Paratrypauchen > Paratrypauchen microcephalus. Next base: position 1,094,817 of record JAVJIX010000074.1, read on the forward strand.
GTGAAGATGGAGTTTAAAAACACAGTGAAGCACTTCCTGTATTACCACAAGCAGATTTGTTTTGCTAAATCAGCTTAAAAGAGTTTTTTACCACGTTATAGCAGATTCCCCTCATGATTTACTCCCCTGAAGTTGTATTTGGAGTGATTTGTACATGTTTTAGTCATATTTTTAAGATGGAATTTTGCCGATCAACCCCCATTTTCGCCGCCACCAGCATATGCCCACTGTAACGCACTTCATTCTCCAGTTTTATTTTTTTTACGATACACGTAGGATTCGGCAATGTTGTATAGTCATTTTGGTATAAGTGAAAAAAATAAAATAAAATGTATAGTTATGCATTGGAGTTTTTTTTTTATAAGTCAATGTAGATTACATAACAATATTAAAAATGGCAAATTATAACATAATAATCCCTTGGGAGTCATAGATTATTACTATGTATTAGACTCAAGCACAATATGTGTTCTTTTAGGAGTGACTGCATTATAACTTCATAACCCTATAAATTACCACTGTCCATCAGTGCCGTTGTTGCTGTGTGTGAAGCAGGACCACTGCACCAGCACACATAGGTGTCCTACAAGCGCCTGGGCAAAACAATTACGTGAAGAGAGTTTTGCATTTTAGAAAGTGTTTTGAGATTCCAGATCAGTCCCTTGTGGCTTTGATGTGGTCAGTGGCCCATTATTGAACAGATTGAAGAAACAGTCTATCAGCAATATGAGGCTTTGGGGCCGTTTAGACGAGGACGATTGCGACTGAAAACGATAAAATATTCTATCGGAAGTGTCTTTCGTTTACACGGCGGCGGCGCCGTTGGGCTCTGAAACCGCAAAAATCTGACGACTCCTTCCAGAGTGTGGAGTTTTGAAGACAGCCCGGGTCGCGTCTCCGTCTAAACGGCAAGAAGCGCAAAACCTGTTCACGTCGCATACAGCTGACTGGATGAGCCAAGCCGGTAAAAACAATAACAATACGTCGCAGGTGACAGAGGCGAGTTTGGACAAGACCGGGCAGAACCAGTCAGTGGTGGGACAGTTTTGAGAATGGATTAGTTGATGACAGTGCTTGGGTGGAAAACTTCAGAATGACTAAACAAGCTCTTGTTGGCACTTCTGGGCAGTTCTGCGCACTTCTGTGCTGGCATATTGTGAACTAAAGTCATAACTGATGCTGGGTTAGCGTTGGCTCTTTGGGCATTATTCTGCGCAGTTATCTGGCATATTGTGGAAACACACACACACACACACACAGCTCTGATAAAACTGCAGGCATATCCCCACTTTCCTCTGTCCGAGCACCACCAAGTGCACTTGTCTGTGTTCTGTGTTTCTCATAGTGCTTTAGCACTTTAGCAGTTTAAGTTGCGTTACCACCGACTCCCGAGGTGCTCTTCTTGTGCATTTTATGCTGTGTGGCTCTGTGCTGGGTGACATGACTGAGATACGCATTATGTGCCTGTCCGTGTATAATGTAGCCTATAGGCTATGCATTATGTCCAACCAAACATTTCGGTGACACCCTCTTGCGATTGTGCCCCCCCGAGTTCACATGCGTTCCGCGGTCTATGCTGTGACGGAGCGCCTGTAGCTGTCCGTCATTCCCCGACCAGTGCCTCTTTCTCTCACTGGCCCCAGCGCGCGCCTAGACGGCAGAGCACGGAGCGCTTTCTCCGGGTTTGCGTAACCAGACTGATTCAACTGTTCCCTGCCTATAAACTGTTCCCCGTGATCTGGACTGATCTGTTCCCCTCCCTGGGGCGTACGAGGGTGCACCCTTGGATGCTAGCTGCTGTGATAATGTCTGTGGAAATGTCTGTAAATACCTTTTGTAAATACTTTTGTAAATACTACTGTTTTTGGGACTTGTTTTTCACTGTAAATATTTGCACTGTGTACACTGGATTGTGGTGCAAATAAAAAGGGAATACACGTAAGCACGTATTCGACTGTGCCATCATTTTTTTCCCCCTCTCGTATCTTGTCCAAACGAACCCGTGACATTTGCTCTTGTTGTATTAAGCGAAGAGCTCCGACCCGACATCGAGGGCGAAACAACCGTGATGAGAGCCCCCGTGGTGTCCTGAAAAAGGTAGCTCTGACATTATATTAGCGGCCTGGCATGCATATTCAATCGAATTCGCCCACGTTTGCGTCTTTGTATAAACAAACATTTCCTGTTGAGAACGCTCGTCTAAACGATTGAAGACGAGACGCCACTTTTGCGTCTTCTGTTTTGATCGTCGCCGTATAAACGTAGCCTTTGACTGAAATGCAGGACCGCAGCTGTCCGCACAGAGACAAATCAAACTCAGCTATGTGTTACTATGCTGTACTTTGATGTACTTTGATCTTTTTGATCTTCCACTTTAATCTTTGATCTTTAATCCTTGATCTAACTCCAGTTGAATTGAAGGGTAAGCCAAGACAACGAGGTAGTTGTTGGAAGCCTTGGGCTCAGAAGCTGCACAGTCTTTTGACCGTTACGTAGCACATAAGGACGTCATGTAGAACGTCATGAGGCATTGTAAGGACGTCACGTGGGACGTCATGTAGGGAAGTTACAAGCTTTAAAATTCCTTTTTTGTTTCTTTTGTTGTTCCTTTTTTCCACTCTGTATGACTTTCACTTTAGTAAAGATAGAAAAGACAAACTTTGGATTCAAGACTGTTTATTTTTGTTACGTGCCGCGTTGGAAAGAACCTTCGAGAGGCTCAAGGCTAGTGAGTCAGCGCGCTGCACTCACAAACATTATGTAGTGATCAATATTACTTACAGCCGTCACTATTGAATCTTTGGAGTGACATCCTGCTGCGGGTGTTGTGCATGTATCTCTAATGGTGAGATTGTTCAAGAGTTACCACAGTGACAGAATGCACACATTAGCAAACACAGCCAAAAAAAAGTTTGAAGATTGTCTGAAAACTTAAGAAAAAACACAAAATTGGGTTTTCATTGTGACTGTAATTTAATGTGTAAGACACATGTTTAACAGCACAAATCCTGTTGTCACCTGTTGTCAATGGTGGAAGTTAGTGAAGTAAAAGTAGTAAAGTACAGTACTTATGTATACAGTACTGTAGCATACATTTTAGGTATCTGGATTTTTACTTTTACTTCATTACATCTGAGAGCAGGTATCCATACTTTCTACTCCAATACAGGGGGTCCTCAGGTTACGACGTTGATCCGTTCTTAAGACGCGTCGTAACCCGAATTTCGTTGTGGCTTTGATTTTGGCTTTGATCTTCCAACCAAAGCACCAATAACCTTTCCATCTCAATAATTAGACCACTACGCTGCTTGGTTATCACTGCCGCTTTCATAGGAGCAGATCAGAGCCCACATCAGGTACTTCCGCCCACATTGGGCACGCACACGAGGCCGTCTTCTTTGCCCTATAACCACAACAAAGCGTATTCTTCCACCGTGCGCCACGCGCCGTTCGCGTTTGTTTACGTCGCTTACCATGCTAAACCGCGTAAGACGGAATGACGCGTAATATATATATATATATATATATATTTTTTTTTATGGGGGCGCGTTCGTAACCACGAAACGTCGTAACCGGAGACCGTCGTAACCGAGGACCCCCTGTACATTTTTCAAACGAACTGAAACCACATTTGTAGTTTGAGCAAACAAAAATATAATAACAATCATAATCATGATCAGAATAAATAGCTAGAATAAAAAAAATGATTAATTTGTTTCAACTCAACAAAATTCACATTTTTTAATCAAAATCACTACATTTAAAGGTTTATTATCTCTGTGTGAAATACTTACTTTTTACTCTTTTAATACATTGGGTACTTCAATACTTTCACTTAAATAGATTTTGCATGTGATACTCTTGATTTATTTTTTATTTTTTTTCCTTGTAGCTGCACTTTTACTTAACAAAACTGAGTACTTTTTCCACTGCTGCTTGTTGCAGCTCCAGTTATGGTTCTTTAGTTCTTTATGGTCAGATTGTGTTAAAATAGCAGTTTAAAGTCTAATAAAGCCTCAGACAGCAGAGCCTACAGTTAGCATCACAATCCTTGGGAACATTGATTACATCTCCTTCATAGTATCAATAGGTTAAATATCGACATGGGGAATCTACAACTGAAATACGCACAGAAAACTAGCATCCATGGTATTTTAGAGCCATATCTCTTTTCGAAAATAAGATTCTTTTCCCAACCTCCTCTTAATCGTCTTTCAACTCATTCTCAAAGCTAAAACACAGGATTAACACAAGAATTATTGACTAGATTTACTCCTGCGAGAATGTCCATTGCTTTGCCCAGTAATTACCTCTCCTCAGACCCTTGGGAGTTAGAAAAGGTTTCTGTAATCCTGGGTATTGTTAGTTATAAAAGAGGTAGTCTCATTATGTCCAAGCCGCTTACACGTGAATTCACAGCTCTTGGTGATCGGTGAATGGGTGAAAGCTGCTTTTAATTAACAGCAGAAGTGTGCTGATTACAAAGAAAAGATTAGGCACCTGGTCTACAGTGGCCAGTGCAAGTTGAGTGCAACGTGCAGTGTCAAGGCTGATCTTAAGTAACTCTACAATCTAAAGAATGGTGTGTATTTGTATGATTAATAATGAATACAGTGTACAGATAATACTCAAGGTTATGATATCCACAGAAGTGATCTTCTGTATTAACAATGGAGTGGCTGGCTGCTTCTATGGCTGCCAGGCTAGCACACTGAGTAGTTTCTGAAAATTTTTGTTTTTTGAGCTGTTTTTAACATCATATCATGAAATTTTAACCAACTAAGAAGTGCTGCATGTGCAGTTCAAAGGACACAAGGAAGGGTCTGTTGGATTTTGCGAAATGAGCTGTTCTCTTATCCATGGAGATCATGCAAGAGGCCAGCTAAGGAGCTAACTATTTTTTACACCAAATGTGGAAGCAAATGTGGCAGAAGACCTTCCAGATCAAATACTCCAAGAGCTTCCAGAGGAAATAATTTGAGGGAATGAACTGTTTCATTACCGACCAAAACCTCCTTAAACTCCGCTGACAGAGGATCTGCTGACCTTCCCTGACCAGTCCTCCTGTTAAACTGCCCTGAGACCTTTGACTGAGACACAAAAGCCACTGAGAAGCTCAGGATAAATGTTGTTGCTTGTCCAGTATGAATGTGGTTAATTAATAATGCACCAAATTGTAAAGTGATGTAGAGGGTCAGGAAAAGTACAGAAATTTTAAATGTATTTCTTATGTCAAAGTAACTGCTGCACTGTCTGTAACTAATAAAAACTATTTTACGCTCATCAGGAAGCATGTGTTTGCATGTGAGTTGTTGCTAGCGTTATCATAAGTGCAGTGTCCACTCTGGCCTCTGAGGGCTGTGAAAAGTGGTTATAAATCCACTGTGGTGAATAAGTAGCAGAGAAAGCATAAGGTAAGCTTAAAAAGGCACAGGTTCTGTTTTTCACATTTTTAAGTTGCAGGAATGAGCGACCGGTAATGAAAAAAGCTGAAAAGTCACTGAAAAGCTAGGGGGGTTCCAGGGGCATTGAGGAGGGAGCCTGTGTGCACTATGAACGGAGAGGAGCGAGAGCATGAAAAGGCGAGAAGCGGCGCGCTGACGTGAGGCAGAAGGACAGGTAGGATGTTTTATAAAATTTAACCTTCTCTGTGATACACGCTGGTACGCAAAGGTACACACTGCTGCGAACAAGCTGCGTGCACTGGCACGCTGGTGGTGCCGCAGTGTCTGCGGCTCCAGACGAGCGCACCGGCTGCAGTGAGAAGCCCTGCACGGTCCTGCACACCGGTAAAAGTTTATTGCTAACGGCAGTGGCCGTAATGAAATATGATCGCAATCATCTCGAGACCAAGACCAGTGTCGAGTACTACGACACTACGATCTACCCACACTACCTTGGCGATCTACTGGTAGATGGCGATCGACGTATTGGGCACCCCAGTGTTTTAGACACTTTTTGATTCACAGGGTAATACTGGACAAAGTGCGTCCCTATTCAGCTCAATACAGGATGCATACTTTTATTTCTGAATACGAGACGATTCCGTTTTTCAAGGGACAGTTGGCAACCCAAAACACAACTATACATATATATACACCCAAAATTTATCTCAACAGGTTTGTACTGATATAAAAAATGACCCAGGCGGCTGACAAAAAAGCAGAAATCTGCCAAAAAGATGAAATTTTTCATCACTGAAGTTGATAAAAATCAGGTACAATTCCTTTAAGTATTTATACTTTTATAAACATGAATTCCCCATAAATGTAAGTTAATCAGCGTCGCACGTTGTACTAGCTGAGCGTACAGCGGCAGATGGTCGGGGCTGTGGCCAGTCTTTGCTCTGCTCATGTCTCCTCTGTTTGGGGGATAGACACATGGATTACGGGAGAATGATTGGAATAAAATTACATTTCAGAGTCACATGGGCAGACTGTGGATACATGTGTCGAAATGTCTGCTCAGTGTTGTCATAGTAATCAAATCTAACTGTTGTGATGACCGAGAAAGCTTCCAGCGAGTTTGAATGACTGACTGAATGTTGCCATCTCCAGTGTTCATTTTTTTGAGTTTTATGTTTATAGCCAACATTTTGAGGGCTTTTGACCATTTTAAAAATATTATCTTGTTTTTCATGGTTGATTGCTATAGCAACGTTGGTTATTACTCGTCACTCTGGAACCAATGGATAGCCTGATATTTGGGATACAAAATACAGTATGACATTCATTTTGCTTTATTGTGTTTGTTTATTATTGGGTAATTAAGCCCAAATGTGCAAATAAAATACAATTATTTCCCTGTCACTATTGCAATAACACCACCCTGGGGGTCTTCTATATGTATGTCTACGGTGGAATGGAGACACAAGGCACACATTCCCAAACGCTGTCAAAACGTTTTAAGATGGAAAAAATACATTTGCAGGACTCAGGACTCTGTTATCAATTTGAGATTTCATGGTTAGGAGTTTAATTTTGAATAAAAAAGGTGAGAGTGACCAACTGAAAAACTGGTGGCTAATGCTATCTATCTTGTGACAAATTTTATGTGTCAGAGTCTAACAGCACAAATCATCTTTGTCTGTTGTAGTTCAAAGTAAGCCAGCTCTTCCTGGTCAGATAGTGTTAAAGGAGAATTAACGTTTTTTTACAATCTGAGCCTTATTTCGGTAATAAAACGAGTTTTTTTACTCACCCATAGCACCTTGGTGTCATATGGAGCACTTCCCGAGATGTTTTAGATTAGCGATATCTGTAACGCGAGTTCTCTCCAAATCTGTAACGCGAGTGATCTCCAAATAACACAAACTTTAGCACTTTTCAAATCATAGAAGCTCAATGTCTTAGTCTACACTTTCGTTTGAGTCAAAAGTGGCCTGTAATCCGAGATTTAGCCATAATTTACAGCTTTGCGTTTCATGTTTGGGTCCCGGGAGCTGAGAGCAAAATAAACTGTGACTCCGCACATGCGCACTGGCGTCCTCATCTACTCGAAACTATGGATAAATCTCGGATTACAGGCCACTTTTGACTCAAACGAAAGTGTAGACTAAGACATCGAGCTTCTATGATTTGAAAAGTGCTAAAGTTTGTGTTATTTGGAGACCGCAAACAATTACGGAGATCGCAAATCTAAAACATCTCCGGAAGTGCTCCATATGACACCAAAGTGCTATGGGTGAGTTTTATTACCGAAATAAGGCTCATATTGTAAAAAAACGTTAATTCTCCTTTAAAATGAAGCTTGGATTAAAGTCTAACTTGAGTAAGAGCTTCAGACAGAGCAGTGCCTACAGTAAGCATTGCACCCTCAGGGAATGTTGATGACATCAGTTGCAAAGTATCACCACTGGCAATACGTTCCCAAACTTCTATGTATGGCTGAATTCCAAGTTTCATCTTTCAGCAACAACCTGTAACTTTTTGGAGGTGCCACGTCACCCGCATGATTCCGTGGAAATAGAAAGTTAAAATCATACTTTAACAAGCTTTTTTTTAATAGTACTTTTACAAGTTGTTTTATAATCAGAAGTTACGCAGTGGGGCTTTAAATTATTGTGACGATCTGTTTTGTGTTTGTGTCGCCATTATTTGCTTAGAGTGCTCAAAGTTTTGATCTTAAATTTAATGTATTCAATTGCAGGCGTTTTTATTGCTCAAAAATACCTGAAAAAACATTCTTACTGTGTGCAGAATCACCTCTCCACAGATCTGACCTGTTTCCTGTCCTGGTGGCGTCATTTGCTTGTCTACATGGAGACAGATGTGTTAAATGCCATACTGCAGAACATTCCAGGCAAAGCAAAAGCATCTCCATGGACACAAGCAGGTGGCCTTCTTCCCAAAAAGCTACCCAATGCAGCTTTAAATCCTCATTAAAATGTTGTAATGACATTGAATTATTGAGGGCAGGTATAACATATAGATCTTAAAGAGGGGGTATTTTACTATGGACTTCTATGGACACGTAAGATATGTTACCGGCCATGGAAAAAAACAGTCACAAGTCGTCCCAGAGGCATTTTGAGTTATTCACAGACTCTGAAAGTGTAGATTCTAAGCTTTCCAACGATGCCTTACACATGGAAATCTGAGAACATTTGAAGAATTTGTGGTAATTCTGAAAACGACAAGCTGAGAAAAAATGTGTTAAAGATGGTCCTGGTTTGGTTCTGGTTTAGTCTTGGTTTAGTCCAGTTTTAGTCCTGGTTTAGTCCTGTTTTAGTCTTGGTTTAGTCCTGGTTTAGTCCTAATTTCATCCTGGTTTAGTCCTGGTTTACTCCTGGTTTACTCCTGTTTTAGCTCTGGTTTAGTCCTGTTTTAGTCTTGGTTTAGTCCTGGTTTAGTCCTGTTTTAGTCCTGGTTTAGTCCTGGTTTAGTCCTGTTTTAGCCCTGTTTTAGTCCTATTTTAGTCTTGGTTTAGTCCTGGTTTAGTCCTGGTTTAATCCCGTTTTAGTCCTGGTTTAATCCTGTTTAATCCTAGTTTAGTCCTGGCTTAGTCCTGTTTAATCCTGTTTTAGTCCTGGTTTAATCCTGTTTAATCCTGGTTTAGTCCTGGTTTAGTCCTGTTTTAGTCTTGGTTTAGTCCTGGCTTAGTCCTGGTTTCGTCTTGGTTTAGTCCTGGTTTAGTCCTGGCTTAGTCCTGGTTTAGTCCTGGTTTAGTCCTGGTTTAGTCCTGGTTTAGTCTTGGTTTAGTCCTGTTTTAGTCCTGGTTTAGTTCTGGTTTAGTCTTGATTTAGTCCTGTTTTAGCTCTGGTTTAGTCCTGGTTAAGCTCTGGTTTAGTCCTGGTTTAGTCTTGGTTTAGTCCTGGTTTAGTCCTGGTTTACTCCTGGTTAAGCAACCACTGCTGTTATCTGAAACATGGAGAGGCTTCTTCATGATCTCAACTAGCACATTCTGCAAAAAAATGAAAATCACAAATTTACAAAAAAAAAAAAAAAAAGCTTCTATTGCGATTTTCTTGTGTTTACGAATCCCGCCATTGTGACCGGTTTTCCCGTGGCGGGTCACATATTTATATCCTCATGTTCCCTTTTATGGTTTTGAAAATGCTATATTTGCTTAAAACAATGTATTTACATGTTTTAAGTTTCACAGTTTTTGCTCCGAATCAAAACTCACTCCCCCTTCAGAGCGCCATCACATTACGGTCGGCTTGCGTTCACGAAACTGTTGAACATCGCACCAGGTTTGTGAAGTTGTTGTGTATTGTTCTGTATCATGTTTTTGCATATTTATGGAAAATTGTCGCGTGGGAGCATGGGTGACGTAGGCTTGTGGACGGAGCATTGGACAGAATCTTACAGCTAACCAGGAGGAGGGTTTGAATAAGATCTAGGAATGATCACTATATTGCTCAAACATGCATGGATGACATTTAAAACCTCTTCAGTAAGTAGTAGTAAGCTCCAAAAAGTTGATTTTTGCATATCATCCCAACTTTAAAAAGCATAAATAGTTTTCAAAATATAGACAAAGGTACAAAATGTGGACAGACATAAACTGTTTTTCACTGAAGGGTGTGAAAGAAGCAAATATAGAAATGCTATGGGCAGTTAACTTGGCTACACTTTGGGCAAGCAGTTTCCAACTTTATGGTGCATTTCCTGAACCTGCTGACTTCAATAACACTTTTAAACCAAATAGCCCCTGGAACTGGCTCTGGCTGTCTTTAAAAACACAACAAATGGGATATTCTGAACATTACAAATAAAAGAAGGGTCATTTGTCTGTTTAATTATTATAGTTGAATGTTGCAGTCCCTGTGATCTTCCAACTTCCTTGAAACTCCATATATGGTGTATGATCTCCCGTGCTCCTAGTCCTTTTTTGGTCTTTTCACTGCTAACTAGATATATTTGCAGCTTTTTGTCTAAATCTTAATGTGTGCTGTGCTTCAGTGGCCATTGCAATTTCAAGTACTACATGACATTACAAAGGACTGCCCTATTTAGGTGTTTCTGATTACAAACACCAGGCTGCAGGGTCGGAGTTTGAAGACTGGATACCTGTTAGTAACATACACCAGATTCAGATGTGTGTCACTCTGAATTAACACATTCTACACGTTATCAGTCTGGAATGGCTCTCACTGAAAACGTTCAGAAAACACGACGCGTCATGACGACTATTTGAATTTGACATCTAGTTGAGAGAAAAGCACAGACATCTTCTCTGTTTACAAATGCACAAAGTTCTGACCTTCTGCATGTTTTTCATAAACTAAATAGTCTGTATTGACGCTAAAATAGACTAAAGTACTTCTGTGGCCATGTTTGTTTTGGCTCATTTGGGCGCTTCACCTTTGGCTTCTGCACAAATGTCAATGCGTGATGTGATTGGTCGTCCACCACCTGTCGGACCAGCAACGGGGACCAAGATGGATTCTCGTGAGTTTGTGAACTGACAAATCTGACTGTAATCATGAAAGAAGCAAAATGACATGTCATTTTTTTCTTTTCTGTCATATCTGTGGTCCTTCTGTCAAGCTGATATACATTCAATGTGATGATCTTTGATACAAATTATTCAGACAAGTGCAAAAAGAACCCGAAATGATCAGTCCCTTATCTTCTGGACATCACTTCATCAGAGTGATGTCGGAGTATAGTATCCAGACTATTTTGATTATAATGCAATTATGAGAACAACAATTATTTCTTCTACAATTTAACATTTTTCATAGTGGCAGGTTTTTTAATGTCAAGTGTCCAGTTCTGGGGATATAATGTGGAGCCACTCTGCACCATCAGCCACAGTTGTAGGTGTTGTTTTTGTGTTCCTTTTACTTCTTTACTTCTTTCTCTGCGGTCGCATTGGGACAATACTGTCTGATGTTCCCTTTTGCTGTAGCAGAATGTGTCTTGCTCCATTACAGATAGTGAAGAAAGTTTGGACACCCTGAGGGCCATAGGTATAAACTCTCTGAAGAGGAGGACTGCACACTGGTTGTCAGGATAGGCATGGATCCCATGGGTGCACATGGAAGCACCCACGCGAATCTCCGAGCATTCACCTGAATGTCCCTGACCTTAAACTCTCAAACATACAGTATGTTTGAGAGTACACTCTTACAATGAGTGCTTAGTGTGTCTCCTCAATCCTCTAGCTCCATACAACCATACCCAGGTGTTACTTTAATAAGGCTTAGAACAGTCATTTAGAAGAAGAAGAAGAAGAAGAAGAAGAAGCAGAAGAAGAAGCAGAAGAAGAAGCAGAAGAAGAAGCAGAAGCAGAAGCAGAAGAAGAAGAAGAAGTGACTTTATTGATCTCACACTGGAGAAATTCTTCTCTGCATTTGACCCATCCTGTTATTAGGAGCAGTGGGCAGCACATTACTGCGCCCGGGGACCATCTCCATGATCTTCTTGCTTCGGTTTGGTCAGGACCTCAGCTGGAGGATTTTACCTGGAGCATGTTTTGGGTCCCAATATGATGTTATTGAGTTTATAATTGTACTATTAACTCATTCAGTGCCGGAGACGTCTATTGACGTCCCCTCGAATCCAACCGTTGAGTGCCGTGACGTCTATAGACGTCAATTGCTTTTTTCAGCGGGGGTTGCTAGGTTACGGCCTGGAGCAACTTTTGAGGTGTAATTCACATCTCTCAACCTGTAGATGGCGATGTTGTATCATTATTAGCCGATCAGAGCCGGGGAAGAAAGGAGGAGTGCAGCGTGTGTATGGTGTATTGGCCAGAGTAGTAAGATGGCGAGGCCAGAGAACCCGGAAAAGCAGATAACTGTTGATCAGCGCCTATGGAGCGATCAGATTGCTCTTGGGACCCAGGATCCTGGATCAGAGGATCGCAGAGACAAGCCGGATCAAGCAGCGAGGTCTGAGCAGAGATCTGCTGTGCCCGAGGAGGGGGCGTGTCCTGTGTGCGCTGCACGGACCAGGGAGTCTCCTCAGAACTACGACAGCTCCAGAGAAGAAGTTTACTGACTTGGAGCAGTAATGGTGCTGTATGGTAATTGTAATGAATGAAGTTGTGTGTGTGTGTGTGTGTGTGTGTGCGTGCGTGCGTGTGTGCGTGTGTGCGTGCGTGCGTGCGCGCGTGTGCGTGCGCGTGTGTAGCTGTGTGTGTGTAAAGGTTTATGCATGGGCTTGTGTGTATGTACATATATATATATGTATGTGTGTGTGTGTGTGTGTGTGTATTAGTTTTTATTATGGGTCTGTACTCTGGGCCTCAGACAAATCCTCAACAAAGTTCTATTTTATAGGAAAAGATATTATATCCTGTAAACATCTCTTGGCACTATTGATTTGAACGAATTTTCAATTCACAGAGCCTTATATTCTTATATTTGTAAATAAAAAATGTACTTTGTCATCAAAAATCTCTTTCTCTGTTATTTTAGATGTTTGAGGTGTCACTAAATCGATAAATATTGATGTCAAAGTCACTGATCTGCTCGAAATCCTTCTCTGAACTAAACGGTCGTTTTCTCCATTTCTTGCTCAAAAACCAGTGTTTTTGCTGAAACTTCCCTATGTTCTACTATCAGTTATTTGAGAACCGAAAAGGTTAGAAACATAATTTTTTTCCAGGTGAAAGAAGAGAGTCGACACTTTATTTTGATGTGTCCCATGTTTATATAGTCAAAGAACTCAGTATTCTGTGGGTCTTGGAAAATCAGTGAAATTCTACTGAAACCTGTGGCACTCTGGGGTTAGAATTCTGAAAACAGGCCGGCACTGAATGAGTTAATTACATCCGCATGAATTTTAGGAATGTTACAATATCCAAATCTCTTGGTACGATATATTCACAATATGCATTTCATGGTATGATATTTATTGCGGTATTTTGGGGATGTATATATACTATAACAAAACTGTGAATATGCTACTTTTTCCTCTTAAAATGCCCTGACAAGACTTAATCCAAAGAACTAAGATTAAGTAACTAAGTAGAAGTTAAGTAGAAGTTATTTGAACAGTTATTTCTTCATGTAGTCTGCACTGAAATGGAGCAAAGGATCATGGTGTATGTAGTTTCCTCTGTTTATATTTTTTTTTATTTTTTTTTATTTTTTTAGCTATTGCTGCACCATAACTATTAATTTAAGTGAAGGGACTTGTAATTTGATGTGTTGTGATTGGCCATGATATTATTGTGAGACCTCTGACGATATGATATCACGATATTTAATTTATTGTTACATTCCTACAATAAATTGTTACATCCCTGGGTGGCAGTAGCTCTTTGTCTAGTGATCCAGGGGTTGGCGGGTCCGCTCTTGACAGGTTGACCGCGTGTGATTCCAGCTCCCACAGATGAGCGCTGCCGTTGTGTCCACCCCACCTCTCCCCCAGTGTCTGCGGACACTGGTAGCCCCCATGCCAGAAGATACATCAAGGCCTGTTGTGACGTGAGCCGTCCTCCTGTGGACCCACCACCTGCGGGAGGATTCATGGGGGCTGGTGCATTGTGTTCTGGGCAGCAGATCTGCTTGGACTGCTGCTCCCATGACCCAGAAAATGGAAAAGCAGAAGTTGAATGAATGAATGAATGTTACATCCCTAGTGAATTTGCTGTAAAAGAAAAGCGACCTGAATGCCAATTCATTTCATTGATTTCTGATCTTTTCCCTTGCCCCACACCCTTCCCTCTTGTCGCCAAAGAAAAAGACACCGTATGTTACCTCTCCAAATGTTTTTCTGTCATTACATGTTGTGTATAACTGTCATTGATTGTATTGCATCTTTTCTACTCTGCATCTCCCAGTCGGCGGCGCAGCGGCCCCTCCCCTAGCCACTCTATACTGTCCTGCCTGGTTAGTGGGGAAACGAAATTTCAAATTCACTCTATGTACATGTACATATGATTGTTTTTCGACAATAAAGCAAACTATGACTATGAACAAAAATTGCTCAGAGGGCCATAGTTTGAACAGCCCTGGTATAAGCAGCTCTTGAAGTCAGATTAAGTCTGCTGTGTCCTTTCTGCATCTAATTATAAAGCATTTTATTGTCCAATAGTCAGGAAGTGCGTATTACCATGATTGTTGTTAGCTGTACTGTGACGACAGAACTCTGCACTGGCCTATGAATTGTGAAAACCAAACTCATTGCGGTGAATAATTAAGATGCTCAGAATGCATAACACAAGTGAGGAATAACTGCAAACTGTTTCAAATGTAAAAGTTCTATTTTTCACATTTTTAAAAAAGTGCCAAACGGAAATGTTGCCCTGTAGTTTGTATTGTGGACAGTGTTTTTCTATTGATCCATTTCAGTTTCCTAACTAAACTGCAAACACCACAGACTCCGCTGACACCAGTCCATCACCATGGTGCTGGGTTGAGACTGTTAGCTGCAGTGTTGTCCTATAGCTCAGTGTGAGGTCTGATTAGAGGAGCAAAAAGCAGGACACTCGAATCCACCTCCTCTCTCTTTTCTCCCTCTTTCCACTTACCCTCCTCTCTCTCGCTCCCTCCTCTACTGGGACCACCAGACCCTGTAATGATCCCAGTCCAAACCCCAAGGCCAAATCTGGAGATGAGCCAGCCCAGAGCCCTGTGTCTCCTGGGGCTGGACACTGCCTTATAGAGGCTGGAGCAGGAGGGGGAAAGGTGAGCTACGCTTTACTTTTGACAATTCACTTTTTAGGAGAATGTTGGAATAGTGTCTTTAAGTATCCTGAGACCGCTGCAAAAGTTCAGTTTTTCACATTTTTAAGACAGTAAAAAGTGGGAACAACATCTTTAAAGGAGAATTAATGTTTGTTTTTTTTACAATCTGAGCCTTATTTCGGTAATAAAACAAGTTGTTTTACTCACCCATAGCACTTTGGTGTCATATGGAGCACTTCCAGAGATGTTTTAGATTAGCGATTAGCGTTCTCGGGGCATAGAGCATGTAATATATGCCCCGAGCGGTCTCCAAATAACACAAACTTTAGCACTTTTCAAATCATAGAAGCTCAATGTCTTAGTCTACGCCTTTGTTTGAGTCAAAAGTGGCCTGTAATCCGAGATTTATCCATAATTTACAGCTTTGCGTTTCATGTTTGGGTCCCGGGAGCTGAGAGCAAAATAAACTGTGACTCCGCACATGCGCACTGGCGTCCTCATCTACTCGAAACTATGAATAAATCTCGGATTACAGGCCACTTTTGACTCAAACGAAAGTGTAGACTAAGACATTGAGCTTCTATGATTTGAAAAATGCTAAAGTTTGTGTTATTTGGAGACCGCTCGGGGCATATATTACATGCTCTATGCCCCGAGAACGCTAATCGCTAATCTAAAACATTCTGAAGTGCTCCATATGACACCAAAGTGCTATGGTTGAGTAAAACAACTTGTTTTATTACCGAAATAAGGCTCAGATTGTAAAAAACTTTAATTCTCCTTTAAGTCAGGTGCCTTTTTTTTTGCCCCTCACAGACAAATAAAGTTTTTTGAAATTATTTTAGATGACCCTCGGATTTTTATTTATTTATTTATTTATGTATTTATTTATTTATTTATTTATTTTAACTTTCAGTCCAAGTCTGAAAGTTAAAATAAGTTAAAATAAAATAACCAGTGTAAATGCAGCATTTACACTGGTTTGTGGTTCTATTTGCATAATCATTTATATTGGTGGACTAAAGCATATATATTTCTTCTATATTTTTATAAATAAAACTGCATGTGCAACCTGCACTAGTAATTAGACATCGAGTGATATGGGTTTATTCATGGCCGATGCCGATCGTTTAGAATCCAGAGAAACCGATAAGGTCTGCCAATATTTTTGGGCTGATCTGTAGGCGAGACTGTGACAATTTTCCCTAAATTATATCACTTAAATTTATTCACCCACAGCCTTTTGATACCACAAAGAGAGCTGTCTAGTCACATTTTGTCCAGTTTTCTCTTCACACTAAATCTTAATGTGTATTCTTTAAAACGATATTCCAGGATTTTTGACATGGGGGCTCATTCCCGAGTTAGCCAGAGTGCTGCAGAGATGTGGAGACACTTTTTAGTGAATTTAATGGAGTCCTTCCAGTTGCAGAGTTTTCAGTTGCTAGGCTAGTGCAAATCAATGGTAAATGGTAGCCTGATTTTAATCAGGCTTACCCATTCCATAGTGCACCCAAAACAAGTCAACTATAACACCAGACTGTCGATGCAAATGTCTGTGTTGATGGAACAATTTTAGAAATATAATCAACCTTGTAATTTAAAGGATTTATGTCCTTATGCAACAGTGCGTTTTTTCCCCGATCTAGCTAGGCATGGGCGGAGTGATATCACCTTGCAGTTAGGTTTCCAGCTGATATTTGTTTACCTTCAGCTGTCGTCGTTAGCCGTAGCAGTACAGTACAGTAGCAGGGCAGTAGCCTGCCCTGTTCTACAATTCAGACATGGCCACGTTTGGAGGTCTCCCCGATGCTTGGAATATACAGACGAAGAGTTGAGAGAGATGGATGTTGAAAGGGCAGAACGCGAGAGAGTGTCGGTGAGTTAGCCCCCGCTACAGCTACAGAAAACCGGGTTATTGCATTGTTCGTTGGAATGAACGATCAATGCGGGGCTGTCTTTTCAGTTTCGTGCTCAACAGTGTAAACATCTCTTCTGTAAATCGCGTCACTGTGAAACGACATATAAATTTGCATTGCATTGCATGCTCATGTGAGCCTATTATTCCACTCTGCCAAGCTATAACACATAGCGTTACCTTTACATGAATGTTCACGAGCTAGCAACAACTTTATGAGCGTGCATGCCTTTTCTGTCAGCCGGGTAGACTACAAGAGTGAAGCAAAAGCTCTAGCACAGTCTTCATCAATCGACCAGCACGCTAACATAACGACAGGAGCAAGCTTGGGTAAAAAAGGTACAAACCTGTTCTTCATCACGGGATCTTGCTCTTGGAAAGACAGATGGTACTGCAGTGGTTGTCAGACTAGGCTTTCCAAGGGATTTGGTGTAGTAGTCTGGTCTGAAATGATCACTGCAAATCTTCTGTTTATGTAGCGTCTCCACCGGTGTGTTGATGTCTAAGCCAGCAGCTACAAGCCACAGTCGCGTCATTTCTCGATCGTGCACGGGAAAGCTGTGAAAACTTTGTGGTGCCCACCTGCGGGCTTTATTTGTACATTTTCGAAATGCACACTGAAAAACCATTTTGCCCAGTAGTTCTTTTAAAATTCACCTCTTCACTCTGTGGTCTTCCCTACTACGATTTTTCTCGCTTCTCTGTTTACGTGATTGGTCACTTCACAACCAACTAGAGTAAAGTAAAATTCCGCTGCTGTTGCGAAGCTAGTCCCTCAGATATGGAATGATTCATGCTATTCGCAGTCAGTTTTATTTCAAAAATTACTCAATCAACATATATTTACATCAACAGTCTGCCGTTATAATTGACTTGTTTTGGGTGCACTGTGGAGTGGGTAACCCTGATTTAAATCCGGCTACCATTTACCATTGACTTGCGCTAGCCTAGCAACTGAAAACTCTGCAGCTGGAAGGACTGCATGAAATTCGCTAAAAAGTGTCTCCACATCTCTGCAGCACTCTGGCTAACTCGGAAATGAGCCCCCATGTCAAAAATCCTGGAATATCCCTTTAAGCAGCAGATCAGGAAAACCAAACTATCGGCCGGTGCTGGAGACGTAAGGCCGAATAGTGCAAATATCGATCCTATATATCGGTCTATCTCTACTAGTAATACAGTTATCATTCGTGATTTATGTCCAATTCAGTGCTCATCTCTGTGGAAACTGCCTTGCCTGGAAAGTTCCAAACTATTGTATTAAACATATCTGCCTTGCTTCCATTTTGGAGTGAAATTCATAAATCATTATAAACTGTGTTCTGTATTGGGTTTCCTGATGGGTGAAAATGTGAAAGCTATAACCAGGAAACAGTTTAAAGGAGAATTAATGTTTTTTACAATCTGATAATAAAACAAGTTGTTTTACTCACCCATAGCACTTTGGTGTCATATGGAGCACTTCCAGAGATGTTTTAGATTTGCGATAGCCGTAGAGCGGGTTCTCGGGGCATATAATATATGCCCCAAGCAGTCTCCAAATAACACAAACTTTAGCACTTTTCAAATCATAGAAGCTCGATGTCTTAGTCTACACTTTTGTTTGAGTCAAAAGTGGCCTGTAATCCGAGATTTAGCCATAATTTACAGCTTTGCATTTCATGTTTGGGTCCCGAGAGCTGAGAGCGAAATAAGATGTGACTCCGCACATGCGCATTGGCCTCCTCATCTACTCGAAACTATGGCTAAATCTCGGATTACAGGCCACTTTTGACTCAAACGAAAGTGTAGTCTAAGACATCGAGCTTCTATGATTTGAAAAGTGCTAAAGTTTGTGTTATTTGGAGATCGCAAACATGTGCCCCGAGAACTCACATTACGGAGATCGCAAATCTAAAACATCTCCGGAAGTGCTCCATATGACACCAAAGTGCTATGGGTGAGTAAAACAGATTGTAAAAAATGTTAATTCTCCTTTAATTCCCAAATTCCAATGTCAGATGAATGGTTTGAGATTGATTGATATTTTTAAGATGGAGAGAATTACTTTTAGTGCAAGACAGTAATAAGACAAATTTAAGAGCAAATGGAAATGGTGGACTGAATTTATCAGAACAGAACTGTGAAGAAAAGACCAGATTTTAGTCATAGTCATAGACACAGCTTTATTGTCGAAAAACCATATGTACACGACACATAGTGAATCGAAATTTAGTTTCCCCCTGGCCAAGCAGAGACAGTTGATAGAGACTGGGGGGCCAGTCTCTATCAATCATGTACACACCGCCACTTGGAGATAACAGAGTGAAAAAATGCAATACAATCAATAACAATATTCACAAACATATTACAACAAAAACAATTGGACAGGTAAACACACAGTGTTTTTTTCTTTGGTGACAGACAGGCGGGTCGGGAAAGGGAGCAGAACAGAAAATGTATGAAATTGATTGAAAACTGAAGTAGAGGCAACCATTTCTAAATAGACAGGGCAACGTGTTTACATAATACTAGTGCAGTGTGCTCCCACCAAATTGGAATGTCCATGTTTTACAGTGTGCCGTGATAACAAACCACAGCTGTGACCCTGGGATCGGGGCTTTAGACCTAGCCCCTCGCTGAAGTGTTCGTACCTGGTCGGGTGGTGAGGGCTGGTGCTCAGAGGGGTCTTCGGAGCAGTGAAGGAATGTGTCACAATTACGTAATCGACACAAAAGCAAAAAATGGATCCACAAATGCAGACTCCACATAGAAAGTCAACTACATTTGTTTTCAAATCTCGAAAATATATTTACAAATCTCGAAAATATATTTACAAATGCCTGTGTATTTATATACATTCTATCATTTATTTGTATGTCGCGTTTTTGTATTTGTATTTTGTGTTTGAATATTTATAAATGTATTTATATTTATATATATATTTTTTTAATTATGCAAATCTTTATGAGACAAAATTATCTCCATACTCGAAAGACCGTGGATACGCAAATAATCGGACAACGAGGCAAACAACGAGGCAAGTAAGTGTACCCAATGATGTTTGCAGGAACATTTTCTTTATAGACTTTAGGACATGTTTAAATACTAATTCAGCTTTCGTGTGGTGATCATATTTCATGACGGCCGCTGCGGTCAGCAATAAACTTTAACTGGTGTGCGCACCGTGCGGTGCGGGACTGTGCGGGACTTCTCATTGCAGTTTAGCCTATTTCTGGACTAAAACAGGACTAAACCAGGACTAAACCAAGACTAAGGTGTGTGTGTGTGTAGTGTCCTATACTATTTTGTATTGTATTAAATTGACAATAGAGGTGATTTTTATTATTAGTGAAAGATTTTATGGACTTTTTGTTATAAAAGCATTTCCATTTTAACAAAGTACCTTCTAATTCTGACCTTTCCTGAATGTAAACACCAAACCACAGTGATAGTCAGCTCATCATTTTCAGATGTGCTGTTTTCAAATGGCCACAAATTCTTCAAATGTTCTCAGATTGCCATGTGTAAGACATCGTTGGAAAGCTTAGAATATACACTTTCAGAATCTGTGAATAACTCAAAACGCCTCTGGGATGACTTGTGTCTGTTTTTCCGTGGCCGGGCATATATTTTCTGTAACAAATTTCTGTTCCTTTGAGATTGTCAGATTTTTTAAATGTATTTTTCTATTGTATTTACTATATCTTGACTCCTATAAATACGCTGTTCCTCAGAGATGGACAGAGCAGCAAACGCAGACGCCAAGCAGGTGACACTACCAAACCATGTATTATTTGGTATTTTAGAAATGAAGCAGTGTGAGTGCGGCAATGCGCCCCACTAGCCTCGGTCTTGGTGTTTCTAGAAGTTTCTAGAAGAAGGCGGGACAAGAAGAGCTGCTATAAAAAGAGTACTCCAGAACACAGAATGTACGAAATGGCTCCTACATATCCCGGCCCCTAATTGGCTAAGCTTTAGCAAGTCAATTACTAACTTAAGAATTGGAGCCATTAACTAATTTACAGTTTTAAATTTAGCTGTTACATTTCTCGAACATTTTTCTTCAAAAAGGTTAAGGTTAAAAGGTAATTCTTGTCTTACACTTTTTTACAAGTAAGTATACTCTTCACAAATTACAGTTCATATCGGACGTGTAGTAGGTCCTTCTCTTCTTCAGTCTTCACCCTGTAAGAGACACAATTTGGTTATGGGTCGTTGTATGATACTCGTCTTCCTCTGGACTTCAGCGCTGCGGACCATCCCCTTGGAGTCTGGCATAATCTTGGTGATTCTGTCCAACATCCAGTCATTTCTTGCCAGGGATGATTTCTGCTGCCGTGTCCTGTTTCCAGATGGATGTGGTGAAGAATAAGGTGTGTTGTTCTGTGTTGTTTACTGAGTAGGGCGGGAAGCTGGCTTCCCCAGGCGTCGCTGATCTGTTCAGACGCCCCCCTACTCCAAACTTTTCTCTTTCTTTCTCTTTCTTCGATGGTACACCCGGTAGTGAGGTATGTACCATCCTCTACGGCTCAGCTGCTCATCCGGGACTCTTGTGACGTATCCTTTCTCTAGGATTTTGGTCATAAAATCTTTGTACTTCCGAAAGAAGTCTGAAATCCTGATGGGTTCCCTCTTCCAGGAGTCGAGTATTTGCTCGGCTATACCTCGGTTGCCTGGCATCTCCATGCAGACATCCCTCAGAGGTAGTTCAGTGCAGCAATGGCCATCCGAAAGATGTGCCGATGTGGCCACCGCGCGCACAAACTGATTGTCGTGTTGAGATGGCCCTTGCCTGTCCTCACGCTGGTGTTCTGTAAAATCTGCTTCGTAGTGCATGACTTCTATGGTCGACACAGAGATGCGATTAACGAAGTTCTGTTTTTCGGCGTCATCAAATTCTTTCCCTGGGCATCCGCTGACAGGCCCGTTGACTACCCAACCTAGGGCCGCCTTCACGGCATGCGGTCCATTGTTTTGGCTGTTGATTGTCTCCCACGGCTCTTTAGCCTTGTGAAACCAGATGTTACATGACATGAAGCTCTCAATCTTCAAGCCTCTCGAGGCGAGATCGGTTGGACCCCAAGAGGTGTCAACTCTCGAGATCCACTGAACTCCTGTAACAGCCCCTCTGACAACGGAGACACGGCCCATCACAAATGTCTTGAAACGAAAAGCGTCATTTTCAGTGTACCTTAGTACCGTCGTGCTATTCGTCCAGAAGACCAAATCCTTCAGGGGGAGTTGAAGTTCTTCCTTCAACATCCGTTCAATCTTGACTGAGATCACTGCAGCCGACAATTCCATCCTAGGGATTGGAACCTGCTTAAGAGGAGCGACCTGGGACTTCTCCATCCAAAGGCAGACATGTTTCTCCTCTTGCTCGTTCTTCAATAAGAGGTACGACACAACCCCAGATCCATCTTGACTTGAGTTTGAGCAATGATGGATTTGTGCGCTCTTTGTGGGCCCGAATGTGCTGGACTTGCAACATTTACTCACGCTGAGATCTGACAGCTTGTCAAGGTCTTCTGGCTCTTTCTGCCATGCCTGTTGTAGCTCCTTTGGAATGTCTTCATTCCCGGCCCCGGTTTGTTCACCGCTTCTACACCCTGCACGTACGAGAGCACCACACTCAAAAGCCGTACCTGTTGAGTTGTCATCTGCTTTGGTCTCCTCCGATGAGTGATCTTGCTTTATGACGTGCAAAATAGCAGGATGCCTATAGGAACAGTCAGGGCAAGAGCTCTTTTCTTTACAGTCCTTAGACATGTGGCCTGGCGTAAGACAGCTAAAACAAAGCTCTTGAGATTTCTCTCATTCAAAGGCCGCTCTTTGATCTTGTTGCACACGTTCAGCGCATGTTTCCCCTTACAGTACAAGCAGGGACTTTGGAAGGCATTGGCTGACTTTACTGCTGGTGCTTTCTTCTCTAATTGGTCTTTACCAGTGTTGTTATCAGCAGCAGTCACGGTCACAGCGAAGCTGCTTCTTTTCGGCTCATCTTCTCCTAAGTTGGCTTTCCCTTCTGTGTTTGCATGTTTATCGGTGGCTGAGGTGGCGTACTCAGCGCCTTTGAACAATGGGCTTTGCCTTTGCCTTGTTGGAGATTTTCTTCTGACTGAAGGAGCGCTCGGCTGCGCCTGTGAGACGGTTGGTGCAGCAGCTTCAGATCCGACGTCATGCAAAGGCCTTTCAAATTTAGCCTGGTCGCGGCTATAGGTGGTGCACATTTCATTTCCACTAGTCGTACGCTTCGATGTAGCTCTTGACTTCCGAGCATCTTTATTCTGGTCGTAAGCTCTTAATTTGGCATTCGCGGCTGCAATGGCAGCTTCCATCTGCAACCGCTCCTTTTTAGCTCTCAAATACGCCTCTTTTTCCTCAAATTCTTGTTGCAGGCGTATTTCCTCTTGCTGCCTTTCTTGCTGCAAGCGTATTTCCTCTTGCTGCCTTTTTTGCTGCAGGCGTATTTCCTCTTGCTGCCTTTCTTGCTGCAAGCGTATTTCCTCTTGCTGCCTTTCTTGCTGCAAGCGTCTTTCTTCTTGCTCAAGCGCTTGCCTCTGTATCATAGCCGCTTGGCTTGCTAACAGAGCTGCACGTTCTACTCTGGCTTTTGACCGCACTGAACTAGTACTGGAACGTTGAGATGTACGACTCGTAATTGAGTTAGCCCTAAAAGTGCTATCCTCCAGTTTAATTGCATTTTGCTCTCCATCTGTGGCCCTTTTAGCAGTTGCGATCCATTCCTTTGTTTCATTGTCGTTTCGTTGCTTGGTTAGCTGTGACAAGATTCCGCTTCTCTCGTATTTTAGTCGCTCAATATCTGCTTTATAGTAGTAGTCAGACAGCGCGCCAGCACTCGCTCCTGACATCATGTTTCCCATATACATCCTTAGCCTGTGACAATTCCTCGAATTCCTCACGGCTTCTAACTCTTCCTAACTTTCACCGACACTCGGGAAAGGAGTTATTGGATGTGTCTTTAGGGCACATACTTCTATTTCCGGTGGCTAGCAGACTAGTAAAACTGAGAAGAGAATTGTCAGACCTGACCCAGGGAACGCTTGCTTCAGCCGTGGATGGAGTTTCTTGTTGGTTCAGATGGTTCTTTCTTCAGTCTCCTGACTTGATACTGATCCTTTTGACCTTGATGTTTAGACTTCGTGACTTAAAGTTGCTTATTAGTCCTTTGATTTTAGCGAATCTTTTGACTTAAGTATGTTGCTATAGTCTTTTGACTTAAATGTGAGTGCGGCAATGCGCCCCACTAGCCTCGGTCTCGGTGTTTCTAGAAGTTTCTTTCCGACGCGTCACGTAAAGTAAATAAAGAGTCTTGAATCCAAGTTTGTCTTTTACTAAAGTGAAAGGTCATACAGAGCGGGTGCAAATAAGGTGAATAAAGAGGGAAATGGAAAGATGAATTTCTGAGGCTTGTGGTTTTTCTACGTGTGTTGTGTTAGGCTCTGTATGTGTGGTGATGTCCTTCTTGGCGTCTTTGTGTGTCGTATAGCGGTGAGCTCCTGCCTGTCACTGGGAGACCGGGCTTCCTTGTCCTCCGTGGCTCCCGACAGGACTCACCCTACGTTGCGTTGTCGACGGTGCTACTGGTTCTTCTTTGCTGTCCGTACGTGCCTTGTAGCGTTGCGTTTTCCCGTCTGTCACTTGGGAGACCGTGCTTCTTCGCTTCTCGGCTCCCGAAGGGAATCTGTCTTATTTGCTACCTGCGGCTGCTACGTGACGTTTCACGTGACCTCCTTGTTACGTGACGTCCCACGTGACGTTCTTACGTTGGCGTCCGTCCGTACGTGCCTTGTAACGGTGCGCGTTCCCGTCTGTCACCCGGGAGACGGCCGATGTTACACTCTTGCTTGGTTATTACGCGACGATTACGTGACGGTCAAAAGACTGTGTAGCTTCTGTGGTCCAGGACGTCCTAATACCCCATCATCTCGGCTCATCCGATACTCTATGGTCTCGGGGTATCCTCCTGGCCACCAGACCGCGGCTTCTATCCACACTACCTATGTAGCGTGGTCTCTTTCTTCGTGTGTGTGAGTGTGTGTTATGTGTCTTGGTGAGGTGTGATCTTGTGAAAGGATTACATCAGAAAGTGGGACAGGTTGAGGTCCTTTTGGAAGGATTTCAACCAAAGGAAACATCTCGACGTTTGGATATCATCACGGGGATGGTGACAGAACTGTGTAAAGCCAACGCAGCGCAGTCTGTGCGCCAAGAGGAACTAATGAGATCTCTCATGAATCTTCATGGCGATATGAAGATGGGGGTCTGGCACCCGAGCTCAGTCTAAATTATTTACCTGGGTCTCTAAAAATGTATTCTATTATTCTCTCCTGTGAAAATCGGTCCCAAAACAGTTATCTGTGTTTTGACTTCGCCTCCCTGCATAAACAAGGCCAAGGCCACAGAATGTGGTTTGTTATCTGGACTCTACATAAACATAGCACACACTCTTACACTGTCACTGGAAACAGAAACAATAGTAGAATTCCTGTCTTTAGAAAGGTCTGATCTCTGCTCTCGGTTCAATCAACTTCATTGATTTCCAATCTGACCCCTTCCTTATGTAACCAACAAAAAAGATCACCTTATGTTATATCTCCAATTGTTTTTTCTGTCATTACATGTTGTCACTGATTGTACTTGTATTGCATCTTTTCTGTTCTGCATCTCCCAGTCGGCGGCGCGCGCAAGTGCAGCGGCCCCTCCCCTACCCACTCTATCACTGTCCTGCCTGGTTAGTGGGGAAACGAAATTTCGAATTAATTCTATGTACATGTACATGATTGTTTTTCGACAATAAAGCAAACTATGACTATGACTATGACTAATTAAGGCTTTAAACCATGAGTCAGGAACATGTTTTAGTTTGAACTTTTAGCCCACACAGAAACTACTGTCTGGAATAGTGTTATGCAGTTGTTTCCTTATAGCACTCATCATCATCATCATTTAGCTTCTCAGTAACAATGTGCCTGACTGCATGAAAAAAGCAGAGCTTGTCTGTAGATTCTGACTAAAAAGAACCATACTCAGAGCATTTATTTTGACAAGAATACATTAAAATCAGGAACAGCCCCTTACAAACTAAAATGTAGTTCTTTGAAAATATCGTTTAAGGTTCTTTGGATGGTTTTCTAGCAGATCATGTGGTGAAGAACTAGCAGTTACATAAAGTGAGCTGTGTGTGTGTTTGTGTGTGGTTTTTCCACACAGGGCAGTCTGAGGCAATCAGGCCTGTGTTTTTTAGTGAAATAGACTGACGCCTCCATAACTGTCACTGATGCCACTCCATCGACCTGCATCAGTGTGGCTCAATAGAAATCAGAAGCTTTGAGGAGGATTCTGCAGTAGATTACAGGCTCACGCGTCATCTGCTGTGTAAAGATGTGTAGTTTCAGACTACTCTGTGAAAGAGATGTTCAGGAAGACATAATGATCAAAAGATCAAATCTATGGCACTCTTGGATCGTTATGTTAAAATTTGGACATTTGAAATCACAATATTCATCTAAAATGACTTTGCTGACTTCTGGGTTAGAAAATTGGGAGCAGATGTCTCCATAAACGTCACATCAACAAAGCGCCGTATGCTGTTTGGCCCTCCTGTGGATAACTGCAGATCATTATTTGTTATTATTCAGATTTTTTTTGTTTGTTTTCATGTTAACAGGTACGTTCTACCTTTAGTTTAGTAGAGACTGGCAATTCCACAGCTGAAATGATCCGAATGATTCTAGTGAAGGTGTATGGAGTTTAAAAACACAGTGGAGCACTGTGGAGAACAGAGTCTTGAAACACAAACAAAATCACAAACATACCTGGGGGGTATTCCATCAATGCCGCTAAGCGCAAAGCCCGGCTAACTTCAATAAGCCACGCTAGTTTTAGCGACAGTTTGGTTCCATGACTCTCGCTAACATTAGTCCCTGCAGAGTTACTGGGGCAACATGGGTCTCTGAACTAACCTGCTCCTGAGCAGACTAACTATCAGGCTTAATCAAGTGTCAAGTAAACTGTCAAACAAACAGTTCCACACACTTCCCGCCTGACTGTCTGTGTTGTCCGAAAACAAGGGTGACAATATGAGCAAAAATTTTTTTTACCTTACATTCTTGGTCAGTTTTGGCGAATTTCCAGTAATAAAAGAATTCCAGGGTTTTTATGGAGAAAGCTTTTGGCCGAGTGGTTAAGTGCTGCATCTGTCACGTGGGAGTCCCGGGTTCATTATTCGTGGTATTCATGGTCATTCCTGGTGATCATCACACTTGAGATCCATCCCCAATCTCCTCCTGCCCATATCAGCTCGGTTCTTCCTCTACTCCCGGCCAACACCAGTAACTGGCTCATGGCTCATGCTTTTCAAGATCCTGTTTTTTGAGACTGTTTTGTGGTTGTTCCTGGTAGCGATAGGCAAAGTGAGGCTTCATGAAACACCAAAGCAGTTGAAGCGATTGTGCCGGAGAGCTGAAACACAATTCAAAACTCTCTCCACAGTGACATCTAGTGGCAATATGTTAGAACTACAACATCCAGAATGTTTGATTCATGTTTTGAAACGCCCATCCCAGGGTTAAGCTGTTTAAATCATTGAATGACTTTAAATCCACTGAGAAAATATAAGAAGCCTCCTTAAGTTGTAACTGTAACATGATTTGTATATCATTTTAAAAGAAAGAAAGAAAGAAAGCTATGCCTTTATTAGTCCCACAGTGGGGAAATTCCAGTTCTGCATTTAACCCATCCTGTTATCAGGAGCAGTGAGCAGCACATTACTGCGCCCGGGGACCATCTCCATGATCTTCTTGCTTCGGTCAGGACCTAAGCTGGAGTACCTATGGTGCATGTTTAGGTTGGTGGGGGAAACCGGAGTGCCCGGAGGAAACCCACCCAGACACGGGGAGAAACATGCAAACTCCGCACAGAAAGGCTCGGGTGACCCGGGGATCGAACCCAGACCATGCATGCAAACTCCACACAGAACACACACAGAAAGGTGTGGGCGACCCGGGGATCGAACCCGGAACCTTCTTGCTGTGAAGCATGAGTGCTACCCACTCAGCCACCGTGTTGATTGTATGTGTAAATGTAACTTTTTGTATTTCTGTGCAATGTCTGTAAACAACGGCCATGAATTGTATTGCAACCTTTTTGTTAATTAAAAAAAAAGTAACTTTGTGTCTCACGGATGGGTGCTGCCGTTGTGCCCTTGGGCAAGACACAAGCTAATCTCTTCCTCTCTTCCGGGTCTCAGATCGGCAGATAATAATGCAAAAGCTCGCTACCTACAGGTTGGGAGGTATGAATTACTCCTTAAAAGTTGCTCCAGGTCGTATCCTAGCGACCCCCACTGTAAAACGTCTTTGACGTCTATAGACGGCACTCAACGTTTGGATTCAACATGACGTCAGTCGACGTCTTCGGCACTCAGTGAGTTAAATGCTGTACCTGTTCCATCATGTATCAACTTCTTGGATGAGTTTTAAAGTGGGTCTGTTCATCAACACTTCCATCTCATTTTGTCTTTTGCTTTGCAACTAGACCTGAACATACAAACATTTCTTGTTTTTAAAACGCAAGTCACTGATGAAAGGAGTTTGATCCAGAGCTTTTTTCACAATGAGATTTAATGTGTGTGCAAAGCAGGGAACAGAACGGAGGTTGAGGAGCTCGACACCAAGTTTCATGTTGGCTGCGTTGTCCGTCACCATACACTGAATTTTCTGAGACATTCCCCAGTCTGCCATGAGAACCTTTTGAGCCTCTGCGATGTTATGAGCAGAGTGGGAGTGCTTAAACTGTGTGACACCAAGTATAACTGTTTTCAGTTCAGGTGTGACATAGTGGCAGGTCACACCAAGACAGCCATCCATGTTAATTGATGACCATATGTCAGCTGTAAGACTGCTTCTTTAAGATCTTCTTTTGATTTCTCTGATTTCTCCTTGGTCTTATTGTGAAGTTCAATGAGCATATTTTTCAGTGCCTTTCGAGAGGAGAGCACATAACTAGGGTCCAGGTCATGAACAAAGGATCAGAGGAAGTAAATCCTTCACCACCATTTTTACTAGTGACTCATCCAATCTCTTCTGTCTACCTAAAGAAGAAGTTAAAAAAAACACATATTGCAGTGTGTGTGTGTGTGTGTGTGTGTGTGTGTGTGTGTGTGTGTGTGTGTGCATGCGTGTGTGTGTGTGCATGCGTGTGTGTGTGTGTGTGTGTGTGTGTGTATAATATACTATGCAGGTTACAGTTTATTTTAGGGTTGGTAATGGATAATGTATAATCATATTAATGTAGTACTATGTATACCTCGGTCAGAAGGGCCAGCAGCAATGGCACCAGCAGAAATGCTGGGTACAGGCGGATTAACATTGTCTGCTGTCACCAAAGCAGTAGGATGAGTGCTCCTTAAATGCCACATCGTGGAAGATGTATTCTTGCAATAGGCCAGCTGCCTGTCACAAATTAAACATCTCACTTTATTTGGAGATTCCAAATTGAAATGCTCCCAAACTGCAGACTGCCTTCTCCTTTTTAGATGGAGCTTCCAGCTAACCTAGCCTACCTGTTTGTAGAATCTGGCAAATGTCACCTACCTAAATGTATAGTAGCCTATGTGTGCATGTACAGTATTTTTGAATGTGTCACTACGCTATGTGTCAAGGTAATGTCTATATCCTAACTAAGTTGAAGATTCTGTCACCTAAATAACTAGCCTATCTCAAAATATGTCAATATGTCACAAAATCACAGTTGTCTCTCTTGTCTCTCTCCTCTCACAAAATCCATGAGGGACAGAAGCACTAGCACCTCTTTTAAACTTAGAGGGAGTTAGGTTGAGAAAGGTGTGCAGTTTGGTGGTTCGTTGAAACCTGTCAATCAAACCACAACTTTGACACGGTCGCCCCCTGGTGAAGCACTTGCAAAACAACGAGGGTTCGTTAAACACCAATCATGTGACATAGGGATCTCGAATCGTTTTTTTAAACAGTGTTTTGAAGCGCATGCACTCTGGGGCTTCGACACAGTGCTAAATCGCCTGGTTGAAGATGGCCATCCCTACCAGTTACCCAGTTTACCACATCTGTAACTAGCTTGTGGCTCACGCTTTTCAAGATCCTGTTTTTTGAGACTGTTTTGTGGTTGTTCCCGGATCTTTTGTAATTTTTCTGTTTCTGTTTCTGCTCCCAGTGATCCCTGGATCTCCCCTGTTCTTCTCCTGGCTCGTGTTCCTCCGGACCCCCCTGCCTTGTGCCTGCCTACCTCTACCCCTTTTGCCCTTTTCCATATCCATCTGTACAATAAATCTGTTAACCTTACCTGAGTTCTGGTTTGCTTTTGGGTCCTACATTCGTGCACAGACTAATAAACCAGGATTACTCAAACACGCATGTGTAAAACAAAACACAACTCCAGGTATGTTTTTCAGGAGGTAACAGGATTATACTGTATACAATGACATCAGACCAACATACAAACCAGATTAAAACACACACACACACACACACACACACACACACACACACATACACACACACACACACACACACATAATGCCTCTCTGGGACATTCCAAATAAAGCGATAACTAACACCACATGAGCAGGCAGTAGAACAGATATCTATGGTCTACTTTTAAAGACTGTTTTTGATAGTTCTTTTAATAATCTGTTTAGCATGGGCCATATATTTCTTAAAGGGCACAGATGTCAGCTTTACTCTATAATATGACAAAGCGAAAATGGAACAATGCACAGTGAGCCATGTGCTTTAAAGGCCATCGGTGTCCACACGCCTTACATTTACTGCGTGTTATTTACAATATTGCATAGGATAATAGGGTAATGTGTGGGTTTGGTTGGCAAGATAGAACATAAACAATAATATAAAAGTAGAAGTTGTTAATGAGGGTCCTATATTATGCAAACCTGACTCCTGTGAACTTTTAGACTATGTTCAGCCTGAAGTGACCCATATCCAATTTTTTTCGCCCCTATGTGACCTGTATCTGATCTTCTAATGACAGTCTGAACAACACAGATCTGATTTTTTTCAAATGCGACCCAGGCCACTTGGATATATGGTCCTAAAATTGATACATACCCAATCTTTTGGCATGCGACTTCAGTCTGAACGGCCAGGTCACGTTCATCCCATTCATCCGGCCTACACATCATCAACAAGTGACACAAACGTCAATATTCTGCTCTGAAGTAGGCGTAAGCGGGAAGAAACAATGGCGGACGATAACACAGATAGTACTCAGTGGAGGGAAAGTGAGGTTTCCACTTCAATTCATGTTTTTAATTCACTGGAGATCACATTCAAGTCACATTTAATTGGAAATGTGAACGACCTCACACAAAAAAAATCACAAAAAAAATCAGTATCGAGCATCAACCCTCCAGTCTGAACGTAGCCTTAGTCAAGTTGGAATGCTGTTTCCTCCTCAGAAACATACCTGGAGTTGTGATTTGTTTCATTCACACATGTTAGAGTATTTCTTATTTCTTCTTATTATTAGTCCATCTGCATCTCCAAAGCTCAAAATGCTCTGTTCTACCTTGTGATGTAGCAGTAGTTTGCATGTTAACAGCTACTTTTTACCTTTAGTTCAGTAGAGATTGGTAATTCTAGGGCTGAAATAATCCAAATGATTCTATTGAAGGTGTATGGAGTTTAAAAGCACAGTGGAGCACTTCCTGTATTACCACATGACATCAAAGTGGAACAGAACATTTTCCATTTGAGAGATCTCAGCCTAAATATGTAGGGTTTGTATGTTAAACATGTGAGAATGAAATAAAACACTCCAAAAAACTCCACAACATTATAACAGAGATCAGAAAATAGGGCAATATGAGCTTTTTAACACCAGATTGAAAGTTACTTTTATTTTATTTTAAAAGTTATTTTACTTTTTAAGCAGTGTCCACCAGCCAGAACTGAAGAAGATTCATTCATTCATTCATTCATTCATTTTCTTCCGCTTTTCCATTTTCTGGGTCGCAGGGGCAGCAGTCCAAGCAGTGTTCTGCTGAAGAAGATTCAAGATTGTTTATTTGTCATATGCAGAATCAACACAAGGTCAATAATGCAATGAAATGCTTTGAAAAGTGAAAAAAGTGATTGAAAATAAAATAAAAATAAGGTAGAAGGAGCGAGTCGGCACGGAGCGACTGCTCAGTGCATCCATTCTGTGGTGCAACCTGATGACGTGCAGCTTGTATGAGCTGCGAAAAGTATTCGACCAAATAAACTTTTGTCCATTTCGTAAACTGAATTTCTCCTTTGCCATGGATTCTACCTGGACAACTGAGGGATTCTACACACATCTGTTGTGTTGTTTGTTGGTGGGGCAAAAAAAGACGTTAAAGAATAGTACGCATTCTCCTTGTGGCGTTCTGTGTCTGCGTGTCGCTCTAACGCACCTTTACCTCGGCTACTCACATCAATGTGAATACGGCAGACCTTACAGAAGGCATTGTATTCTCATTTCCTCTGAATAGGTCACCCTATTCAGTGCACGCCATCGCTGGAAGAAATCTCTGAGAATCACCTTAGTTTAGCTTTGCTCCTTCTCCCCTTCTCTTCTTTCAGCAACCTCAAAAACTAACTTTCTTTTATGGCTAACTTGTACTGGATTCTTGGCTCTTGAAAAAGCCGCTAAGAACTGCTGCACTGGTTGAGTATACAGCGTCTTGCATATGTGGAATGCGTGACAGGTGTATGTAAACCACGTAATCCCAGCGTGTCAGTTAGGCTAGAAACGAAGGGAGTTTGATTGACAACCTAACAGCCTTGTTGTCTATTGGCTAATGTTTATCTGGCCCTACCATGTCCACAGTTAAATGGATTTTCATTCTTTTTTTTTTGGTCATCATAATTACAAAGCTGCTGCCTCTCTATAATGCTATCATTGACATTTTGAAAAGAGTTGTGTTTTGTTTCATTCATACATGTTTAACACACAAACACTGTATATTCTGGCTGAGTTCTTCTCTTTAAATGGAAAACACTGTTCACCTTGTGATGTCATGTGGTAATAAAGGAAGTACTCCACTGTGTTTAAACTCAATGCATGATCACCAGAATCATTTGGATCATTACAGCCATGGAATTGCCAATCTCTACTGAACTAAAGCTAAAAGGTAGCTGTTAACTAGGAAAATACCAGAACATGACATCACAAGGTGGAACAGAGAGCATTTTGAGCTTTGAAGTTGCAGACTGATAATGCAGAATTATTCAAACATGTGTTAGAGAGAGAGAGAGATACTTTATTGCTTTTGAAAGAAATTCAAGTTTTGCTGCAACAACATTTCCAAGGTCTCAGGTCAGTTTAACAGGAGGACTGGTCAGGGAGGATCAGCAGATCCTGTGGAAGAGCCAAAAGTTTCGCTCCTCTATGTCCTGCAGCATCACAGCAGCCTCCAGGGGGCGCCAGGTGAACACAACAGGAAAGGCCTCACTCTGTTCTGGTGTTTCGGTTGGTGACAAAATGATCCATTCCCTCAAAGTGTTTCTTCTGGATGATCTTCTGCCACATCTGCTGCCACATATGTTGTAAAATAAAATAAAAAAACCTGTAGCATCTCAAATGTCCATCACTAGCTCCGTAGCTAGCCTCTTAAACAGTATCCATGGATTTGAGAAAAACAGTTCATTTCACACAATCCAGCAATCCCTTGTGTTTTTCCTCTGAAGCTCATCTGACACATTTGCTGCCAGATATGGTGTAAAAAACTTGTAGCAACCCATATGTCTGAGTGAAACAAAACTCCAGCTATGTTTTCGATGAAGTAATAATATTCCACTAAGGCTTAAAACTCATAAAAGTAAATTTTGCATAATATAGGACCTTCAAAATGTGTGAAATCATCATGTGTCTGGTTGACTGTATTTAAAGCAACTGAGAGCCAAACATAATATTTAAAAAAGCTGTGTTCAGTTAGCACAAAGACAAACTCTTACTGAACTTCCTGTCTTTAAATGTATATCACTGTTAAAGCCCCAGTGTGTAGGATTCGTGGCGCATAGGTTTGTTTGTTTGTTTTTTTCTCATAAAAACACACATTCCCGATCATGTACCATGACACTCTACACATCAAATGAAACCTTACAGTCTCTAGTCTTTTTGCCTATGCAATTCATTTCCCTGCACAACAATCACTCCCCGAGCACATGGGGCTTTTATACAGAAAAGCACAAAACGAGGTTAGCTTACCTTAGAATGCTTTGCACAGGTCAAACTCTGTATTTCACCATAAACTTGCTCTCAATTTGTCCGTAAGGATCCAGCAAATAAAATCCAGTAAAACAATTTAGTCCAAAACACGTGTTAGATCCATTACGACGTCTGATCCGGCAGCATGCTTGTGTTGTTTACCCAAAACCACGAGCCTTGCCGTATTCAAAATGGCTGCCTCTGCATGGGGAAGATCAACCTTTTATGTGACTATATCTAAGTCCAAAAGAATACTTTGATTTCATGATGGAAGTGAAAAGGCTTGGAAAACAATGTATTTTTGAATGGGTATCTTCAATTTCAGTCATTAACGGGTAAACATCTTACACACTGTCCCTTTAACTTTTTATACGTCCACATGAAAAACCCCTGTTCCTCAGTGTGTGTTTGATTTGTGTGGCACTTGAAGCATCGGGCCTCTTCAAAAGCACTAACCTTGATTTTAAACTTCCTGTAGCGGCTCTCCTGCTGAGATCCTCAATCAGTTATTCATTTAACAACTTCCTGTGCCTTTAGAAACCGCTAACTTTGCTCACGACTTAGGTCTGTAGCTCAAACTGAAATTTAAAAATAGAAGTTTTTTTATCTTTTTTTTTTTTTGCGTATGAGATTTGCATTGACGTATGTTGCCTAGACGATATTAAATCATTACGCCTTGTGACGAAAGGAATTTTACTTACAGTTTTTTAATCCTTTATTTATCCCTGTAGGGAAATTATTTGTCTGCATTTGACCCATCCTTTCAGGAGCAGTGGGCATCTTATCTTTCAGGTGCCCTGGGGACCATCTTCATGATCTTGTTGCTTAGGCTTGGTCTGGACCTCAGCTGGAGGATTTTACTTGGAGCATGTTTTTGGGTTGATGGGGAAAACCAGAGCGCCCGGAGGAAACCCACCCAGACACGAAGAACATGCAAACTCCACACTTCGAACTCAGAACCTTCTCGGAACCTTCTTGCTGTGAGGCGTGAGTGCTAGCCACTCAGCCACCGTGCTGTTATCTATTAAACAGCTCACACAAAATACTAAACACAATTTTGATGCGTGCTCTGTTTCTGAAACTTGCCTTGTGACACCGCAATTTCCCCATTGTGGGACAAATAAAGGATTATCTTATCTTAATTTTTTATATCCAAAAAAACTGATCAATTATCTCCCAAATGCAAGTTCTACCATCAAAACTGTGGCCATGTGTTTTCTGGGCTGACACTGCAGCTAAGACGTTTTAATCCAACTCTCGATGGCCACAGAAGAACACTGGGGGTCACACTTCACACAGATGGATTTTGGACTGAAAAGCTGTATTATGCAAATTATACAGTACACATTACCAATCGCAGAATAGCAAATATGTGATGTGCTCATGAAAAACAAACAAGACCTTTACACATGTCACAGTGTGTATGTGTGTGGAGTCTTATATGTGCTCCTTCTCCCTGTTTGACTCATGTGTGAAATCATTTGTTGTTTTTTGTTTGTTTTTGGTATTAAATTGTAGAATTTTACTGTTGTGTTTGAGATTCTATATTGAAAATGACATAGTATGATCTACTTATCAATCAAAATCTTTATTGTGTACTAGGGGTGTGAATCAAAACGGTTTGATTCGAATCTCGATTCACAGGCTACGATTCGATGCAACGACAATTCAGACCTCCCAGGATTTCGCGGGCATTTTTTGTGATTGTTTCGGGCTAAAATGCCTGAATTTGCGTGAGCTTTTCCAAAAAGTTGCAAGGAAAGTTGCGGTGCTTTTAAGGTTTTTGTTGTGATTTTGTTGCCGGAGGAAGTGAAAGTTGCGATAAATAGTTGCGATTTTCCCTTTTTGTAATTAAAATTGAGTAATATTTTGAATACTGAGTTATTACTGACAAAGAATAATACAAAGACACAGAGATCACAGATATGGTCCTAAAACAACCTTACCAATATCGAAAATAAATTACTACTAGGAGGGCAACTGTTTCGCGCGGTCTTTTGCTGTTATTTTTGTGGGCAAATGCCGCCGCAGACATGTTTCTTTGCCATTAGAAGCCGTGTCCCAATTCCCAGAGCGCGCAGCTCGGAGCGTGGCCCGAAGGGCATGTGCGTCACACATTTCGACAGTACACCGGAGTCCCATGCGCAGTTAACACGCGGTCCGAAGACCGCAGTCGTTAAGCGGTCCGCGGACTGCAGTCGGGGCTGAGCAAGTGTGCACCGCCTTGACTGCAGTCTGAGCCCCCTTCGGGCCGCGCTCCGAGCTGTGCGCTCTGGGAACTGGGACACGGCCGCAGTTTCGTTTCGTCACACGGAAGTAAGGCAGAAGGAAGTTGGTCGGCGTTCAATACGTCGCCGATTATTGGTCAAAATTAGTAAAAATTGCTGGAAAGTTGCGGTGATTGGTCAAAATTGCAACACCGCCCTGAATTCACGGGGATTGGCCGAAGTTGCAAATCGCAACATTGCAAATTCCTGGAGGGTCTGACAATTCATAAAATTAGTAAACGATCCGGTATGATACGATTCCATCCGATCCGGTTCGGTTAATTTCGATTCAATACAAATTGACAACTTTACTTCCAAGTGCTTTAAAGTTATTGAGAAGAAAAATAGAGAAACAGAAATGAAATTTCAAAATAGTATCCTTTTGTTTATTTAGTGTCCAAGAGACAATACACCAGACCTACTGAAAAACTGGTAATCCGGTTTGCAAAACTCTGCTCATACTTAAAATACAACACATTCCTTCTCTCAAGCAACGCAAAACAATAAGGTTAGATATCAAAAATAAAAAAGACGTTATAAAACAAGCAAGTTGCCTATTAAAGTCTTCAGTCACTCATGAGTTTCAGTAACTGTAAAAGTGCAACATATCACTGACAAGAAGATAGATATTATCTTCTTGTCTTCTTCTAGTCTGTAATTAACTTTTCTAAACAAAAAAGAAAATCAGAGAAAGCTCTTAACACTGAATAACTAATACTTTCTCTCCATCTCATAACATTTCCTCAGTCTCATTTGAGACAAAAATCATCTGTGTGTGTGTGAAGTACATTTCTAAACACACAAATCATAAGTAGAATACAGAATACAGAAATGCACCAATTCTGATTATACATTGTATTTTCACACAAAAGTAAATTAGCCAAGTCAATTTTAGCCCAAATCAAATATACATTGCCAATACATGAATGTTGTCTAAATAAATCACCCAATCCACTAACCATGACAATAAAAACGCTAGAATCATACAATAGTTATGGTCTATAGCTGCCATGGAGACTATTGAGCCGACAGTGAAACATCAGACCAATATCAACGCGACACAACACTGGCACAAAAGTTAACCACGCATACGAACCATTCATTCATTCATCGCAGCGTATCTTACCAGTGTTCTATCGAATCTTCCTACCTTGTCAAAGATCTGTCCTGACGAGACGACACATACAAACATTGCTCGCTTCCGCATATAGCCCGCGCCACTCGCATGATTGGCAGTTAACCAGCCAATAAGCTTCAATCCCAGGTAAGTGAACCACCCACCGTTCGCTAAAGAATGCAAACACACGCACAGAGCGGCTTCTGCGCCATGAGAGAGACCGCTCAGGAGCTAGCAAACCGATTCTTGGCCGTAAATCCGGTGCATCTGACCTTTCGTAGTGCATTTGGACCGATCCGGGCTCCGGGTACACTCGGATCGCAGAGGTCACAGACCGATAACCGATCCAAATCGGTTAATCTTTACACCCCTATTGTATACTGTACCATTGTTGTGGCATGGTCCTTGCTAGTGAATATGTAGTTTTAGATGAATATTGTGGTTTAAAAAGTCCAAATTATAACCTACGTGTCATAAATTATAATGAGCAGACACAAGTACAATATGTCTGCTTTAAATACTTTTATTTCTGGGCAAATATGATCAATCTGGCTGTTCGTGCCAATTTTTTTTTTTTTTTTGAGAACGAGGGATGATTTAGACAGGTATAAACACTTACCTCCTCCTTTCACAGTTCAAAAATGAGGTACCTAGTTTCGATGCTACTTTCAGTATCGATTAATATCTGAATTTTGATATTTTGACAACCTCCGCTCCATGTTTGAGTGTTGTATTCACATGAAAGTCCTCAGCGGGAGACCCTCTGTTACAGTAGTGTCCACCAAACACCACCGGCTGCTCACATCTCTCTCTTTATCAACTCAAAGCAAGCATGAAATTCAGGATCCAGCTTTCTCGAGTCTGGCATTGATTGTTGAGACAGATTTCAGTTCAGCCCGTCACCGCGCAGATGTTTTGTCATTTTAATGGAGCAAAAACTTGCTTTTAGTCATCAGATCTGAGAGTATGTGTGTTTGGAGGAAAGAGATCTTTTGGAAGTTACAGTTTAGAGATGTAAAGAATGTCCTGATTTGTATTTTCTTAAAGAAGTGAAAAACAGAAGTAGTTTTTAGAAGTTTGCAGTGGCCTAGAGTTATTCCTTACTTACCTTCTGCATTCTGAGCATCCTAATTATTCACAGAGATGAGTTTATAAGCGCTTTTTTGTGCCTTGACAGAAAAGATAACAACTAGCATGCCACCAATGCACTTCCTGATTCTCAGATGATGAAACGCTTTATAATTAGATGCAGAGAGTGGGCAGTGGACATAACTTTGGACCACTGCAAAGTCACTTTTCATGTTTTTAAGACAGTAAAAAGCAGGTGCTGTGCCTTTAAAACATTCTACGAAGAAAACAACATGGATATTCCAATGAAAACATGTTTTTTTTATAAAGTGTGGTCATTTTTCCAGGTTTAATTAATAGAAAAGAAAAAAAAAACTTCTGAAATAATCTGTTTTAGTTGCACTTTTTTTGTCTGTTTATTCCTGCTCCCATCTTCCTGGTTTCCTTAGATAAATTAAAGGGATAGTGCAGTTTTTTTTTATGTTAATCTGTATGGCTTTCCCTTCAACAGTGTCCTGAGATTAACACTGACTTACCCATGACAGCGTGATCTGGTCCCATTTCTCCTCCGGTAACGTAGCTCGTAAACGTAGTTCTGGTAAGTTCGCGGGGACAGTTTAATAAAGCTTGTTTTTCTTCTCAAAACAACATTTGTCCGAAAAGTGATATATTTGCATCACAAACAGTTGTCCACTAAAAATTCAGCAGCGTATTTCGCATTCGCATATTTTCTCTCTAGATTCGTATCACTGCGCTCAGGTTAGCTCTATTAGCCTGTTAACTTCTAAACATCCGCTTAAAGTTAACAGGCTAATAGAGCTAACGCGGGCGCAGTGATACGAACCATGGGTAAGTCAGTGTTAATCTCAGGACACTGTTGAAGGGGAAGCCATACAGATTAACATAAAAAAATAAAAATAAAAACTATCCCTTTAAACTCATTGTTCAACAGAAGAAAAAGTGAGCTACCAAAACACAGAAAAACACAGAAAACTCAAACATATTCACAGAGTTAGTGTCAATAGATCATATTCTATTAGATTACATTATTGAATTATCTATCATACCGTATTATTAATGCTGTCTTGAAAATGTGCAAAATAAAAATATCTTTTTTTTTTCTTGTGTTTTTGCAAAAAGTTGGTTAAAAATAAAAATGACACAAAGGCATGTTCTTAAAGGAAGTGTATGTAGCCTGTGCTCCTACTGTTGTACTCAACTAACAACTAAACCTAGGTTGCCAGCAGGGTAACCTGTAGATATGCTCTGTCTGAGGCTTTGTTAGATGATTTAATTTAACACAATCTGATCAGAAAGAACTGACTTAGCTGGAACTACAACAGGTGAGACGATGTGTGCTCTTAAAGGGACAGTGTGTAGGATTGGTGGCGCATTGGTGGATGGTGGGTATTGCAATTCCTGTTCTAGCTATGGCAGACCTCGAGGGTCACCCGGGCGCGCCGTAACGCGGACAGCTCGGCATACCCGGAGGTGGGTTCCGGCAGCCGCGCATGAACCGTGTGCACGTGTGAAGCGCACCCGGTGCTGTGCGCGGGTGGGGGGAATCGGGAACCGGACCGTGGAGGGCAGAGGTCTGAACCCGGGGTGCGGGCCCACGCTGCAACAAAGCCCCAGCCGCGGTAGGTACTATGGCCTTCTTCTTTTCCTCTTAGATGAAGGTGCTTGCTCCTGCGATGTATGTGCGGAGTAAGTGTGATCCGGCAACATGCTTGTCGTTGTTTATCCAAACGCGTAATATCTCGTTGTGTGAAAACCACAAGCGACTACTGTATGAAGAAAAGGCGAAGGCGGAGCCCAAATGTCCTTCTGCGGCTCTCGTAATCAAAATGGCTGCCTCTACATGGGGAAGATCCCCCTTTTATGCGACTATATCTAAGTCCAACAAAATACTTTGATTTCATGATGGAAGTGAAAAGGCTTGGAAAACACTGTATTTTTGAATGGGTATCTTCAATTTTGGTAATTAACGGGTAAAAGTCTTACACACTGTCCCTTTAAACAATTCCCTCTCCAATAAAATTACAGTCACAGGCTCAGTTTTTCACTTTGTCACTCTGATGTTTTTGTTGAAACTCCTAAACAGGACCATGGACACTCGTATTGATCACAGACTCCTGAAAATGTGTTATTTAAACCCATTTTATTTATTTTTTCTGGGGTATTCAGATAATGTAAACACTTTTCAAACTGGTGGCAAGTGAACATTCTACACATACAGGCAGAACACCCCAGTGTGATGTCATTACAAAGTATCCATTGTACTGATGCTCATTTACATCATCACCTTGCCATGCCTGGAATGTTTCATAGTAAGGCATTCAATTAAAAGTAGGTGATGCCTCAGTTACAGGTCATACCTGTGGAGAGGCAATCCCGCTCACAGTAAGAATGCCACTGAGGGACATTCCAGACATAGCACTAACTATAACATGAAAATTGAGGCATTATTCAAGTTTCAAGGGCCCATATTGCACTATTTTCTGATGTGTGTAGAGTCCCTCAGTCGTCCAGGTAGAATCCATGGCAAAAGGAGAAATTCAATTTGTCAACTGGACAAAAGTTCTTGGGTTCTTCTCTCAAACTGAAAATGCTCTGCTCCACCTTGAGATGTAATACAGGTAATACAAATGCTCCACTGTGTTTTTAAACTCCATACACCTCTACTTGGCCCTGGATTTGCCAATCTATACTGAACTAAAGCTAAAAGGTAGCTGTTAACTTGAACTACCTCTACATGACATCACAAGGTGGACCAGAGCATTTTGAGCTTTGGAGATGTGGACAGACTAACAAAGGATTACTCAAACGTGTGAATGAAACAAAACACGACTCATTATATGTTTTTGATGAAGTAACAAGCTGACTTTAAAGTCAATTTTGCATAATACATTTTTCCATTCAGATCACATGTGAAATTGCTTATAGACATTACAGTGGACAAAAATAACTCTAATCTTCTGAGACTGCACCAGAAAGTAGTGTAAGAATAGAGTTTGAAAAGTGATATTGTGCTTGGTTTTCCAATCTGTGTGAATGGTACAGAGGAGATGTGGTCCTTTCTGGTGTAATCAGTGAGACAGACAGGGGACGTGGGGGCTGTTTCAAATACAGGTCAATCAATGTCTCCGTGAAGCCCTGAATGCTCTGTTCTAATCATAAAATAACACCTACGAGGATCCGGCGTTTACAAATCGCTCATTCTTTTTTCTCACAGCTCAAAAATAGATTCATTATTTGCAATGAACCCCGTGCAGAGCTGCTGGTGATGTGCTTATGTCATGCTGTTAACATCTGCAGCCAGCACACTCCAGGAGATACAGACTAAGAAATAACCC
This sequence comes from Paratrypauchen microcephalus, assembly GCA_036785185.1. Classification (NCBI taxonomy): domain Eukaryota; kingdom Metazoa; phylum Chordata; class Actinopteri; order Gobiiformes; family Gobiidae; genus Paratrypauchen; species Paratrypauchen microcephalus. Next base: position 1,136,860 of record JAVJIX010000074.1, read on the forward strand.
ATGAAATCATAATATGTAGGATCAGAGATTGTATTTACTTTGGGGATGTTTTATGTGCATATATAAGGAGAAAGGGACTCTGTTTTTGTTGATATCATTGTGTGTTTTCAGAAATCACCCGTGTACTTCTACGTCATGGTGAGGGTCTTTTGTAGGGGATTGGACGTTGAGTGTCATTGGTGTGGGTTGTGAATGGTGCTTGGTGAGCGCCTTGCATATGAAACAAATCATTATCCATTTATTAGCGGACAGGGTGGGCATTTAACAAAATTGTACTTAATTTAAATACAATACCTATAATTCAGAAACCCCTTGGTGAGCTACTTGGAAGGGGATGGAGATCTCCTGGTAGTTCCCAGGCTACAGTTTGGAGAACCCTGATGCAGAAAATGTGTGTCTTTGTGTTTTTGTGTTTGGTTGCATGTTATTTTTAGAATAATATCTGAACAAGGTGACCTTAGGTAATATAAGTTTCATTTATTTGTTGTCAATTTATCTATATACATTGAATTTAGCATTCATGCTATAACCTGGCAACAGCATCTATCCTATGACTTTTGTCTTGGTTAATGTATTGCTGTACACTGCCCCTGTCCAAATAAAAGCATAAAATGCCATACCACTCTGCAGACTGAGTCCAAGTGCGCCGTGGGAATTCAAACAATTTAATTTGCATTCATTATTTATTTGTTTATTTACTGTTACAATAAACATGATCACATAAACTCATATGCAGACAGAGCTGTTCTGAGCTGTTTTGAACAAGTTCTTTTTGTGGATCAAGCAATCCCAGCACTTGCATTTGCTGGAAATTGAACGTGTAGTAACTTTTTGGCTAAGGTGCACGTACACGACAACTAAAACCCATGCTTTCTGATTGGATGTCAATTACGTCGCAGAGCTTCCTGATTGGCTGTCAGATGCATCACAGAGTTTCTGATTGGCTGTGGGGTGTTTCGGAGAGCTGTGCAGCACATTTGATGCTGGACTATAAACCAGTCTTGAAGCATAGTTCTGTGGGCACATTGTGAGCACTTTCACATGGAGTTTGCCATATATGATAGTCATGTTTTTACACTACTTTGTATGTACAGGATGTACATGACTCGGTGCACTGGTGTGTCTGATGGAGGAGGAGAGCTTTGTGCTTGTGTCGTGCACTGCTTGTGGTGCTGTGGCGTAATAATAATAATGTGTGTGATCCCAGCTCCCACAGATGAGTGCTGCCGTTGTGTCCTTGAGCAAGACACCTAACCCCACCTCCCCCAGTGTCTGCGGACACTGGTAGCCCCCATGGCAGAAGATACATCAAGGCCTGTTGTGACGTGAGCCGTCCTCCTGTGGACCCATCACCCGCGGGAGGATTCACGGGGGCTGGTGCATTGTGTTCTGAGCAGCAGATCTGCTTGGACTGCTGCCCCTGCGACCCAGAAAATGGAAAAGTGGAAGAAGACGAATGAATAATAATAATAATAATAATAATGCATTTGATTTATATAGCACTTTTTTGAAGCCCCACAAAAACCCTTTACCGCCTGGTCATGGTAATCTCCTACTGTGGTCACAGCTGCCCTGGGGTAGACTGACAGAAGGAGGCTGCCACTCCTTCGACCACCACCAACACTCAAATGTACACATGTACACACCACATTCATACTAGATAATGTGGGTGAAGAATTTTGCCTAAAGACACAAGAACAGTTTTCCCAGCAGCCTCCCATCCAGGTACTAAGGTACTAACCAGGTCCAGCCCTGCTCAGCTTCTGAGATCAGGCATTTGACAAAGTGCTTTAATAATGCAGAGGATTTGTACAGTACCTTTCAAGACACCCAAAACACTTAACAGTGCATTTTTTCATTTCCTTAATACACTCTCAATGATTTTTTTTTCACTTTAACTGCAATCCTCATATATATATATATATATATATATATATATATATATATATATATATATATATATAGTATAAATTCTATGCTCATTTGGTGCTCCTACATTGAATTCGGCACTTGACGTCAGACTTAATATTAGCTTTACAATCCAGCACAAACGGCTCCCTTTGAATCCAGTGAGGTGGTGTATCAGTGATGTAGTCCAGGTCTCTCATGAAAGAACCTCTAATGCATGTGCCTCTGGTCCTGTTTCTCCTCTGCTCTGCTCTTCAAAGCTCACATTCACTCTAACCCAAATCTTTCTTCTGACAAAAGCAGAGTAGGGGTCACTCTTGAGGAAGGACACATGTGGAGAAGTGACGTACGCAGGTGGTTTTGGTTTATAGTCCAGACGAATGAGGACAAGAACATAGAGTACAAGAACATAGCAGCACAAGCCAATCAATAATGAATGGAATTTTCTGTAGAGAATGACTGGGTGGTAAAACTGTAAGTTTTAAAATGCATTTGACAGATTGATATATTTTTCAAATTATAACTTGGTTTGGTTGCAGTACCTGTCGTATTTGCTTGTCTCTTCTAATCTATGACACCCGTGGATCATTCTGTTATAATTTGCACTTTTTAAATTTCAGTATTCATCTAAAATGTAATAAAATAAAAACGTTAGAACTGCAGTGGCAACTCCGATGGATAGCTGCGGATCACGGTGCCACTAACTTGGAAACTACCAATTCATGACATCACAAAGGTGAACAGGTAAACTTTTTTTTCTCATCAAGTCACATTCAAAATTGCTTATAGACTTTTGCAAATAGAATAGAATTTACAGTGGACCAAAAAAACTCTTTGTTAGAAAACTGCAGCGGCAACTCAGAGAGTAGCAGTTTTTTGTATCAAAATGACTCCACGATGCTGATTAAGAAAATTAAATGGGAAAACGGAGTAAGTACAGAGCAGTGGGCATGTACTGGAGGCAGTGAAAATGGTGGTTGATTAATTAATACGGAGTCTTGAAAATAAGTGATCAAATAAGAAAGAAAGAAAAAGAAAGCTATGCCTTTATTAGTCCCACAGTGGGGAAATTCCAGTTCTGCATTTAACCCATCCTGTTATCAGGAGCAGTGAGCAGCACATTACTGCGCCCGGGGACCATCTCCATGATCTTCTTGCTTCGGCTTGGTCAGGACCAAAGCTGGAGGTACCTATGGTGCATGTTTTGGGTTGGTGGGGGAAACCGGAGTGCCCGGAGGAAACCCACCCAGACTCATACATCAAAACTCCAAATTTCACTACCACTTTGAAAGGGAAATGAGAAGGTGAAACTATAAAATGGTTAAAATCTCTGAAAAGCTCTGAAAAGTCGATGATTTTGTCTGCTTTAAGTGTCAGGTTTGGGAAGAAAAATAGAAAACAAAAAATTGTAAAATATAAGAAGTAGACAATTTATGCACCAGGAAAATGCCTTCCTGGTGCATAAATTGTCTACTTCTTGTATTTTACAATTTTTTGTTTTCTATTTTTCTGACAGTTTAAGCACTGATTTGGCAAAATAAAGGTGTCACTTATTTGTATTTGTCAACTAGACTATACTGTCACTCAGAAACTCAACTAGAAAACACTAGGCAGGATTTTGAGTATAATCTTAAATCTAATTATGTTAACTGTTTTAGAGAAATGAGACGTCTAACCTGTCATATGCACAAGTTATTCTCATTTATAATTAGTTCCATTTACTCAAGTGCCGTTATATTAAAATTGTCTTTTCAAACCCCAGACTTTTACTCCTACTTGAGTAATATGCACTGTGTCCATAATTATTAGGCAAGTTGTATTTATGAGGATTCATTTTATAATTCAACAACTACAGTGCTACTACAATGTGAATAAACCTTAAACCTGAATATTTAAGAAAGTAAAAGTGAAGTTTTGGCTTTCTTAGGAGAAAATCTATGTGTGCATAATTATTGGGAAACTATTAACGTAGACATGCGCGATTTACCGATTAAATCGATTAGTTAGAATTTGCAGTGCATGACGATGTGTTTTTATGAAAATTGATTATTTTAGTTATTTTTTTAAATGCGAGTGGAACACGGGTAAGTTAGCGGGGCGTACCCAAACAAGCTAGCGTGCGAGTGAGGGAAAGCCGGAGCTTGTACCAAACAAAGGTGTTTACATCTGTTATATGGAACTGGTTCGGTTTTCTTGCGTCGCACTTAGAACAAACGAGTGCTCGCTGTAAGGTCTGTTCAAAACCTGTTGCAGCACGACAAATGTATCCTAGCGCCGAAAGCTGTTGCACGCAGCAGAGTGGGAGAAGTGCAGGTCCCCACAGCGCAAGCACATATTGTAAAAGACATGGTGCCCATATATGCTGTGGAAAAGCCCGGATTCATTAACATGGTGAAAGTTTTGGACCCGAAGTATGTGCTACCAAGCCGCAAATATTTTTCTTGTGTTGCCACAGCTGTGTACAGACTGCACAAGCTAACATACATGAACACAGACAGTGGCTCCCTCTTTTCTGCATCACTCGAGGAAAAACTAAAACTAAAACACAACACTGCCCACTCCAGTCCATCTTTCCCACAATCAGGGAGTAATTTAGCTCCATAAAATGCTTCTTTATAAAAAAAGATATTTATATAACTGTGATATATTTTTAAAACAATAACAGCTTAATTGAAGCAAGGTGTAATGTATTTGTTTTATAAAAGAACGTTGCATTATTTTGAGCCATTTGTCTATCATCTGTTATTTGTTTTTGAGTAGGGCAGAGAAAAATCGATTAAAATCGGAAATCAGATTTTTTTTTAAATCATTTTATTTTTAGGCCATATCGCCCAGCTTTATATTAACGTGCAGCATTGTTACATAACTAAATGAAAAATTTACATTCTCCATTCTCACTTGTTTATCTTCATCTGTTAGAATAGTAAACAGCTCAAATACACATTTCTGACATTTCAAAAAAAAGTGACGAATGTAGCCACCCTTCTTCTCAATAATGGTCATAATCCTTCCATTCAAGGAGTCTGTCAGTTTCTTGATCTGTCAACCACAGCCTCCCAGACACTGTTCAGAGAGGTGTACTGTTCTCCTTCACTGTAAAACTCCTGTTTAAGAAGGGCCCATAACTTCTCAACAGGGTTTAGGTCAGGTTAGGAAGGGGACCATGTCATTTTTTCATCTATAAGGCCTTTAATGGCTAGCCACGCAGTGGAGTACTTCAATGCATGTGATGGAGCATTGTCCTGCGTAAAAATCATGGTCGTCTTGAAAGAGTTTTCATGGAATTGTTTTTCCTTTGGCTATAATCTTACACAGTATAGCATAAAATATGTCTATTATCGTGCAAAAAAGTGTTCATGTCAAATGTCCCATATTATAGTATTATCCACCCCCAGAAAGTTAGTAAGTTAGAAAGTTAGAAAGTTAGTAAGTAATTATTTTAACGTACTGATACATTTACTTGAGTATATTTTTTGCCTACTAGACCCACCTCAGCATATAAACCGCATGATGAACTAATTCAAGTTTGTAATAAAACAGATCATGGAACATTCAAGACTACAAAAACACTGACATTTATCTGATTAATATTATTCCATGTCTAATTCTGGGTCAGGGAGGGCATCTGGGTAAAATGGAATCAATCAGTGCGGACTCTAAGCCAAACTAATTTCCTGTTGCAAGCACTTACCAAATGATCTGTTTATCTGATGCTGCGTTCAGAAACCAAAAATATCCCTGCCAGTTCAGGGACAGGGAGATAAGTACAGGGTAAAAAAAACAAACAAAAACGTTTAAATACCAAAGAACGACAATGTGGATTTTAGAAGAAAAAAAAGAAAGAAAAAAAAGAAAGAAAAGTGTTCCCTCATTAAAAACATACCTGGAGTTGTATTTAGCTTAATTCACACTGGTTTAAGTAATTCTCTGTAAAAGGTTCTTTGCCTCTTGTGTGAAGCTAACTGTAGACACTGCTTAAACAAGTCTATCACAAACTGATCACACATAACATTACAGTTTTTGCGTTAGTCACGCTCACCTTTTTTTTAAAGATCCCATGACATGGTACTTCTTGATGTTTTTATATGGTGCCTTAGTGGTTCCCTAATATTGTATCTGAAGCCTTCTTCTCCAAATCAAGCCTTGGTGCATGATAGAGCCTGTAGGAGACAGTCCTATGGAAAATGTGACATTAATGTGCCATTCTGAGCGTGTCGCTTTAATGCTAGTGAGGAGGACAGAGACGGGCCAGTGTAGGCGGGTGGGGCTGTGGACTAGCCTGCTAACCGAGCTGATAGCTGTTAGCTGCACGGCTAATCCAACACATTCTACCAGTAACAAGCCAGACGACCAAATACAGCACAGTCGTCCGCGTTTGGCGCAGACATACAATGTTTTAGATATACGTGTCGGCACATTTCCACAAATACCACTGCTGTTTCAGAGGCTCGGATGAAGGAGCTAAAACATATTCTTTTCTTCATCATCACATCCAGCTAGTAGCTCTCAGCTCATTTGTGCAAGGGCCGGTCCAAATCCTCTGGATTTCCAGAAAAAAGGGGGTGGACATCCAGACAGAGGGGGTGGAAACCTTTCCCCTTTTGTCGTCATATGGGGAGCTTGTTCAAACTCGCCTGTTTGGGCTGTCTTTTTTTCAAACGTGGAAAAGGATCGCTATTACTCGGTTTACACATTTCGCAATGTTTAGCCATGGGGGGTCCTTAAACAGGGTAGGGGAGCTCATATTAACACTCAAAAACCTCAGAAAGTGAAAATTTCATGCCATGGGACCTTTAAAAATCAAACACTTAAAAATGACCATTGATCACAATCTCCAGTCCATTTTGCATTTTTATTGAGTTTTCAGATGATCTTAAAACTTTTTTGTCTGCGTTTGTTTGCTAATGCACTGTAGGCCTATGTTTTATGTCACCATACAGAACACGTGCGTGATTTCACTTTCTTTCTTAAGCACCCAGGCTGTAAAATGTGACTGTATTTTTGAAGTGGCCATTATTTTAAGTTCTAAATAATGAAATTCCAAAGTAAAAGTACTGAAGACCATGTGACAATACAAATAATGCATATTTGTTCTTTAAACGGTTTGCCCCCCCCGGAGATGTCCTAACCCTACACAATACACAATAGAGAAGGCCACTTATTTTAACTACTTTTTATTAAAGATCCCATGACATGGTACTTCTTGATGCTTTTATATGGCTCCTTAATGGTTCCTTAATACTGTAAATGAATCCTTCTTCAAAATCAACACTCAGTGCATGAGAAACAGAGATAACCTGAGAAAGAGTAATTTTTGTCACTGTGAACACTCTATAATGGGTGTTGTTGCTTGAATGCAAATGAGGAGAAAAAAGCTGGCCAATAGTAGAGGGTGGGGGCGTGGCCAAACGTTCCGCTCTCTGCTCTGAGCGCTCTCTGACCCATTTCCTTGTTTTTGCACGGGGGGAGAGATTTGAAGAGTTCCATTGAAAAATAAACACATTTCCACAGAAAATAAAATTAAACCACTGCTGTTCAAAGGTCCAGAGGCTCAGATAAAGGACTTCCGAGCCTAGAAACACTCGGACGTGCCTCCAGGCAAATAAAAAAACGCATTTCGCATTGCCTAGCGCATTCGCAGTCCAAACTCTCTGGGCGTGATTTACAGAGACGCTGAGTTCAGACAGACGGGGGTGGAACTGCATTTGCATTTCTTTTTTCGATCTGACGTCAATAAGGTGCCTTGTTCAAAATCGCCCGTTTAAGCTCCGATTTTTTGTAACGCAGAAAAGGATCGCAAATGCTCAGTTTAGACATTTCGCAACTTTTAACCATGGGGGGGGCTAAACAGGGTAGGGGAGCTCACATTAACGTTCAAAAACCTCAGAAAGTGAAAATTTCATGCCATGGGACCTTTAACTTAACTGAGTTCTTAAACATTAAATTTTAAAATTAAACATAAACATAAACATTAAATACCCTAATCAGACAGGGATATATTTTAGTATATTCTGCCGTAAAATGAGTTTTATATTTTCGTTTTTTTTTACATTCTGTCATCTCGCTGCACTAAATTATAATTTCAGAGAAAGTAAATTGAAGCCCGCCCACACTGAAAGCTGATTGGCTAGTTTTGCTGAGTGTAACCAATCAGCGCGTTCTCTGGCCAGCGCTCGCTTAAACACACACGTCCGTGCATGATACAAGAGTTATTATCTTGTGTGCACGCTCTGCACAGTCCAAAACAAAAACAAAACAAAACAAAAAACCCACATTGTCTAAAATCCGCAATATTTTATCTGACTTGCGGGCATCAGGGAGCCACTATAATTTTCCGGGAGACTCCCGGAACTTCCGGGAGACTTGGGATGTCTGACTTTTGACAACATGCTAATGCTAACAACAGGTAGCATGCTTTCAGCACACCAATCTTACTTCCTGGTTTGCAGTCAATAAAAACTGTGTTTGGATGCAGACAGGACACAGTGGTCTCATTTCAACCCTGCTTTCATATAATATCTGTACTGGGGCAAAAAAAACAAAAAAACAAAAAAACAAAACTGATAGAGCCAAGACTTGTGCCAAAGGTGAAGGAAAGTGATTAAAGCGGGAAAAGTCCCTCAGTCGTCCAGGTAGAATCCATGATAAAAGGAGAAGTTCAATTTGTCAACTGGACAAAGTTTGTTTGGTTGAAAAAGTTTCGCCGCTCATCCGAGAGGCTTCTTCAGTTCTGAAGAAGCCTCTCGGATGAGCGGCGAAACGTTTTCAAGCAAGTCACGAAAGTGATTAAAGTACAATTAACTCACACATTTGTCTCATTTTGCTAAATTCTTTAAACTTCCTTTTTGGCTAACGCCAGCGCTGTTATCTGCTCCAGCAGGCGCTAACCCTGCAGCACCTTCTAGCAATTACAGGCTAAATGTGTTCATTTGTTAATAGAAGAACTTTTATTTTCTTCTGTTTTAAAATGTGGATCTGGAATAAATGTCTGTAATACAGTCTATAATACACCATATTGCCTTGACTCGCATATGAACTAAAGTGACCTTCCATTTTTAATCCATAGGGTTTAATATGACGTTGATCCACCCTTTGCAGCAATAACAGCTTCAACTCTTCTGGGAAGGCTGTCCACAAGGTTTAGGAGTGTGTTTTTGGGAGTTTTTGACCACTCTTCCAAAAGTGCATTTTGAGGTCACACACTGATGTTGGACGAGAAGGTCTGGCTTTCAGTCTAATTCTCTCGAGAGATGTTGTTAGAACTCATTTTAATTTGTTTGTGTTGAGATTCATCAGAGGCTGGGGATGTCATAAAATAGTGCCAGGACTGATCTCAACATTTTATTTTTGCGCAAACCCCTTTTTTAATAAATAATTACACTTGTGGTCCTTCGTGACAAAAATGTACATCTGAAAAGAATACCATATTACTTATTATTAAAGTCCCATGGCATGAAATTTTCACTTTCTGAGGTTTTTGAACGTTAATGTGAGTTCCCCTTCCCTGTTTAGCCCCCCCCTCATGGCTAAAAGATGCGAAATGTGTAAACTGAGCATTTGCGATCATTTTCCGCGTTTGAAAAAAAGAAGAAGAAGTGACTTTATTGATCTCACACAGGGGAAATTCTTCTCTGCATTTAACCCATCCTGTTATTAGGAGCAGTGGGCAGCACAGTACTGCGCCCGGGGACCATCTCCATGATCTTCTTGCTTCAGTTTGGTCAGGACCTCAGCTGGAGGATTTTACCTATGGCGCATGTTTTGGGTTGGTGGTGGAAACCGGAGTGCCCGGAGGAAACCCACCCAGACACGGGAAGAACATGCAAACTCCACACAGAAAGGCTCGGGAGATCCAAATCTTACGGCCATACCAACGTGCCACACGAACCCAGGGCCTTCTTGCTGTGAAGCGTGAGTGCTAGCCACTCAGCCACTGTGCCGCCAAAAAAGACAGCCCAAACGGGCGATTCTGAACAAGGCTGGTTTCTGACATCACACTCCAGGAAAAATGCAAATGCAGTTCCACCGCCTGTCTGTATGTCTCCCCACTAGAGGTAAGATCTTAAGCCCGAGCCAGAGCCCGGCCTAAAATGTCAATCATTGCTTCGGGTCGGTTCGGGCTCGGGCTTCTCTCTCGCTGACTTTAAAAAAAATAAATATCTGTTTATAAAAATGTATACTAAAACGATGTGTGGATACTAAACTAAGGAATACTTGTTTTAAAATAAATAATTTGGATAAAACAGAGAAGGCGCTGTAATGTAATTGCTATTTAACTACTAAACAGGAGCCGCAGAGCCAGAGCTCTGTGCACGTGAACGCCGCCCTCTTAATAATCTTCCCCTCCGCTCCGCTCTCTCTCTGCTTCTCTCTCTTAAAGTGCCGCGCTAGATTCTTAAGGACGTTCTGCTGCTGTGGTTTATGGCCCAACTTTCAACCCGTCAAAATGACGGACGGCCTTAAATTTTTCCCGTCAACTCTTTAAAAAATCCGTCAATGATGGAAAATTGTCGGTAAATGTACCCTCTGCAGAAACAAATATAAAAGATGTAAATGTTTATACAGTCTTGTTTAACTTAGATTTCGTTACAAAAGACAGGCTTTAATTTGTTATCATAAATCACCCCTCCTCCTCCCGAGTCCTCACAAATAAAATATGAAATTTCGGGTTTGCTTCGGGCTCGGGCCTGCAAATCAAGTTAATTGGTCGGGTTCGGGCCGGGTCGGGCTTTAATACCCGCGGGCCGGTTCGGGTCAGGCTGGATTTTTTAGGCCCGATCTTACCTCTACTCCCCACACTCTCTGTAAATCACACCCAGAGAGTTTGGACTGCAAACGAGCTACGCAATGCGAGATGCGTTTTTTTATTTGCCTGGAGGCATGTGAGAGTGTTTCCAGGCTCAGATGTCCTTTATCCGAGCCTCCGAACCTCTGAAACAGCAGTGGTTTAATTTAATTTTCTGTGGAAATGTGTTTATTTTTCAATGGAAAGCTTCTCATCTCTTCCTCCGCCCAAAAACGCGGAAGTGGGGCCAGCGCACATCGCACCGCTAAAGAGGAAAGAGCGGAGAGTTTGGCCACACCCTCACCCGCTGCTCTGGCCTGTCTCTGTCCTCCTCATTTGCATTCAAGCAACAACGCCCAGAACAAAGTGTTTGAGAGAGATATTTATGACTCTGACTGTGTTCATGGGTCTTTCTCATGCACTGAGTCTTGATTTTGAAGAAGGATTCATTTACAGTATTAGGGAACCATTAAGGCGCCATATAAAAGCATCAAGAAGTACCATGTCATGGGACCTTTAAGGAGCCCAATGCTCAATCTACCGAACGTGAACAAATGTTTCCCTCACTGCCAAAAAGGCTAAGAAGATGAAGCAAAAAGGCAGAAACAAAAAAGTCACCAAAGCTGTAGTGATAAATCCTGGAGAGATGAGATGCGAAGTGGAGCCAGAGTGTGATATAGAGTCCCAAACACCTGTGGAAACTGTGGCAGCCCAAGTAACACAAAGTCACTAAATGAAGTAGACCAGCCAGCTTTCTCTAAGCCCCAATCTAGTACACTGGACGCTAATGCTCGAGTCCCCATGCTGAGAACCCCGATAGTGAGCCTAAACTCAATATTGTACATGAGGGTCTTGTAGTTGCTAGAAAGGAGAGGAAGAAAAGAAAGGGCAGAAACAAAGATGTCAAGGCTATAGACATTGTGTTGTCTAGAATGTGGACTGCATCTCCAGAACAAAGACATCGAGGTCCAAATAGATACGATGAACCCTGACAGTGGACAGCGGTTGGTTTTTGCATTAATGAGTTGTCACTGCAAATGTTCCAACCTATAAACTTTATATCAACAGCTGTTAATGGAGTAGAGTCGACATGGAGGTAATACAGTAAAACCCCAGCCAGAAGCCTGTATATTAGCATTATTCAGATCCAAAAAGATCTGAAGGTAGAGCTAGAAGTTCTACCAGAAGAGGAGGAGGACAAGGAGGTCTTACCAGTCATCTGCTCAATGGGGCACCAAGACGAAAAGAATTCACAAGAAATAAAGCTCCTGCCTCAAGTTTTTCACATTTGTGCAACTTAATTTTTTTTAAAAAAAGTTCCCGTTTTAGGCTTATTATATTTTTTTCTAAACTGTAACACATACAACATGTCTGTATTTGACGTTTTTCACTGAACACTTTTAAACAACCATATAATTTTGTAACCAATTATCCTCTAAAACAGGCAAATCCAAACTATGGCCCGGTTGCCAAAATAAAACAATTTTTTCTTGGCCCTTAGGCTTCCAGATTACTACCAGTTTTTGAAAATCCTTGATAAAGCCAATATAGAATGTTTTGTGTTGTCCTATTGAGGATGTAAGCATGAACACAGGTCGAAAGGCTTAGTCTGACCTGTTATGAATGCGCATATGAACATTATTCACTACACTGACCCTCGATCGGCCCTCACCTTGGTCTGTGTTTTGATGAAAACCACCCGCACTAAAATATAAGAAATACTAGATTCAGGTGGACTGTGGTGAATACCATGACTCATAACCCATCCATCCATCCATTTTCTTCCGCTTATCTGGGGCAGGGGCAACAGTCTAAGTAGGGACTCATAACAAATTACACAAATGACTGTACAACTCACAGTTGGTTTAAACCAGGGGTGCTCAACCTTTTTTAACCGAGATGGTGTGCTGAGATCTACCAAGAAGGGCGGTCTGGGTCATTTTTTAGATGTGAGTTCCTGCATTAGAGTCCATTTTAGAATGACCTGTTAGACATGGCAAATATGGGCTTTTGGAGTGAGATTATTTTTAAAGTCGCATAGGGGCGAAAAAATCGCATGTGGGTCACTTCAGGCTGCAGTGTGAACGTAGCCCATGATATGTGGTCCTAACACCGATACATATCCGAACTTTTGGCATCCGACCTGGGCATGTTTCCTCCAGTGAGAGTGGCAAAAGTAGGCGATCACAAATCACACAAACGTTCTTCTCGTCATGCGAAAATAGTATATGAACTCCGTGTCAGTGAAACGGCAAAGTACATAGTGTAGAAAATAAAAATGACTACGATGGAGGAGTTAGAAGATGTATTGTGTTTTCTGTTTGTGCAACCACTCTGCCTTGAGTTATAGGGGGGTCTGGAGAGAAAAGGTCATGAGAGGGCATGAGAAGAGACTGATAAGGAATCTACATCTACATTCCTCTCCAGCTTGCCTCCAGAAGGGGGAAGACCACTCCAAGCCACACCTCTCCTCTTTGTTCTACGCAGAGACTATAAATGTTACAATTTTAGGGAAATGCACTATTCTCTGTCTGTACCACCTAGGGACAGATAGGAATCGGGCGCTTCTAATTAGACTCCTCTGTCAGGGCTAATAAAAGTATAATTTTTATATTCTAAGCTTTCGGTCGTCTGTTTCATCACCATAAAGAATCTGGGAAGGCATAGGATACTGGGTTTAGGACAACTAAGGTAAACACTGGTATCAAACGAGTAACGAATGGAATTAAAGTATCCTTTATGCCAACAATTTGGGGGCTCGTCCGGGATGGTGATTTGACGACCTCGCGTTGTTATATCGTTTAGGACAAAAGAGGAGTCCAACTTCACGGAAAATGAGAGTCTGAGACAGTCCTACGAGGGCCCTCTAACTACTAAAAAGGTAAGGAGAAACCTTTTTTAATATAAATTCTCCTATTGGATAATCAAATTTGGGCTGTCTGTTACTCTTATTGTACGGCTGTTGTTATTAGTGTGCACGAGCGTTAGAGCATAATATTAGATAGGATCGGTGTGGGACCGGAACAAAAATCCAGTGTGAAGAGAGAAGAGAGAATTTTTCCGGGAGGTCAGAATTCTCACAAGAGACCGGTACGTCTATAAAAGTCGAAAAAGAGAATTCTAAGAAGAGACCGGTACGTCTATAAAAGTCGAAAAAGAGAATTCTAAGAAGAGACCGGTACGTCTATAAAAGTCGAAAAAGAGAATTCTAAGAAGAGACCGGTACGTCTATAAAAGTCGAAAAAAGAGAATTCTCAGAAGAGACCGGTACGTCTATAAAAGTCGAAAAAGAGAATTCTAAGAAGAGACCGGTACGTCTATAAAAGTCGAAAAAAGAGAATTCTAAGAAGAGACCGGTACGTCTATAAAAGTCGAAAAAGAGAATTCTAAGAAGAGACCGGTACGTCTATAAAAGTCGAAAAAGAGAATTCTAAGAAGAGACCGGTACGTCTATAAAAGTCGAAAAAGAGAATTCTAAGAAGAGACCGGTACGTCTATAAAAGTCGAAAAAAGAGAATTCTCAGAAGAGACCGGTACGTCTATAAAAGTCGAAAAAGAGAATTCTAAGAAGAGACCGGTACGTCTATAAAAGTCGAAAAAAGAGAATTCTCAGAAGAGACCGGTACGTCTATAAAAGTCGAAAATAATGGCCAAGAGATAGAAGGGTTGGAGTCCCTGGGTTAAAAGTCCCTAGAGTCCCTATTCGACCTTATACGTCATCAAAAATGACGGACAAATGTAAGGGAATCATCCCAAAATGTAATGTGGCAAAGGATGATTTTCCTAAAATGAGCTCAGAGAATCTATTGATTTATTTGTTTATTTGTTTATTTATGGATCCAATTGGAAGAAGAAAAAAAAAAAATAATAATAATAATAAATAATTAATTATAAATAATTAAATTATTATAATAAATTCAAAAGTCGACTAAACAAAGCTGTGATAAACATTCAACAGTATACCAAATGGTTAGCCCCTATGCAGGGTAAACAATTATCGTGGTCGCAATGCGCATCCATTTGTGAGGCTATGGGAGAATGTGAAGAGAGGTGTGTGAGACTGTTAGAGTCTAACACCTCTCAATCCAGCTTCCTAACTTGCCGTTCATTCAGAAAAGAATTAAAGAAAAGGCAGAAATATCTGGCAATGTATCATATGATGATTATGGCCTCACGCGCCCGGGCGGAGAAGGAGGAGGAGGTACTTTCAAGTGGAATCTACCCCTCATTGACTCCCTCAGCCCCTGTGTCCCCCCCACCATATGTGACTTCACCAAGTGTAATAATGGTCCCTATCCTGGACTTTAGTGGACACCTGGAGTACACTAAGACACATGAGGATAGTAAAAAACAGAAGTCGTCCCCACCGTCACAGAATGACAGTGACGTAGAGGAAAACTCTAATGAAACTCCTCGGGACGACATTGATCAGCGCTTAGTGTCGAGCGCGGTCACCCACACCCCCCTTGGATCAGTAAGAAAGACCCCCGCTGTGTCGTCTCATACCCCGGTGATCACCCCACCTCTACCCAGTGTGTGGAGCAAGCAGAAGGAGGAGTTAGAGGAGCGGTCAAATTGTCTGGACAGGCTGAGACAATCAGATAGGAGAGACAGACAGAAAGAATGGTTGAAGGCAAAACTTGAGGAGTACGAGAAAGATCCTGATAAAATGAGAGATTCAGATGAGGAACAAAAGGAGGAAAGAGAGGAGGAGGCGGCAGCTCACGCTAGAATGAAAAAGTTATTGAAAGAAAATAAAGACAAACCCACACACATGTATGACTCGGAGTTTCAAGGGTGCGTAGGCAATTTTCCGTTAATTCAACTGGGTCCTGGACAAGTGCAGGTGTATAAACCTTATCAATTTACAGACATCACTGTTCTGGTAGAACAATTACCACCATTGGCTCAAGGAGGTAGAACATGGCTCCGAAAAATTCTGTCTCTGTCCGCGGGAACCCCACTCTGTCTCGGTGATTTCCGTGCTATATGCACTAGGGTGTGTACCCCCGCCACATGTGAACAGATAGAGCGCGCATCTGGCGCATTTGGTTTTCCACATGAAACACCGCTGGCCCACTGTTACGGGCTCATCTTTGATACTGTGAGACGCCTCTTTCCGGAGATGTGTCTTACTTTTCCTACTTTTCCTACATACACAGTAGACCAGGATCCGTCACAGTTTTTAGAGAAATGTGTGCAATTATGGGTGGATCGCACAGGCGCCCACCCCACTAGAGAGATACAGTCGCAGACGATGTTCCGAACCAATTTGAAGGAGGCCTTACCTGGCCACGTTAAAGACCTGCTAAATGATGATCCTGAGTACATGACACGCAGAGAACAGGCTTTTTCACCACATATAGTGTTCAGGCTGTCTCGCTACTGCGATGCCCAAGTCTCAGAAAAGTCTAAAGCGGAAATAGCAGCTGCAGCTCTCGCAAAATTACAATTGGCAGATTTACAGGATAAACGTAAAGCTTCTAAACCGTTGGGTCAACATTTTCAGGCTGCATTTGCCCCAAGAGAACCCCTACAAGCTCAATCTGTGGTTAGAGGTGCCAGCGCGTCCATGGCACAGGCCCAGAGTGGCCGCTATCTGAACCCGTCTTACAGCGGGTGCTATATCTGTGGCTCTACTGAACACTGGGCCAAAGCTTGCTCACATGCTGAGCACACTCAACAGGGTTCTGGATATCCACAGGGGAGAGGCACTCCGTTTAATGCCCGAGGTCGTGGGCGCGGCCGGGCTCCCTGGAGATTTGCTCCTCAGTCCCAGGGTAACTATCCCTCCCTGTCGTGTGACGAAGGTCACCGCTGGGATGGATGGGGTGAACAATGTGAATAGGGGTGCCCAGCAGGCATGGCCGCCGCTCTACATTCAGGGGCTGATCCGCGGCTGTTGGTGACGGTGAGTGACAGACAGCTGGCTATGTTGGTGGACACTGGAGCTTTGCGTTCTTCTGTCACTGACTACTTCCCACTGTCTACACAAACTGTTCCCTTGGTTGGCCTGGCTGGGAAGGTCCTTACCCTTTACTGATCTATTACCTGTTTCTATTGCTGGTCAACGCCTGTATCACTCATTTGTGTATTCTCCGCAGACACCCGTGTCGCTCCTGGGACGGGATCTGCTTATGAAAACAGGCGCTTTCATTTTGTGCTCACCAGAAGGAGTCACTGCTACATTTCCATCGGGTGCCTCCCACGTGTGTCTCCAGGTTCCTTCTCCTACGTGTAAATGGCTCCTCCCACAGATTGACCTGACTGATAGGCCACAGACTGCTATCATTTATTGGTGTGAGCTCCTGGATCAGGAGCCCACAGGAGGGGGTATAAATATAGCATCAATTTATGCTAATTGGACACCATTTTTACAATCTAAATTTGCATTTGCAGCTCTATCTGACCCACTTCATAGCACCCTATTTTATGATAGAGACCATGATGAAATGTATAGAGAAAATTTTGAAACATTTGAGGGTACAGAAGCACAGCTGAGTTCTCGATTTTTGTATTTTTCTAAAATAGGGGTGGCAGCAGATTGCATACTGCCTCAAAATTTACTCTCATTATTCAAAGGAGACGACTCTGTTCCCCACATTTCACTGGGCTTAAATGTCGCACACGAGGCCAGACAGCTTGGACCAATGGTGCGGAAGGCACAACAAATGACTGACTGGACACACACAGACACACCAGACGTTGACTGGTCATCCTCTTCTGACATTTGGCGTATTAAAATATACGCGACTGACTCAAGCACTTTGGCGCGGGAAGAAATCCAGCGCCACCACGGACGTGAACATTCTGATCATGAAGATGCGGAGACTATGTTAGACTCTCTTCCGGAGGAGCTTTGGTCTGCTCATCCTCATGATGTAGGACTTTGCAACATCCCACCCATTTACATTGACATGAAACCAGGCTCACACGTTTTTAAACGTTAATATCCACTCACTCGAGAACAGAATGAGGGACTGCTGGAGACACTGAATGGTCTCTGGGAGGCCGGTGTAATTGAAAGATGTAGGAGTGATTGGAACACTCCTCTCCTACCTGTTAAAAAGGCCGACGGAGTAAATTACCGTATGGCACACGATTTGAGAGAGGTGAATGACGTCACCGCCACACCATTGCAATCTGTTCCGGACCCACATCGCATGCTTTCTACACTCTCTCCAAATTTAAAATGGTTCACTGTATTGGCATTTGGTTCACCTCTGGCGCCTGGTGGCAAGTTCTTCTCAAAATAGTCACACCCCTTCTGACCATTGCACTGGTATGCTGCCTGCTCTGTGTCTGTGTTTTGCCTTGTTTGCAGGGTATGGTGGGAAAAATGATAAATGGAATGATCTCTCCACCCGGGGGTGCATACATGGCCCTCAAGACCACTACCATGGAAGAGTCTGAAACGGTGCCCTGGGTGTCTCCCCGGAGGGAGAGGGAAATCCTAAATGTCACAGACTTTGAAGAGCATGTGGTTTTGAGTGAGTAGAGCGTCAGAAGGGGGAGACCAAGGGTGAAAGGTTACTCTTTTATGATTTTAGTTTTGTATCTGTAACTAATGAGAGGACATGCCTATTTAGCAATATTTTGTTTTGATTTTTATATTTACATATATATGGTTTACTTTTTAAGGTTTTATCTTTTTTCTGACTTATATTTTTACATTTAGTTTATTTTATGTCGGCCACTTTAGGTGACCGACAGAAGGGGGAATTGTAGAAAATAAAAATGACTACGATGGAGGAGTTAGAAGATGTATTGTGTTTTCTGTTTGTGCAACCACTCTGCCTTGAGTTATAGGGGGGTCTGGAGAGAAAAGGTCATGAGAGGGCATGAGAAGAGACTGATAAGGAATCTACATCTACATTCCTCTCCAGCTTGCCTCCAGAAGGGGGAAGACCACTCCAAGCCACACCTCTCCTCTTTGTTCTACGCAGAGACTATAAATGTTACAATTTTAGGGAAATGCACTATTCTCTGTCTGTACCACCTAGGGACAGATAGGAATCGGGCGCTTCTAATTAGACTCCTCTGTCAGGGCTAATAAAAGTATAATTTTTATATTCTAAGCTTTCGGTCGTCTGTTTCATCACCATAAAGAATCTGGGAAGGCATAGGATACTGGGTTTAGGACAACTAAGGTAAACACTGGTATCAAACGAGTAACGAATGGAATTAAAGTATCCTTTATGCCAACAATAGCAATCCCACCACTCTTGCCTGCGACTCCACACCAACATGTTCATTTCTACGGATGTTGCTGCCACTGCCCCACAAAACGCCGTGGCCAAAAACCTTCTCCTTCTCCGTCTCCTCCTTAAAACAAATAAGCTGTACATGTTCTGGCTCCGGTACGACAGCAACTTTAGGCTACTTCCGTAAACATTGAGCGTGCTTACTGCACGTGACGTCGTGGCCTCCAAGGCGCATGCGGGACACTTTTGGGGCATTTAAAATTCACCCTGGAGATCACATACAAGTCGCATTTAATTGGAAATGTGAATGACCTCGCAAAAAAATTGGATTTCACAAAAAAATCGGAATTGAGCATTAAGCCCTGCAGTCTGAACGTAGCCATAGCCACATTTCTCGTGATCGACTGACTGCGATCGACTGGTAGACCGCGATCAACTGATTGGGCACCCCTGGTTTAAACAGTTTGAAAGGAAAGACCACTTTTGTTTCTAAAAGTGACACCCATCTCCAAAGAAACCAGTACACCGGAGTTGTGTCACAGCACTTGTCAAATTGTCATGAGTAAACCATGTAAATCAGACTCCCCAGGATTTCGCGGGCATTTTTTGTGATTGTTGCGGGCTAAAATGCCTGAATTTGCGTGAACTTTTCCAAAAAGTTGCGATGAAAGTTGCAGCGCTTTTAAGGTTTTTGTTGAGATTTTGTTGCGGGAGGAAATGAAAGTTGCGATAAATAGTTGTGATTTTCCCTTTTTGTAATTAAAATTGAGTAATATTTTGAGTTATTACTGACAAAGAATAATACAAAGACACAGAGATCACAGATATGGTCCTAAAACAACCTTACCAACATCAAAAATAAATTACTACTAGGAGGGGAACTGTTTCGTGCGGTCTTTTGTTGTTATTTTTGTGGGCAAATGGCGCCGCAGACATGTTTCTTTGCCATTAGAAGCCGTGTCCCAGTTCCCAGAGTGCACAGTTCGGAGTGTGGTTTGAAGGGCATGTGCGTCATTTCTTTTTTGTCCCATGCACAGTTAACACGCGGTCCGAAGACCGCAGTCGTTTCCATGGAAATCGGGGTGTGGACCAAGCGCGTGAAAATGCATGCTTCGCACACTCATATATCCCAGCATGCACCGCGCGCTGCTTCTTCTACGGGAGAAAATGGAGTCGGCGGCTGCTTCCCGTAGTTGCGAGACCTGTCGCATTTCGCAGACGGCCATGCGGTCCACGGAGTGCACTCAGGGCTGAGCAAGTTTGCACCGCCTTGACTACAGCCTGAGCCCCCTTCAAACCACGCTCCGAACTGGGGACACAGCCGCAGTTTTGTTTCGTCACACGGAAGTAAGGCAGAAGGAAGTTGGTCGACGTGAGTTCAATACGTCGCCGATGATTGGTCAAAATTGGTCAAAATTGCGGAAAAGTTGCGGTGATTGGTAAAAATTGCAACACCGCCCTGAATTCACGGGGATTGGCTGAAGTTGCGTTGAAGTTGCAAATCGCAACATTGCGAATTCCTGGAGGGTCTGGTAAATACAGCCCCCAGTGTGTCTTATAGATACACCTGATCAAATCTATACTGTAACGAAACTATACCTATATAAACCAGTACAGTGAACCCTCGCTGTATCGCGGTTCACTATTCGCGGCCTCGCTGTTTCGCGGATTTTTTTTTTCAATTTTTTTTTCCAATTTTTTTTTTTTTTTATAGTGTAACTTTTTTTTACAGTGTAACATTCTGTCCTGCGCCCTGATTAGCTAAGAGACTAGACCAGGACTAAACCAGATCTAAAGCAGGTCTAAATCAGGACTAAACCAGGTATAAACCAGGACTAAACCAGGTCTAGACCAGGGGATGGTAGGGACAGTCTCTGATTTCCTTCACGAGAGCGCCTGGGTGACAGGAGGTGTGGCCTTTGTTTACTTGCACGAGCCATGGAAGAGAGTGCGAGCCGGACCATGGAAGAGCCAAGAATCAACATGGACGGGCCGGGGGAGCCGCAGCGGGGAGAGCCGCATTCGAGGGAGCCGCAGCGGGGGGAGGACACTCGTGCGCACAGAGGAGACAGTGGCTCTTCCCCGTCACGCCGAGAGGACGAACCCGACCCCGTCCTAGAGAGCTGTGGAGAATTGGCGACGCATTGATAGCGGTCTGATTTTGGAGCCGGGGTGAAATGCAACCAACTCTTGTGAGCGCAGGTTGGTCTTACCTGGTCTTGTGGTGAGGACTGGTGCTCAGAGGCGTCTGTTAGCGGTTCAGCACTGTTAGCATTGGCTTGAGTCTTGCCCAAAATGATATCCAGGTCGCTTTCCACTCGACTTTCGCACATGGCATGGATATGTGGTACCAAAACAAACACACGTGTCCGCGCGCACGTGTCCGTGCGCACGTGTCCGCGTGTCACGTGCCCCCCCCCACTATTAATATATTTTAATGAAAATCTACAAAAGTTTGAGTGTTTAAACAAGAGAAAAATGTGAGAAAATGTTAATACCAGTCTCAGAAAGGTGTATAATGTGTCTGGTGAAGCGTTTTCAGCCTTAAAACATGTAGAATAATTGTAAAATATAAAATTGTCCTACTTCGCGGATTTTACTGATTGCGGGCTATTTCTGGAACCTAACCCCCGCGATAAACGAGGGTTCACTGTATATAAATTATATTTGCTGTTCTTCAGGTATCGTGTTTAGTGTACACCTAAAGCTTTATTTGAACACTTAAATCCGAAAATATTATTGCAAAAAATGTGACTATACAGCTCTCATAAAGGTCTGTGGTAAAAAAGGGCTGTGGGTTAATTTGTAGTAAATTCAAATGACATCACTTGGGGAAAATATTCACAATCTGTTTTCGATATCAACCCAAAAATATATTGGGAGACCTTATCGGCCATTGGTTTCTTTGCATTCACTGTATCACCACTGGTCATGAAAAACATACAACATATACAGTAGGTCAATCTCTACAATTGTACAAGCATGCTACAAAAATATAAAGTATGATTCATATTTCCACAGTTTTCCATTTTCTAGTGTGGTATGTAAAAAAAATACATTGCCCAGTTCATAGTGTAGCCCATACAGTCCTGCCTGCCTATCGTCTCCCTTCGCCTCTTTTACTTTCCAACTAAAAACCACAAGAATTCTGTGGATATTGACACAGATTAGAGGGCTTTATAATTCCAAACAGCTGAGGAAACTATTCACTATACTGTGTAGTTTAGAAGACGGGATATGCCATACTGTATATTCTGTATGGTGATGACACATAAGGCTATAAAAAGTGAAATTTTAAAGGAAATTGTTGGAATCCATCAATGGCCCTTCCCTCTTTACCATTGTATTTGAATCACTTGAGGAAAAATAAACAATATGAGCTATAGTAGATAAATGGTATTACCTTAAGGCTAATCGCTCCAGCCAGTAGAGTGTAAGTAACATTTCTTTGTCACCTGCCTGTATCCATAGAGGTTTAACTGCTATGAATGTTCCACAGTATCTGAGGCCCCAAACACACTGCAGCGTCAGCATGTACTGGCTGACCACGGCAAATGCCAGGATTTCCAAAGCACAAAATAAGTAAAATCTTTCTGATCCTGGGCTCCTTCAAATGATTTTTCCTGAGCTATAGTCATATTTGTTTCCCTTTTTCATGTACCCTCTTGAAGTTTTTGGAGTGACTTGTGTAGGTTTAAGTCATTTTTAATCACTTCTATTCCCAAGACAGCATTTTGCCAATTTACACCTGTTTTCACCACCACCGGCATATGCCCACTGCTCACTACTTCTTTCTCCAATTGTATTTTCTTAATTGGTGATTCGTGTAGGATTCTGCAGTTTTGCCTTGTCATTTTGGTAGTGTTGCGTAGTCTTTTTTCATATTACTGAGACAACTGATTAAACTGTTCAAAGATTGTGGGGCAGCCCCTGGATGGACACCGCATATCATAACAACACTGCGGCTGGCCAAGAACATCACCTCTGACCCCAGCCATGTTCTAAACTCTGAATATGTGCTGCTACCGTCAGTACTCTGTGCCACGCTTCAATAGAGTCAGACTGAAAAACTCTTTTGTCCATCAGTCCATCCTGAAACTAAATGAGGAGCTTAACTCATAGAATCTGGCGAGTGGACATTTGTCTAATTTTGTTTTTTGTCTCATATTTTTGTCAAATGTCTTGTGTTTTCTGTAATGTCATTGTAGTTGTTTTGGAGCTGCTGAACCTGCAAAACAAATTTCAGATCATTGATCTGACAATACAGTATCTATCTATCTATCTATCTATCCATCTATCTTTCTTTCTTTCTATCTATCTAGTCAATGTCAAAGTGTACTTTATTGTCAATTCACTATGTAACAGACATTACACAGAGGACTGAAATTCACCAGACACCAAATGTGCAATTTAAACTAAAAACACACACACACACACATGCGCATGCACACACACACACACACACACACACACACACACACACACACACACACAGCTACACTCATGACATGAAGTGTACACAGGCATCAACAACTAGACATAGGACATACAGGCAAGCATATACTCTTCCAACAAGAAGGAAAGTTCGAGGTGGGATGAAATGTGCAATATGTAAGGTGCAAAAATTAAGGTGCAATTTGTAAAGTGCAAGAGTGCTGAAAGCTGCGTGGACATCAGTATGTGTGAGATTGTTTTTTGGATGTCATTTACAACAACAAAATGTTCATGGAATGTTCATGGAACTGTCCTCAGTGTGTTGATTAGCCTGATGGGCTTTTGGAAAAAGCTGTTTCTCAGTCTATTTGAGTGCAGTAGCACTTTCCAGATGGTATTCTGCAGCTATCCATAGGAGGAGCCGACGGTTTGTTGTGATGACGTTTATGGCAACGTCTGCTCTCATTGGGTACTGCAAGTTTTCCAACACGGAAGTCAGTGGACTGGTTTCTTTTATTAAGTCGTTTTAGATGAATATTCAGATTTGAAATGTCCAAATTATAATTATATAATGATCCATGGGTGTCATACATTAACAGGGGTCACCAACGCGGTGCCCAAGGCATGCACCAAAAATAGCACTGCTCATCTTGCAACTCAATATATATATATATATATATATATATATATATATATATATATATATATACATACATATACACACACACACACATATATATATACTCTATATATATGTATATATATGTACTATATAACTATATAACTATATATATATATATATATATATATATAATATTTATATATATATAAGGGATGCAAATTATCGATTAATTCATTAATTGATTAACGATTAACTGATAAGCAGCGTTTTTCACCAGAATTTTAGTGTTTCAATAGGGTCTTTAAGAATATAAGCTATAGTAACATAACACTGAGTCAAAAATATATCATAGTATTATTAGTATTATTATATTGTATATTCCTCAATTAATTATTCCTTAGTAAAAAGCAGACAAATGTATTGATGCTGAATAACAAAATACATTCTTTATTGAAAATAAATTGAGGACGTTTTTTGTAAAACCTCCGTGATATGAAATGATAAAAAAATGAATTGATCGGGGAAAACATTTCACTCACACACACGCACAGTCGCACACACCGGCACATGGGCCGGACAGCGGGCTGCTTCCACTGCGCTTTCACGTGGAGCCTGCTACACGGCCCGGAGCAGAGGAGCACGTGCAGCGCGCCGCGCACGTGTTCACGCAGACAGCGGGACGCAGAGGGAACCAGGCCGCAAAAATTGGGTTCGCAGGAGATCATTTTGCACTGCTTCTAGATCCGGCCGTGGATGTAACGCTATGGTCCTTCTCACGAGTGGGTTTGCATCTTGTGTTCACATTCCAGAGTAGCGCCCTCTCCTCTAGCGATTAGTTACAATTGATGCATTTTAATCGACCAACATTTTGATCGACAATTAATCGTAAGTCGATTAATTGTTGACATCCCTAATATATATATGACATGGGGGACCCGGGTTTGAATCCCCCCCAAGGGGCAATAATAAGCAAGCCAGTGACTTTGACACGGGGAGCCCTTGGTCCGAACCCCCCCCCCCCCCCCCCCAAGGGGCAATGAGCAAGCCAGTGTGGATCCTTGGGCAAGACCCTTCATGGTATAGCCCACCTCATACAATGATGAGAGACAATGAAACTTACGGATGTCACCCGGCCAAACAAGGTCTGCGTCAGGTGCTGGGGAACCAGAGCACCTTGATGAAAAATGGGCTACTGGAACAAGGTGGAAATGGGCGAGATGCGAGAACAAGGCTCTGTTGGAATGCTACTACTCCAGTAACCCTAGGCAGAGGGGTTACATGAACAGGATGTGGGATGAATGGTTACTACGATACCCACAGTCCAAGCTAACGGCCAAACAACTAGTAGCTCAGTGTTCCAACATCCACAAACGGCAACTGCTATCACAACTAGAGATTGACGAGGTACAACATAAATGCTATGGCAAGGGGGAGCCAGGACGCCAGGACGCCAGGTCAGAGGGGAGCTAACACCAACTCCCCAACCAGAGATTGGGTACGAAGCCCCAATAAGTATCACGCTCATGGCCCGAATGAACACAAGGCAACCCCGATGCCAGTTACAGAGGCTAAGTGAAGTACCATCTGAAAGTCTCCTAGAACATGTGAATGCAGCACTGAGAGCGATCCCTACCACAACCATCACTGAAACCAATGAGCTGATATACACTTCAGCAGCAGTGATCCTAGAGGTGCTGGGCTATAAGAGCAACCAGCAACCAACAATGGGAGCCATGAGAGACAATACCCACCATGGAAAAGACGGTTAGAGGCTAAAATCAAGCAGGTGCGGAGAGAAGTGAGCCAATTGTCAGAGGCCCAGAAAGGTGCAATGAAAAAACAAGTACTTTTTTTTAAAATTATATATAGAGTATATATATATATATATATATATATATATATATATATATATATATATATATATATATATATATGTATAAAGTTGCATTTTTTAAATTAATGCTTACATTATGCAGATTTTTAAAATTACTTAGACTTACACTTAGAGTTAGACAAATTTTATTGATCCACAAGGGAAATTGTTTTGGGTACAGTAGCTCACTCATCAAATAAAATATACAATATAAAACAGAACAAAAAGAAAAATAGATGGAAAAGCAACCAAAGAGCAATAGACCTGTGTCAGATGAGTCAGTCTTTTAGTCTTTTAACCCATCTCCTCAAGTGAAAAACCTGGGCGTCATTTTTGACTCTGAGCTGACTTTTATCCCACACATCAAGAACATCACAAAAATACGTTTCTATCACCTAAAAAACATAGCCAGAGTTCGCCCTATTCTCTCTCAGGCCAATACGGAGACATTGATGCTTTTGTCACCAGCCGTATAGACTACTGTAATGCCCTGCTCTCTGGTCTTCCCAAAAAGAGTATTTCAGGTGTCCTGACTAGGACCAGAGGGCGGGACCACATTACACCGGTCTTAAAATCTCTGCATTGGCTCCCTGTGAGTTTCAGGATAGATTTAAAAGTTATTTTACTGTTTTTTAAATGTCTTAATGGTCTTGGGCCTTCTTATCTTTCAGAACTGCTTTTTCCTTACGAACCTTCACGGGCCCTGCGCTCCTCCGGCAGCTCCTGGTCATTCCCAAAGTTAGGACACAGACTCACGGAGAGGCGTCTTTTCAGTACTACGGCCCTCGTCTATGGAACTGCCGGAGGACCTCAGGGCTGCAGAAAACGTTCATGTTTTTAAGAGTGGGCTCAAGACTCACCTGTTTAGCTTGGCCTTTGATTGACTTCCGTCGTCTGTTTGCTTGTCTTTTGTTTGTTCTTTTGTTTGTTTGCTTGTATATGTGTTTGTTGTTTGTTCGTCTGCTTGTTTGTCTGTTTGCTATTTTTTTTTTTTTTTTCCTTCCTGGCAGCACGGTGGCTGAGTGGCTAGCACTCATGCTTCACAGCAAGAAGGTTCCGGTTGCCCGGGCCTTTCTGTGTGGAGACTGCATGTTCTCCCCGTGTCTGGGTGGGTTTCCTCCGGGCACTCCGGTTTCCCCCACCAACCTAAACATGCGCCATAGGTAAAATCCTCCAGCTTAGGGCCTGACCAAAGCCTAAATAACAAAACAAAATCATGGGGATGGTCCCCGGGTCAAATATAGAAACAACTTCTCCTGTGCGAGATCAATAAAGGTCAATCTTCTAATCCTTGACCACTGTAAGGCGCTTTGTGTTACAATTTTGTATGAAAAGCACCTTATAAATATTGTTTGTTTGTGTTTGTTTGATAAGATAATGGTAATAAATATATATGTACAATCAGATTTAAATAGGAAAGTAGTAGTCAAATACAAAATACAGTATCAAATATGATGTTCAGTACCAGCTGTGTACAGTTGTAGGGAGTATTATCTGTTACACAAGGGTGAGTTGTTGTACAGTTGTATGGAGTATGGTATGCATGTAGTCCTGTATCTCTCACTGTTTGAGCAGAGCTGTAGGAGCCTGTTGGAGAATGAGCTCCTCTGTCCCTCTATGGTCTGGTGCAGTGGGTGAGCAGGAGTGTCCATGATGGAGAGCAATTTGTCCAGTGTCCTCCTGTCACTCACTGTGACAAATATCTCCAGCTCACAGTCAATCACGTGACCAGCTTTGCGGATCATACATTATATAAAATTAAAAAATTCAAGTAGAAATAGTCAAAGGTCATTCATGTGCGGCTGCCACGCCTCTTTCCTGGCCCGTTGACCAAGTGAAGTGATGATGAGGAGTTAGCCTGCTTGTGCCTTTGCCCCAAAAATTATGGCAGAAAAGCAACAAAGGACATGCTGTTTTAACAATGATTCGGAAGAAGAGTTCCTTTTTTTTTTTACGTCATTTAAAGAGTCTGTGCCTTATTTGTGGGACGACTATTGCAGTACCAAAGCGGCACAATGTGGAGAGGCACTTTAAAACCTGCCACAAAAACTTCGATGTGAACTACCCACCTGGCAGCGCATTATGGACAGAAAAAGCCCATGGGTTAAAGGCAGGTTTAGGCAAACAACGGACTTTTTTCACGAGGCCGGTGAAAAAATCACAGAACGCAACCGAAGCCTTGTTTAGAGCTGCGCATTTTTTGATAAAGAACAAGAAACCTTTTTCGGATGGGGAGGTTTTTAAAAAAGCGATGATGCTTGTCGCTAACACGTTATTCAAAGATGAGAAACATGGTCCCGATGTCTCTGCACTCTCCGATGTCCAGCTTGGAATAAGTACGATGGCTGGACGAGTGTCATCTTTGTCGGAACTTAACAGAGCAGCTGGACCGGGATCTCGCTGCGTGCAAGTGGTTTAGTGTGCAATGTGACGAGTCGGTAGACAGCGCCAGCACGGCTCAGCTGATCATATTTATCCGAATGGTGTTTGATGATTTTTCTACAAAAGAAAAACTGCTCACACTTCTGCCACTGAAGACAACAACATGGGGAGTTGACACCACAGTCAAAATTATTGCTGTGTAAATTACTGATAATTGTGGAAAATAATAATTATTGATATGTGAGCAATCACTGCACAAAGTGTTATAATAACTACTGCTATTTTAATATCGCTATTGTAGCGTTAGTAATCCATGCAGTTTTGTTATTTAGGAAGTTTGTAGCCAACAGGTCCTGTGTAGCCCTTTATACTACTCAGTGCCCATGAAGTAGACCTCAGCCTCAAAAAGGTTGGTGACCCCTGCATTATAACTATGTAGCAGGCACAAGCACAGTACGTGTTCTTAAATTACAAATGTGTTATTTGGGAGATAAAATATTAATGTGAATTGAGTCACTTCACAGCTCTAACCTATAACTTGGCCTAGTGGCTACTCCATAGAAAAAAAATGTAATGCTATACTGTGGAGTATTCCAGATAAAGCAATAACACCATGAAGTATCAAATGTTAACATTCACCCCTAACATAATTATTATTTTATTATTATTGTTATACATAAAAATTACTTATCCAGTATGGTGTTTGAAATATTTTGCCTAAAGGCAGCAGAACAATATATAGATCTCCTGCACTACCGTCAATATGGAGCTTTGTATGTCCAGTAAAAGGGTCAGGCTTTCTTCTATTTTTGATAATCACGTGCTCCAATTAATATTGTGTGTACATCATCTTATTTAAAGGGACAGTGTGTAAGATTTTTACCCATTAATTACTGAAATTGAAGATACCCATTCAAAAATAAATTGTTTTCCAAGCCTTTTCACTTCCATCATGAAATCAAAGTATTCTTTTGGACTTAGATATAGTCACATAAAAGGGGGATCTTCCCCATGCAGAGGCAGCCATTTTGAATACGAGAGCCGCAGAAGGACATTTTGGGCTCCGCCTTCGCCTTCGGCAAGGCTCGTGGTTTTGGGTAAACAACACAAGCATGCTGCCGGATCAGACGTCGTAATGGATCTAACACGTGTTTTGGACTAAATTGTTTTACTGGATTTTATTCGCTGGATCCTTACGGACAAATTGAGAGCAAGTTTATGGTGAAATACAGAGTTTGACCTGTGCAAAGCATTCTAAGGTAAGCTAACCTCGTTTTGTGCTTTTCCGTATAAAAGCCCCATGTGCTCGGGGAGAGATTGTTGTGCAGGGAAATGAATTGCATAGTCAAAAAGAGGAGACTGTAAGGTTTCATTTGATGTGTAGATCGTCATGGTACATGATCGGGAATGTGTGTTTTCATGAGAAAAAAAAAACGGGGCCGTGTTTTATTTATACAGCAGTGGCGCGAGGCTCGTGCGCGGGTACGAGAGCTGTCCGCGTTACGGCGCGCCCGGGTGACCCTCGAGGTCTGCCGTAGCTAAAACAGAAAGTGCAATAGCACCATCCACCTATGCGCCACGAATCCTACACACTGGGGCTTTAAATCAATAATTCTACAAACAAGGATTATAACGGAAATTGCCTTGTTAATTCCTTTGCAGATTAAATAAATATTGAACAGCTGTATATATGGTGTATATATATGTCGGTGGTTGAATAAGAGCTACATTTCTCACATCTGTGTTCAAATGCCTTTAACCAAATTAGCCCACAGAACACCTTATAAGGGTTAAGTGCACATAGCCAAAGCTAAAGGCAGTGTTAGCGTTACATAAAGCTACCCACACAGAAGTGGGGCCCACTCACTTGTGTGGGAGCCTCACCACCAGGGGGCAGAGCTGAGGCCTGGGGGGGAGAAAGGGCGGTCGGGTGCTTGGCTGCAGTTTACAGGGAGCAGAATTATAGGTCGTGTTATCGAGCTGTATGTGGCTAAAGGTGTCTGCAATAAACCGTGTTGAGTTACCAGAGCCATATGTGCTTTTACTGTGCTCTTCTGCAGCCTTAAATTGGCCTCTGTGTGGTGC
Organism: Paratrypauchen microcephalus; assembly: GCA_036785185.1. Lineage (NCBI taxonomy): Eukaryota > Metazoa > Chordata > Actinopteri > Gobiiformes > Gobiidae > Paratrypauchen > Paratrypauchen microcephalus. Next base: position 1,167,153 of record JAVJIX010000074.1, read on the forward strand.
TGTTGCTTAGGGAGGTAGCTGCGATGTCCTGCCCATGAATGCAGTTTTGTGATGCTTTTTAACTTTCCATCCCTAGAAAATTACATACTGTACCATTTAACAATTTTAGCTTTGACTTTGTTTTGTTAAAAGTTGTTCAAACATTCAGATGAAGCAGCTGTTTGAAAACTGGCCTTTAAACACTGCACCAACACTGCTTAAGCCTCCAGCTCTTCTTCATATGTAAACACCATCTCACTAGGTCTGTGCCACGGCTGCGCACTGAAGTCACTTTTGTTTGTTGTGATTCAGATCCAGGTTGCGTGGCAGAGATGACATCTGGAGCAGTTTAAGCACCGTAGCCTGGAGCGCCCTGAGTTATATTACAAAAGACTGTCCAGTCCAGCCCACTGTCTTTACCTGACCCCATCCTCTTCATTCTACTCTCTGCTCACCTCACTCCCTCTCGCACTACTTTCAAAATATCTTTGGTCTTCCTGCTCCGTGATGGTACAATATTGTTTTATTCATCAGTGGCTTTATTGACACTAGTGTTGTCAGGATACTAAAATGTCAAACTCTTGAGCCTGAGATGCTAAGGAATAGACTAGATCAGTGGTTCTTAACCTTGTTGGAGGTACTGAATCCCACCAGTTTCATATGCACATTCACCCAACCCTTCTTTATTGAAAAATAAAATATGATTTTTTTATTTTTTTTATTTTTCCAAATTCAAGACATAGGTATATGTTTTACTGGTGCAAAAAATGAACCGTGCATTAACATCACTGTGTTCAAAGAACAAAACCAATACAATCCACGAACTCACAACAAATGACAAATGACATGACCTTTTTAATACTTCCACACTGAAATTGTTTTTATTTTAAACCTTATGTATTGCAATAATGAACTTAATGCATTTATGCTATTCATTGTTTTTAACATTTTAACACACACTCATCACCTAATTTCCATCAGGCTACAATAATAATGAATATTTACTGTAAATCAGTGTGACTCCTGCTGTTGCCTTTGTGAGACCAGTTCAGAAATGCGGCTTCACCTTGGCAAGTGCCGCTCATGTCATTTTCACAACAAAGTTCCTTTTCTTAGTTTTTATGTCCAGCATCCTCAAAAAGTATTGCTTGCAAATATATTTTGTAACAAATGGTATAAAAATATGAGTCGGGTGCGTGTCTTGACCTCCGCCGAACCCCTGAGACTGACCTCTGTGTGGTGCTGTAGGGTTTGGATCGAACCCAGGTTAAGAACCACTGGACTAGATACTGATAGCACGGTGATGATAAAATGCACTCTTTATTTAGACAGTAGAATGTGATTTTCAGCATTAAATCTTAGTACTTCATTTTCTATTCCCATGTGTCCTTATATCTGTGTAATCCCTCAGTGGTCCTGTAGGTTCACAGTGGTTCATGGGCGTATACTAGTCCATGTGCTCTTATACTTGTTCTGATACACCTCTAGATCATTCTAAAGACATTCAGGAAAGCTTTCTGTCCTGTGACTTTTTTTTTATTGATACTGCTCATATTATGTGTGTCTAGTTTCAGTTCTAGTTTTAGTGAAGATTAATATCTTATTTTGGATACTTTTGACAATCCTAATTGACACTCATGGGCAATCTACAAAGGTTTGTTTGTTTGTTTGTTTGTTTGTTTTTTTGCTTCATGGAGGAAACATGAACATCTGAAAATGTTTTACTCAACTAGAGCTCCTACAGTTGTCACGCAATCCTGGCATGCAGCTCCAAACCATAGTCTACGATTCCATTTAATGACCAAAAAACCTCCAAAAGCGACTCTGTGCCATTCATTACCCATAATCCACCACTGCCATCATGGTGTCCCTGGCAGTGGTAGATTATGGGTAATGGCACCTGGGTATGTGAGAACGACTGAGCACAATTTCTTATTAATTCATTCATCAATTAATCATGAATCAATAATTATGATAAAATTTTGGTATTTTAAATCACAGTATTCATCTAAAACAACTTAATAAAGAAACATCACACTAAGTGCCTCGTGCCTCATGTCAGCACCTCCGATCTTAGCAAAGAGCAGACTTTTTTTTAAATTTGTGCCCAAATTACTTTGCAACACTGCCACATCCTGCACGTATCACGGATTAAGAAAATCAAATTGGAGACCTAGAGTAAGTACAGAGCAGTGGTGGTGAAAACAGGGGTAGATCGGAGAATGGCATGTTGAATACAGGAGAATACACATTACTCAGACATGCATGAATCACTCTAAATATAACTTCGAAAGGGTAAATGAGAAGGAGAAACAGCATGCTTCAAAGCTCAGGTCCACTATAATCCTACTCTAGACATACAACTCAACAACTTATTTCTGACTTTCTTTAATCCAGGACAAAAACCAAGGCACACCCTCCTCCCAGATATGAGTAATTCAAAAGGTCCACTTTGGGGCTAGGACTGATCTGTAGAACAGACTCGGAATCATAATGTGACCTTTATGGTTAAATCAAATCAATCAAAAAAGGGGTCATGCTAAATATGTCAGACCCCCCAGGATTTCGCAGGCATTTTTTGTGATTGTTTCAGGCTAAAATGCCTGAATTTGCGTGAGCTTTTCCATAAAGTTGCGATGAAAGCTGCGGTGCTTTTAAGGTTTTTGTTGCGATTTTGTTGCGGGAGGAAGTGAAAGTTGCGATAAATAGTTGTGATTTTCCCTTTTTGTAATTAAAATTGAGTAATATTTTGAATACTGAGTTATTACTGACAAAGAATAATACAAAGACACAGAGATCACAGATATGGTCCTAAAACAACCTTACCAACATCGAAAATAAATTACTACTAGGAGGGGAACTGTTTCGCGCGGTCTTTTACTCTTATTTTTGTGGGCAAATGGCGCCGCAGACATGTTTCTTTGCCATTAGAAGCCGTGTCCCAGTTCCCAGAGTGCACAGTTCAGAGCGTGATTTGAAGGGCATGTGCGTCATTTCTTTTTTGTCCCATGCGCAGTTAACACGCGGTCTGAAGACCGCAGTTGTTTCCATGGAAATCGGGGCGTGGACCAAGCGCATGAAAAAGCACGCTTCGCACACTCATATATCCCGTAGTTGCGAGACCTGTCGCATTTCGCAGACGGCCATGCGGTCCACGGAGTGCACTCAGGGCTGAGCAAGTGCCTTGACTGCAGCCTGAGCCCCCTTCAAACCACGCTCCGAACTGGGGACACGGCCGCAGTTTTGTTTTGTCACACGGAAGTAAGGCAGAAGGATGTTGGTCGACGTGAGTTCAATACGTCACCGATGACTGGTCAAAATTGGTAAAAATTGCAGGAAAGTTGCGGTGATTGGTCAAAATTGCAACACCGCCCTGAATTCACGGGGATTGGCTGAAGTTGCGTTGAAGTTGCAAATCACAACATCGTGAATTCCTGGAGGGTCTGATATGTTCATCAGATATCGGGACTAAACTGTGATTGAACCTGGAACTAAATCTAGACTATAGACAAGAGCTAAACCAGGACTATAACAGAACCAAAACAAGTCTACATCAGAACTAAGCAGCACAATGTGTGTGCGTTCAAAGCCAGCACAAATTTGAACGCGCACACATTGACATGCCTGTTTAAAGTATACTTTCCTGTAGTCTAGATAGCATTAATGTTTTGGTGCTATAATGGTCATTAACTGTGACGAGCTGCGACATTTGGAACTCAGTTTTTACTTTTTAATAAGGCAGCTCTTCAAAGACTTATGCTTGCTCGAAACTCTGCTGCAAGGATTTTAACAGGAATTCCCAGAACAGCCCACTGTGGTTTATCATCTCTTCACTGGTTATCAGCAAAAGTGTAAACTTTGTGTCCTCACTTTTGGAGCACTTCATGGACAGGTCCCACAGTACATTGCTGACTTGCAATGCTCCTACTCCTCTGGCCGTGCTCTCCGGTCCTCCAGCCAGAGCCTCAACATGATACCAGAGCCTCCTTATGGTGCCATAGTCTTGTTTTAAAACTTGGGGGCACCTGTTCCCCCAGGCTGTAGCCCCCAGACTGTTTTTTTTTTTTTTTTTTAATTTTCCCATATCTATTCTCTTTGTGATTTTTATCTGTGAAAGTGCTATACAAATGTACTTACTTACTTACTAATTCAATCAGATGTCCAAAATGATATCTCTCTTTATTTTTTATACAGATGGGTGTCAATCTGGTCCCCATTCCCCCACTGTGCTTCAAGCCAGATTCAAACACGATCATCCAATCAGATTTCTTTATTTTAGTGGCGCATGTGAAATGAAGGAGCTTAGTAATCGCCCATCATTTTGAAATAAATCAAATTTCCCAGAGTTTATGCTTTCCGCATTGATTCTGCAGAAATACGCCATGTTTTTCAGTCCCCTGTGATTTTTATTTTTTTTCCTTGTAAGCAGCTATATTTTTTTGATAGAGGCGCACGATGCATGTCCCTGATTGGCTAATCCACCTGCCAACCGCGCCCATCTGGACTCACATCTTCAGAAACTATTGAAGAAGTGTGTGGATCCCAGGCCTACAGTTACAGCCTGCAGTCAACAGTACAGCTCTATGCTATTGTGCACATTTAAGCAGAAACATTTTGAAATCCCTAATTGTATTTCCCCATTTTAATGTCGATAAGAACAAGGAATCATTTGCTGTGCGACTGAGGGTGAGACAGAGAGAACTGAACATTAAGGCTTTTGAAACAACTCCAAGTTTAGTATCAGCAGAAGCAGAAGTATCAGAGCAGGAAACACTAATCCTGTGGAGTGTGTCAGTCTGTTCATTATGCCAAACAGAACATGTCAAACTGGAACAATCACTCAGCAACATTAAGACCTCTTCAAATAAGATCGTTTTCACACCTGCCTTGTTTGGTTTGTTTAAAACGAACTAGAGTTCGTTTGCTCCTTTGATTCGAACCTTTTGGGCTGGTGTGAATAAAAACCAAAAATCTCGATCTGGAGCAAACAAGCGAACCGAGACCACCTAAAAAGCTCGGTCTCGGCACGGCTCCATTCGAACCCTGGTGCGGTTTGTTTGAGGTGAGAATGCAGACCGGACTCGATCCGACACAAATTGGCTTTTTGTACTTAACGAGCTCCCGTCGTATGTCGAGCATTATGGGAAACCGAGGCTGACGGAACGAAACGAAAAGAAACTTACAAGGCTTACGTACGTTTTGCGTGAAGAGCAAGAGTCAGAACTTGATGCGCACATGAGCGCTGTCCTCCGTAGCAGTCTTGCCCTGTGTCTTCATCGTTTGATTGTAAAATAGTGTAAACCTCACGATGCTGCTCAAACATTTGTGCGAACTGTAAAAACTGAGCAAACCATATCGCTAAGGCTAGATTGAAAACAGCACGTAACACCAGTATTCTCCTCCTTCCGTGTTTGGACACGGCGTTTTGACACAACTCATTTCTGTCCAATGGCTGAGCGACCTCAGCACACATGGTTTTGTTTATAGATGTTGGTTCACTTGGGGAAAAAAATGCAGTGTGAAAGTGAACCGCACCAAAAAAATAAATAAATAAATAATTGATTTGGTCCGGACCAAAGCAAGTGAACTCTCAGATTTTCCTGGTCTGAAAACGACCTAAGTGTGGAGCTTTCAGGGCTAAGGAAAAGCTTATAATTAGAGTAAAACTGACTCTTGTGAGCTTTTAGCTACGTATGTTAAAATGTTACTTGCTCAAAAACATATCTGGACATGTGTATCGTTTCATTCATGTCTAACATGTTTGCATGTCTCAAAGTGCTCTGTTTCACCTTGTGATGTCATGAAGCGGTAGCTTCCAAGCTACCTTTTACCTACTACTTTCTAGTGAAGATGTATGGAGTTTAAAAAAACAGTAAGTTTTTTTTTTGTTTTTTTTTAAGTAAGCGCTTTTCACAGACGCTTTACAGATCATAATTTATTTACTCCATAACCGATGGTGGTGAGCTACTATTGCCACCAGGGCAGCTGTGGCTGACAGAAGCGCGGCTGGCAATCTGCGCCATCGGCCCCTGCGATCACCACCATCACTCACACACAAACCCTTTTCATACTAGGCAATGTGGGTGAAGTGTCTTGCCTAAGAACACAACAATAGTTTTTGCGACTGGCGCCCCCCTGTGGCACCTGATTTGCCCAGTGGTCTCCCATCCAAGAACTACCCAGGGCCAGCCCTGCTGAGCTTCAGAGATCTGACAGGATCAGACGTTGACAAGCCGGTATGGCCACACAAGCTGGTATGACTAGGGCCCACTGCAGGTACAGCAGCTCCCTGGAGCTTTGGCCCAGAACAGTCTATTATTTTCTATTTTTTGTGAAATTAAACTGCCCATGTTCAGCTGACAGGGCATCCACAACTTTCACAAAGGTTGGATTTTGTAGAGATTTTTCTGTATTTTTACAATATAAACTATAAAATGTTTAGATTGTCAAAGTGTCTAAAAGTTAGCTTTGTAACAATTAGCCTAGCCCTGCTCTGAACCCGCGCTAGCTCTGCTCTACCAGCTTTAAAAGCATCCATTTTGTCTTTGAAATTTGCTAGTTTTGCGGAAAGAATAGGGGCGTGTGTAAATTACCATAATTACCATACTGGCGCTACTGGCCATTCACATGACGATTAGTACTCTTTTGTTTTCTTTTTCCACCAATCAGCTGTGAGCAGCTCATTAATATTTATACTGCATTTCAACAGGATAAGGACAATGAAAATGGAGTAAATCCGTAACTTTTACTGTAAATGCTACGTGAGAAGGAAGGAGAAGTCTCTCCTCGGGACACGTTCAGGACACGTCCGTTTCTCTGGAGCTCATGTACAGAATGTGATTGGATACTTTAGCTGCCAAAAGACCGTGGATACGCGAATAATCTTATGTGGTGAGTAAATTGCCTCTAAACTTAGACACTACAGACTTTAGGACATGTTTAAATACTTCAGCTTTCATGTGGTCATATTATTTCGGCATCAAAGAGAGATGTGTGTGTGTGTGTGTGTGTGTGTGTGTCTGTGTGGTGTCCTATACTATATTTTGTATTGTATTAAATTGACAAAAAAGGTGATTTTGACTTAACATATCCTGTGTATTATTGAATTATTGAATGATTATATGGGCTTTTTGTTATAAAAGCATTTCCATTTTAACGAAGTACCTTCTAATTTTGACCTGCCCTGAAACACCACACCACAGTGACAGATGATCTGCAGGGGGAGGGCTTAGCTTAATGTCATGCAAATGTGCTCTGAAGGCCTGGAGTTGGAGAATCTTTAAGGTGGCTTTTCTCAGCTTGTTTTCAGAATGTGCTGCTTTCAAATGGCCACAAATTCTTCAAATGTTCTCAGATTTCCATGTGTAAGGCATCATTGGAAAGCTTAGAATCTACACTTTCAGTATATGTGAATAACTTAAAACACCTCCAGGACGACTTGTAACTGTTTTTACTCTGGCTGGTCACATTATGGTGATGACATCGCAACCAATCTGTGACCGCTGCAGCACTGGTGTGGATAATGTCTGCAATCTTTGCCTCATTACCAGACAGCAAAGTGTGGAAAAATTATATATGGGTAAAATGGGTAAAATAAAAGAGCTCCGGACCCCCACGATGCAAGTACACACCAGTAGAGGTGCCAGGAATATAGAATTTTGAATGGGGTGTGTCAGAACTGGCTGGAGTTACTGGCGACTATCTTTGTAAACTAACCAAAGAGGCACAATGGGAATAATTTGGTCATGAAATTAAATGGAGTTGATGACAGAAAGGACACCAGGATGTGAGGAAATCTGACATCGCAGCAGGGTATGAAAACACACTTTAGGACAGTGCTGTAAACGGACTCATGGGAATGAGCAGGTTTTGTACAGTCCAGATCAAACCAAAGCCAATACAGGAAGTGGACAAGGGGGTGTGCTCCGGACAGCGCAAGAACATCCCGCACAGCGCATGAGCACGTTAAATGTCAAGCATTTATCGTCCTAATATATTTCCAAATAAAAGAAGCCTTGAGCATGTTACACATTTTTCAGTGGACTAGTTTGATATTTATTTTTACTATTCTGCCAGTCTCAGTCTGCTCCACTCCACCCAATATTCAGACACAGAGCGTGGCCTCTTGTTTACAGCTCCACACTTGTGCTAGTGCTAAAATCAGGGGCAAGATAGGGCCCTATAACACAGATCAGAAAATAGTGTAATGTGGGCTCTTTAAACTACTGTAAATAGATTCAAGTTCATGTAAAATGTTTATCTCTCCATTCAGTATTGTATCTGTAGTTGTGTTTACGGACCTCGCCTATAGAAAACCTATAACCGTGCTAACATTGTCCTCTCATCAAAAACATACATGTCATCCATACATGTTTGAGTAATCTAGTGATCTCTTCTGGGAACTATTCAAACCCTCATTGTAGTTAGATGTAAGATTCTGTGCAATGCTCCGCCCACAAATCTAAGTCATGCTCCCACATAACAATTCTCCATAAATATACTGTAGGTGCAGTTTCTTAAATTCTTGTTTTATGACCAGTTCTTTGAGCTTAAGTCCATGACGCGAGCCCCCTTGTAAAGTTTAAACTGTTTACTTAAGAAAATCGTGGACATTACAGAAATAAAAAGGGTAAAATCAAACTGAAAGTAGCTTCATCTTTATAACTTCTCGTCTCCGTCTTGTCTCCGTCTTGTCTCGGTCTTGCCTCGGTCAAAGACTGCTGCGCTCTGACACCCGAACAGCCTCCACATTTCAAAAATGACGTCATACATGTCTTAATAAAATTAAGCAATATTAAATGTACGAAATAACATTACTAAATAATCAGCAGGAAATATTTACAAATATGAAAACTAAACATTACATAGTACAACATTAAATAATATTCAGCAATTTCCCATTATGGCTCTAACATATACAAAACATGATACAAAACTGTACACAGCAACTTGACAAACCTGATGCAATGTGCAGTAGTTTCATTACCAGAAGCACACTGATTGTATTCTGATCTGCTCTGATGGGGGAGATTTTTGACATTTTTGCCAAATACTGCATTTTCAAAACAATTGAAGGTAACATGGTGGTCTGTTAGCAGTTAATACCCAAAAGAAGTGTAGAAGACTTTAATACAACTGACTAATCTCCACTCCTTTTTCTTCTTTTCGTGAATGAATCCAGGTAGCAGGAGCCAAAACACAGAGGCCTCTCTCAGATGTCATTTTAATTAGGTGCTAGTGCAGATTGGTTGAATAAAAAACTCCAAACGAGACATTGATCAAGGGAGAGGCTGGTAGATAAAGTCACCTTGAAATACAGCCAACGCCATTTGCCTTTAATTAAAAGTAAAAAGGGTTTATTCATGCAAGCGGCAGCTAAGATACACTGAGACAAAAGACGAGAGCTTTAAAGGCGCTGTACCTGGCTTTCACTGTCTTAAAAAACAAGATAAACACAACTAGTTAATTTTAAACGGATTGCAGTGGTCCAAAGTTATTCACCATGATAACTTTGTAAGTGCTTTTTGTAACTTTCAGAGACTAGAAAAGAGTTTCGACGTCACGGTCATGCTAACAACAGCTAGTATGATAACCGCACTTCCTGATTCTCTGAGAGTAAAAACATTTAAAATGTGATGAAAACAGTACACAGCTGACTTATTTTGACCTCTGCTTTTACAATAGCTCAAATAGATGGGATAAAATGGAGTACAAGGCATAGACTGTATAAAGAAGTAGACTAAGGGAGCGTGACGTCGTCCATAGCGTTCGGCTCCAGTCAAATGAAGCTCATCGAGGCTGGGAGTTATTTGCAATTTTGACCATGAGTATCGTAGCAGCCAAAAAGCCAATCCGGAATGAGGCTTAGCTGAGGCTGAGGTTTAGCAGGGAGAGAGCACTTAGCAACGCTGATCAAAAGCTAGCAGTAGCAACCTCGAGGAAAGGTATTAGTGTTCATATATTGATTTACGGACAAAATAGTGAAATAAAAATGCCAGGATCGTGTAGAGAGGGTTAAAGGAGAATTAATGTTTTTTTTTACAATCTGAGCCTTATTTAGGTAATAAAACAAGTTGTTTTACTCACCCATAGCACTTTGGTGTCATATGGAGCACTTCGGAGATGTTTTAGATTAGCGATCTCCGTAATTTGAGTTCTCGGGGCATATGTTTGCGGTCTCCAAATAACACAAACTTTAGCCCTTTTCAAATCATAGAAGCTCGATGTCTTAGTCTACACTTTCGTTTGAGTCAAAAGTGGCCTGTAATCCGAGATTTAGCCATAGTTTCGAGTAGATGAGGACGCCAGTGCGCATGTGCGGAGTCACAGCTTATTTCGCTCTCAGCTCCCGAGACCCAAACATAAAACGCAAAGCTGTAAATTATGGCTAAATCTCGGATTACAGGCCACTTTTGACTCAAACGAAAGTGTAGACTAAGACAATGAGCTTCTATGATTTGAAAAGTGCTAAAGTTTGTCCTATTTGGAGACCGCTCGGGGCATATATTACATCCGAGAACTCGCATTACGGATATCGCTAATCTAAAACATCTCTGGAAGTGCTCCATATGACACCAAAGTGCTATGGGTGAGTAAAACAACTTGTTTTATTACCGAAATAAAGCTCAGATTGTAAAAAACGTTAATTCTCCTTTAATACGAACATTTTAAAACCGAAATGAGAAGCCTGACAGCAGCAGTTACAGAAATAAGGGTGACAGTTTTTCAGTGTAAAGTGAATGGGAGCCAGAGTCGATGGGACTAGAAGCGCGTCCATGCTCACTTCCTATTTAGAACATGGTGGCTACCAGGTTAGCTAAATCCATTTTACAGGGCTTTTAAACTCTATATGCAAATACTAGAAATATCTTACACAGTGGCGTTTTGTGTAACATAGAACAGTGTATCGCAATCACATAACGTTCCATTATCCCCATTGTTCACTGCAACAATGAAGTCTGTCCATACTGTGTTGAATAAAGACACTTTTATTCAGGGAAACCTTATATATCTACAGCATATGCTGACTTAATTATTATTCATTATATTAATTATTCTGTCTGGCTCTTCCCCATAGTAATCTATGCAATCCATTTTTATAATAACATCACAACATTATATATACATTGCCCAATATAGGAAAGCTAAAATCAATATTGTCAAAATGCTGATATATGTTGTAATGTAGTGAGTTCTGTGAGTTCTGTGGTCTGGTCACTATTAGAAATGACCTGTTTCAACATTTGTAAATTTTATTTTTTAGATATTTTTTTAATGACAAAACAATGCAATTAATAATGGAATATAGCTCTTGCCCCCGAATCTCGGAGTATGTATGACATCATCACATTTTAGAAGCTCAAAACAACCGTTGCTGTTATTAAATTTCTGTTTCTGTTGTTTTGTCCTTGGGCAAGACACTTCAAACATCTTGCCAGTGTAAATCTATCACGGTGGCTGAGTGGGTAGTGCTCATGCTTCACAGCAAGAAGGTTCCGGGTTCGATCCCCGGGTCGCCCGAGCCTTTCTGTGTGGAGTTTGCATGTTCTCCCCGTGTCTGGATGGGTTTCCCCCATCAACCCAAAACATGCCCCTGACCAAGCCGAGCAATAAGATCATGGAGATGGGTCCCCGGCGCCTGAAAGACGAGCTGCCCACTGCTCCTGAAGGATGGGTCAAATGCAGAGAAATAATTTCCCTACGGGGATGAATAAAACATGTCTTCTTCTTATTATTTTTATGAAAGTTTGTGACATACAATAAAGTTCTGGACCCTTCATTAACATCAGCTACCACATACACCCCTTGTCTCCATGGAGATGTTGTTGCTTGCATGTAATGTTCCACAGTAAGGCAATAAACATATTATCTCTGAGAAGTTTCATTTTTTCCACTTTTCTTCGCAAATTACTTCTTGATTGGTATAATCCCACCTAATTAAATCAACATTGGAGAATTATACAAACCTGTCGTACGCATTTGAAGTTGCAGGTCAGATCAGTGGAGAGCAATAAAATCACCTGTAGTTGAATAACTGCAAGCAGAGACAAGCAGGTCCCCCACTAGAAAAGTTTCACAGTGCTCTATTAATACGAGTAACTTTCTCCGTACTGTTCTTGGTATGTTGAGCTTGCGGACAAAAGCCGACATTATCTTGCTGTGCATCACGTGGAAATTTCTGACAAACTGCATCATAATTACTGAGTTTGTGGTGCGCAGACACATGCAGTGGAGGTATTTTCCTTCTCTCTCCTCAGCCTTTTCTCATGTATGACACAGAGCAGATGCCGGGGCTGTTTCACTTAAACATTTAACGCCGGTGCTAAGACGGACATGATTTTTCCTGTCCCTCCGAGCAGCCTGACCGTTGAGAAGAGAGAGGAGAGAAGAAGGAGTTTTCTCAGAGAGGAGGGCGTCTCTCTTCTGGCCCCTCCCCGACCCTGCCCCTTGCCATCCACAACTATCCCGTGCAAGATCCCCAAACTGGAAAGTCATTCAGTCTTCTCTGAATGGGGAGTCTTTAACGCAGGAGAGTGGAGGACTTAAAACTTTCAGCATGGAAAAGATGAGAGCCTTGTCTGTGGTGGTCGCCAGTGCCTTGCTAACTTTGCTGTTCTTCTGCAGTCCTGGGCATGGAGGTAAGTCAGATTAATTTGTTTTGCTAGTGTTTAATAATTTCATTTAATTGAATCGGACTATTGGTGAATGCAATCTTTCTATGTTTCAAAATTTTGTGCAAACTTTTAAAACTGCTATTATTGTTCTTGGCGGGATTCAGCGCCTCTTTTCTCTATGCATTCTTCATAAATGTTCCCTTTTATTACTGAAATGTTTTTCTTGCACGGTTGTAAGTCGAAACGCCAGGGGAATCGTATGCCAAAGGCGTCTGACCCTGATCCAAGGTCTGCTAGTATAAGCCAACACATCTGCCTGTCTCTCATCCATCACTGGAGCTTTTTAAAAAAAAAAATATATATATATATATATATGTGAACGTGTGAGTGGTTTTACCTTGAGAATCAAATGAGCAGTGATCGTTGCCAACAGGAGGCAGTAGTGGAGTGTTGGGGATGTCTTTCTTGGGTCCCTTTTGCCGGTAGCGATGAATGGTTCTTTTTTGGAGAAGGGAGGGCAGGGCGGCCGACAGCCTAGCCACATGAAAGCCACAGAGGCGCGTGTGTGAGGGAGGGGTCTCTGCTGGATGCTGGGGACTCTACAATGGATCCTCAGTGTGGACTTTCTCAAAGTTTTCACGCTTTAGAAAATATTTAGGTTAACAAGCAACGTTCGAAATTGAGTTTGAGGTTGAGTCGAGCCCCAAGACTGGTCCGGTACTAAACGAGGTTTGACCAGGACCAAACCAAGTTATAAAACAGGACAAAATCAGCAGTATCCATCACCGTCAACTTACTCAGAGTTGTTTTTTGATTGACTCATGCATGTTTGTATAAGATAAGAGATAAGATAAGACTTTATTGATCTCACACAGGAGAAATTTACTTGTCACAGTAGCTCCAGGTAGGGATAGTTTGAAACAGGAAAGAAAAGTGCATGCAGGCCAGAATGGCATAAAGATAGGTAATAATAGTAATAAAATAAGTAATAATTTGAATAAGTAATAATAATAATAATAATAATAATAATAATAATAAAACAGTGACAGGGAGAGTATTGAAAAAACAATACTTGCACGTTGGAAAAACGATATTGCACGATAGGACCATACAGTGGAGTTATACAAGTAATAATAAGAAGAAAACAGTAATTAGGAGAGTATTTGAAGACAATATTGCACATTTGGACTATACATTGGAGTTGTACAGTCTGGATAATCCTGTATTGTGCTTGCATTGAGGTTTGAGTGCTGTTCGAGTCCCTATTTCCGCCCACTGCTTTGTACTTACTTGTGATTATTTTAAAAAAAGACACATGTACAGCTGAAAATATCCCATAGACATTTTTAGATGTATTATGGCTTACAATGGACACAATGTCAAATAACAATGTGAGTTATAGATGACTACTAAACTGGACTAGACCAGGTTTATCCCAGAACAGACAGACAGAGCTAAACCAGGACTAAACCATGACTTTATCATGACAACTCTTATCTCTCCTCCCCACAGTGGGACACTCACAAGCTAGCTAGCATTATCCAACAGTTTTCAGTTTGTCTCTCTCCACTTTTGTTGAAAATCCAACACCTAAACTTAACACTTAAACTATAAACACTTGTATTCATCACATCAGGCTCCTGAAAATGTTTCACCATGAAAACTGCTGAACATTCCGCCAATAGAGATACACGTAGAACGCCCTCCACGTGACCATCACATGGAGGTATCAATAGGTCCGTCACCGCAAAGTATCAATAGGCCTGACTTCCCCGAATAACCCCATTCATTCTTTCTCTATAGAGTTTTGCAGCTAAAATAATGAGACACTTCATTTAATTATTGTTGACAGTATCTGAAATTGCCTCTCAAAGATCAGCATTTGAACTGCAAATGACTTAATCCTCCTGAGCCCCCTCCCACAGCTTGGCCTCTGCCCAAATACCTTTATCAGGCTTGTATACGGCAGCAGTTTAGTTTCGCGTGGGCCATCGCTGTTTCCGTGCACCGAATCTGAAACAGGAAAAAACAAAACAAAAAAAAAAACAGCGTAACAAACTCACCTCGCGATAAATCCCCACATATGGCGTTGTTGGCAGGATCCAGCGCTTCATCTCACACCAGCTGTTCAAACCATTGTCTTTACAGGGCCGTCGGATCTTCAAAACTGCAAAATCCACTCCAATTAACTCTGGGCAAGCCTCTCCGTGAGTGGCTTGTTGGCATAGCGAGGAATTGTTGATCTAAAGGAGGGCAGTGCTGCTTTGTCTCGTGGATGGCACAAAATCAAAAGTGGCTAGAGGAGCTGAGGCAGTACCGTGCTGTAATCTGCGGTACACAAACTAGAAAGGAGACATCTGCCCTGCTGCCTGTCGGTCTGCAGATAAACTAAATGAATGGGACCGCACACGCCAACTCCACTGGCGAATCAACTGTTTACCCAGCTAACTCTGTCGCAATGCTAGCCCTGTCACGGTAATTACTACATCAACTTGAATATAAGACTGATAAGACAATTTTGTTTGGGGTCAGTATTTTTCGGTGTAGCTATACTTTACGTTCCTGGGAGATATTTGTTTATTTTTTGGCAACGCAAAAAGATTAGAGATATAGAAGACTGAAGAAGACTTTTATAACTCATTACAGATATAACTAATTACTTAACTATATCCTCCTGAGACCCGGCCCATTCATTTGTGCCCTTTATAGTGGACATCGAGTTAACCGGTCGATCTTTTAATTGTTTTGATACTCTAGTTTGTGGTTGCGCTATGATTAAAAAATAATAATGTTAAAATAAATAAATAATACATTAAAAAAATAAAAATAAATAAATAAGTAAATAAATAAATACTCAAAAAAATAATTATAATAATAATGCATAAAAATAAAAATAAATAAATATGTAAAAAAAAACTCAAATAAAAAAAAAAATACATTTTATATATAAAAAATACATACATACATAAATAATACATAAAAAATAAAAAATAAATAAATACGTAAATAAATACTCAAGTAAAAAACAAAATAAGACATAAAAAAAACCGCAAATAAATATTCAAATAAAAAAAAAACATAATATATAAAAAATAAATAAGAAATTAAAAGGGAGTCTAAGAACTTTTTGAGGCAACTGTAGAAGCTTGTCAGAGATGTTGGTCATCAAAAAAAATGTTTTTGTTTGGTGTTAAATCCACACGTGAAGTTAACAACCTAAATGTCCCCGACGTCCATTACAGAGGACACATTACAACATTATGAATAAAAATAAAATTAACACAATGTAAATGCTAAGGTTTTCATTTACCTCCAAATAGAAAATGTAAATAATAATAATTTAGATACATTTTTTTTCTTCAGGTCCCAGGAGGAGGATATTGTACAAATTTGACTCTTGTGAGGTGTTAGCCATGTTATAATGTTCCTCATTAAAACATACCTGGAGTTGTGTTTTAAGTTTGTTTATTTATTTAAATGGGACAGCATGTATTAATGAACAGCTAGTGTTGTAAATACACCAGATTTAGGTCAAGGCTTTTCTTTCATTGACACATGTTTGAGTAACCTTTTATTATTAGTCTGTTTACATCTCCAAAGCTCTAAATGCTCTGTTCCCCCCGTGATGTTATGAAGCGCTAGTTTTCAAGTTTACAGCACCACGGACTCTGAGCCCTCATGTCGGCATTACAGATTCCAAGAAAATGCAATTTTTTTTTAATTTTTTTTATTTTTTTCAAAATTTGTGATTTTTTTTTTTTGCAGAATGTGCTAGTTGAGATCATAAAGAAGCCTCTCTAATCTTAATTGAACAAATTTTAGTTCAATTAAGATTAGCAATTCCAAATGATTCTTGAGAAGGTGTATGAAGTTTAAAAACACAGTGGTGCACTTCTTGTATTACTACAAGACAGCGCAAGCTAGAACACAGTGTTTTTTTGTTTGAGAGAAGAACACAACCTAAATATGCAGGGTTTGTGTGTTAAAATCTGTAAATGAAACAAAACACCGCTCCAGGTGTGTTTGCGGTGAGGAACTAACATTATAATAACATATATCACAAAATGGCGTAATATAGGCCATTTAAGTCTTGCATTCTGCTATTTATTTATTTATTTATTTTTACAACATTACACATTTAGAACAGTTCACATATTTTTGGGTTAGGTTGAATCCTACCACATGCCATGAACAGACTCCCTGACAAACACTCAGTCAGTATAGGCCATATGGAGCAAGATCTAATTAAGGACGGGAGTACAAGATAGACAGTGACGTTGATTCAATGTTTGTGTGTCTTCCGGGGCATCTGGTTTTGTGTATTAAAAACTCACTATGTAACTGTGGTATGTGTAGAATCCCTCAGTCGTCCAGGTAGAATCCACGGCAAAAGGAGAAATTCAATTTGTCAACTGGACAAAAGTTTATTTGGTCGAATACGTTTCACAGCTCATCCAAGCTGCTTCTTCAGTTCTGGTCAGACGCTGGTGGACACTGCCTATATCTGCTTAAAGGGAGATATACCTATACCTATTTGTTTAGTTAGTTAGGTAGACCTATTCGATCTGCAGTGGGTGTGGAGTGTGGGTCTTGTAAGCAGAACCATTCAGGGCCATAATGGTGTTTTCACACCTCTGGACCTGACCTGGCTGCCCTATTGTTTTCTTTGTTTGTTTTGATTTAGGTTTGAGGATAGAGTTATAGATGGGAGACAAATGATGTCTGAGACCTCCATTTCTAATCAAGGAAGGATTCTCTTTCTTGACAAAAATAGCCTCTTTAACTTCCCTCTCAAACCAGTTCTTTTCTCAGTCTAAGATCTGTACCTCACTGTCCTCAAAGGAGTGGCCCGTCGCTTTTAGGTGGAGATGTACGGCAGACTGAGGTCCACTCTGGCTCTCCCGTCTATATTGGTACATCCTCTAATAGGCCTATCTAACAGAAACTGTAAACAAATAGGTGTGGTAGTTTCAAAGTAATTTCATTGTAGTTAGCTCCTCCCTTCACGCAGATATAGGAAGTGTCCACCAGCGTCTGACCAGAACTGAGCTCGCCAACTGCTTGTTGCAGCAGTTTTTTTTTTTCCCACAGTTTGACATTACATCTATCTATCTATCTATCTATCTATCTATCTATCTATCTATCTATCTATCTATCTATCTTACTCAGTTAATGTTTCTATTGCAAAACAAAATGCCTTGAAAAAAGCGTGTTCTCTCTGTGTGCGGAGTCGCCTCTCCACACATCTGACCTGTAAATTGTTCGATGGTGATAGATAGATGGCGACAGTAGCTTGGTTCGTTGAGCGTTTGTCCACCGATCCAAAGTTTGGCGGTTCAAATCCCGCTTTCAAAGCATACATCATTGCTTGACCAGTCAGATCCACTGATCCACAGGTTGATTCCACATCCCACAGATGATCAATGTCGTTGTATCATTGGGCAAGACACTTAGCCCATCTCATCCCCAGAGCATGAATGTTTCCTTATGTAAAGCTCTTTAAGTGTGTTGAAGGTGGAGAATCGCCCTAAAAAGTAACTTTTTTTTAATGCCATAATGTGGAATATTCTAGTCAAAGCACAGAGACAACCGGGTGGCATCTGAAAAGTTACACAGCGTGCCTTTAATGAAAATAACATGTTATAATTTCCAGTATAGGTCAGCATGCTTAAAGGAGAATTAATGTTTTTTTTACAATCTGAGCCTTATTTCGGTAATAAAACAAGTTGTTTTCCTCACCCATAGCACTTTGGTGTCATATGGAGCACTTCCAGAGATGTTTTAGATTAGCGATCTCCGTAATGTGAGTTCTCGGGGCACATGTTTGCGGTCTCCAAATAACACAAAATTTTGCACTTTTCAAATCATAGAAGCTCGATGTCTTAGTCTACACTTTCATATGAGTCAAAAGTGGCCTGTAATCCGAGATTTATCCATAGTTTCGAGTAGATGAGGACGCCAGTGCGCATGTGCGGAGTCACAGTTTATTTCACTCTCAGCTCCCAGGACCCAAACATGAAACACAAAGCTGTAAATTATGGATAAATCTCGGATTACAGGCCACTTTTGACTCAAACGAAAATGTAGACTAAGACATTGAGCTTCTATGATTTGAAAAGTGTTAAAGTTTGTGTTATTTGGAGACCGCTCGGGGCATATATTATATGCAACTCGCATTACGATATCGCTAATCTAAAACATCTGGAAGTGCTCCAAATGACACCAAAGTGCTATGGGTGAGTAAAACAACTTGTTTTATTACCGAAACAAGGCTCAGATTGTAAAAAACGTTAATTCTCCTTTAAATCCGTATGTGATGCCATGGAAATACTGATATCCTGTAGTACTGCACGGCACTCCTGGCAAAATCAAAGGTCTCAGATCACATCTCCATGGCGACAAGCAGGCGGTTACGTAGTGCAGCTTTAACTATTTCTAAAGACAGTAAAGTAACTACATCTACATTACTTGCTGCAGTTGTTAATGCAAATTATTAGGCCTAGAATATGCAGTAAACTCTTTGCACTGTATTGCCTTCAACTTGTACCTGATAATGAATTAAAAATAGCCTTACAGTCTGCTAACACTAGACGTATTCATTAAACAGGCCTGGTACATTCTGTACAACTGAATTACACATAATAAGGACGTTTCTATGGCGGGGACAGTATCTGCTTGTCTAATTATCGGAGCCGGCTGCCTGTGTGTGAACCGCTCTCACCCACTGACCCCAGAGACAGACTGCTAATGCTGACCACATGTACTCATTCAATTTGAGTTTGTCTACCACAAGCTGCTGGTCCAATGTGCCACCGACTAGTGCACGTATCACCACACCAGCACAAGCCTATGAGAACCAGATGGAACAGAATTCACACAGTTACCTACCTGCATACCACAAAGAAAAGAGGGGAGAATGAGAGGAAGGCTATACAAGATACATAGTATAGACAGACAGAAAAGGATCAGGCAGAAGGAGATAAGATAAACCTTTATTCGTCCCTCAATGTGGATGTCACAGTGTTGCAACACAAGTTCATGAACAGAAAGAGAATATTAACATGCAATCAAAATCAAGAAAATAACTATTAAAAGACTTGACAACAGACATAAAATCTATAAAGTTATAAGACTACAAAACTACTGTGTACAATGAGAGTATGATTATGCACAGTGCAGCATATGAACAGGATAAACAGCAGTGACTTGAGTGGGCTGGCACTGCTCATTGTCGGCTGAAAAGTTGAGATGAGATTTGAACCTTGCTACAATCTTGTATCCACATCAAAACCACATGTTGTATGGTTTTATTTGCTCAGGGGCCCACTTGAGTGCTGTACTCCTTGAATGGCAGCCAGAGTAATTCTCTCTGTATTTTCTAATGTAGAAGACCTCTCAGTCTGGTCACCTCCTCTGACCTTGATATTTGTGAATTCACAAATTCATGAGAGTCCATCTTGTTGCCTGCTGGTGCGATAAGGCCCAACAGGTGGTTGGCAACCAATCACATTGCAGCATTGAGGTTTGTGCTGAAGCCAAACCAACCGAAACAAACATGACAATGCCCACAGACATACTTCAGCCTGTTGAAGCACCAACACAAACTATTTAGTTTGTGCAGAAGGTCAGACCTTTGTACATTTTTGTGGAGAGAGAAAATGTCTGTGCTTTTCTCTCTGTGCCCTTCTTTTCAGCTTCTGCTGTTTTGACATTAGAAGAAGTGTCTTTATTGATCTCACACTGGAGATTCAAATAATCATCATGATGTTTTCTGATTTCTTTCAGTGAGAGCCGTTCCAGGTTGATGTTGATTGTTGATGTGTAGAGCTCAATTCAGAGAGACACGATTATCAGTCAGACCTGAGCCAGGTCACGCCTCATCTCAGACCAAATTTAAACGCTGACTCAGATCCAGGTTTGTTTATTTCAGTTAGACACTGGAAATGGTCGAGGTCATTGGTCATCTCTTATTTACAAGAAAACCACATTTCCTTGACCTCATGTACAGTGTTTAGTGCTTTGCTTATTGATTCTGCAGACATCTGTCTGTTTTTCAGCCTTGTTATTTTTGTTCTTTATTTCTTTCAAATTTTAAAGCCAAGTTTGATTTTATATATATATATATATATATATATATATATATATATATATATATATATATATATATATATATATATATATATATATATATATATATATATATATATATAGTATACAGCTGAGCCTTTTTGTCATACCTCGAGTACCCCCTGACTCATACGTGTTGATAATTCTCCAAAAGTAGAACTTGACACAACAGATTATTAAATGAAAATCATTTTATTTAATCTCTTTAATTTGAAAATTTAATTCTCAGGCATTTTCTCTCTTTTCTTTAACTCCAATTTACTCAAATTAGAATTTTTTTTTTTTTTAAATCTCCCCTGCGCCTGGCAGCGACACTGCCGTGTACCCCCTGCAGTGTGCTCGCATACCCCTAGGGGTACTTGTACCCCTGGTTGGGAAACACTGGTATACAGTATATAGAAAGGCCTTGCATCATGTGAAATCTCAGAATCTCAGATCAGAGAGAGTCCTACATGGATTTCAGCATTGAGACTGGCAACCTACACAAGAGACTTACGCGAGCCTCATTCTGCTTTCTGCTTTCTTTACCTCATACCTGTGGACACGTATATGAAATTTAAAATCAAAATATTACAGTTCTTTTAAAACTACACCTTCTACATATCCTTTCTTTAGAAACAAAAGGAACACAATATTAGACTGGAGATCATAAAGACCAAAGAAGGGACTTGTATATGTTACGTTGGGGCATGTAAGTCTTTCTTCTTCACTTTCCCATCCGCTTGCCCACAGAGGATTCAAACTAAGCTGTTAGTATTATCTGTCACGTAATTAATTCAGCATTTCCCAAGAATGACATTTATCTGAAGAAAAAAAACAAGAAAACAGACACTGAGTACATACATGAAGCCTCCAAATCAGACTGGAGGGACATCATTGTAAAACCGACACCTGGGTCTGTCTTCTGTAAACTGAAGCTCACTGGAGGCACTGCCATGTCTGGAGCTCTTTACTACTCTTAACTTTATGAATGAATGTGAAACAGCAGTAAGCAGAGCGTGCCCAGTGAATGTCATCTCAGTATATGTAACATTCTCTGGGGGGTGAAGCTAACTGGAGGCACTGCTCTGTGTAAAGCTCTTATAATCATATTAGGGATGTCAACAATTAATCGACGATCAAGACGTTGGCCGAACAAAATGCATTAATTGTAACTAATCGCTAGAGGGCGCTACTCTGGAATGTGAACACGAGATGTGAACCCACTCGCGAGAAAGACCATAGCGTTACATCATGTAACCCTTTCCTCTCTGGATGTTGCCATACAACTCACAGTAGAACTGGACCTAGAACCATATATTTTTGAAATTATAAAAGCATGTAACTTACATGCTTTTATAATTTCTTGAGCTGTTGTTTATAACTGTAATGTTTTATGCTGTGTCCAGGGGCCCTGTGAAATTTATATTTTGTACTGTAACCCTTCCCAGATTAAGGGAGAGAAATATTGTTGATTCCTTAGTTCAAAATAAATGTTGAGAATGTCCTAAAAATAGCCTGGATTCACTGGTTTCATCATAATATGTAGACTAAATAACATTCTGTTATTTAATTTCTTCTGTTCCTTTTAATTTCAAGATTTCCATGCTGCAAGTGCAACAACTGAGCCAGTCCTCAATTTATTTTCAATAAAGAATGTATTTTATTATTCAGCATCAATACGTTTGTCTGCTTTTTACTAAAGAATAATTAATTGAGGAATATACAATACAATAATACTATGATATATTTTTGACTCAGTGTTATGTTACTATAGCTTATATTCTTAAAGACTCAATTGAAACACTAAAATTCAGGTGAAAAACGCCGCTTATCAGTTAATCATAAATCGATTGATAAGGTCAATCAACTATCAATTAATGAATTAATCGATAATTTGCATCCCTAGTTGTAGTCTTTTAGTTTGGTTTCTTAGGCGACCAAAATTTATATTAATCGACTAATTATTTTATTAGATTATGAGGATTTCTATGGGAGGAGAGGAGTGAGTTATCTGAAGATTTTGGAGTGAATCCTGACTTTAATCTGTTTCTAAATAAATATATTTTTTTTTTCTGAATACTTTTCTCCATTATTATTATTATTATTATTATTATTATTATTATTATTATTATTATTATTATTATTATAAAGATAAGATAAGACTTTATTGATCTCACACAGGAGAAATTTACTCGCCACAGTAGCTCCAGGACATTTGGACAAGAAAGAAAGTGCATGCAGGCAGGGAGGGGATAAAGTAAGTAATAATAAAAATAGTAATAAGTAATAATAATAATAATAATGGAAATAGTAATAATAATAATAGTAACAACAAGCATCAGCATGGAAGTCTGGCCTATATGTTAGAATTATACAGTCTGATGGTGGTGGGGATGAAGGATCTGCGGTAGCGCTCCTTCTTGCACTGGGGGTGTCTTAGTCGGCTACTGAAGGAGCTGCTCAGCTCCTCTACAGTCCGGTGCAGAGGGTGAGAGGTGTCGTCCATAATGGACATGAATTTGGCCAGTACCCTCCTCTCAGCCACCTCCTCTACACGGTCCAGAGGACAGCCCAGGACAGAGCTGGCCCTCTTAACCAGCTTATTCAGTCTTTTTCTGTCCCGTTCTGTGCTGCTCGGGGCCCAGCAGACGACAGCGTAGAGGAGAGCAGAGGCCACCACAGAGTCATAAAAAGTCTTGAGCAGAGGCCTGCTCACTCCAAAGGACCTCAGTCTCCTCAGGAGGTGGAGGCGACTTTGGCCCTTCTTGTACAGGGCGTCGGTGTTGTGGGACCAGTCCAGTTTATTGTTGAGGTGAACACCCAGGTACTTGAAACTGTCCACAGTCTCTCTGTCCTGCCCCTGGATGTTCACCGGTGAGTGAGGTAGTGGTCTCCTCTGAAGTCGATCACCAGCTCCTTTGTCTTACTGGTGTTAAGGCTCAGGTGGTTGCGCCCACACCAGTCTACAAAGTCACTGATGACCGAGCGGTACTCCAGCTCGTTCCCCTCAGACACACAGCCCACGATGGCTGTTTACATGCTTCTCTTTATCTTATTTATCTATTTTAATTTTTTTTGCATACTCTTGGCATCCAGAGTGGGCAGCAAAGTAAGAATTTCATTGTACAGGGAAACGTGTTTCTTTACTGCAATGATCTCCATGAAGAAAAGCATTTGACGGTTCGTCCACCAGAAAAGTTACACAAGGCACCTTTAAAGTTCACAAGAGTCAATTTTGCGTAATATAAGACCTTTCACTAGAACTAGAACTAGAACTAGAACTAGAACTAGTTATTTCCTTGAATGGTGTGCTCACAGGGCCTGTTATGGTGTGTTATGTAAAGTGAGGACTTCACCCTTCAGCTGCGACTAAGTGATTTCTCCAATTAGCACTTTGTCTGTACTTGAAACTTCTGTATAAAAATATCCTGCATTAAACAAATGGAGACGGGTTCATTTGCAGACAGATACTAGGCTGGCTGAGTGAGAAAACAATCTGTGCAGTATGTTTGGCAAAGAGAAATGTTCTGTGTCTTGAACCGCAAATATGAAAAACACGACAATTTCCAAGCAAAAGTTTCTGAAATGTGCAGGCTGAATTAGTGAAAAAGTATTTAGAAAAGTTGTCATTTTAAACAGTATAGCAATCACACGTAGTAGTAGTAGTAGTAGTAGTAGTAGTAGTAGTAGTAGTAGTAGTAGTAGTAGTAGTAGTAGTAGTAGTAGTAGTAGTAGTAGTAGTAGTAGTAGTAGTAGTAGTAGTAGTAGTAGTAGTAGTAGTAGTAGTGGTAGTGGTAGTGGTAGTTGCAGTAGTAGTTGTAGTAGTAGTGATGCTAGTAGTATTAGAAATAGCATCTGAAGATTTGCAGATATATTAGTAGTGGTGGTAATAGTAGTAGTACTAGAAGTAGTAGTTGTAGTAGTAGGGATGCTAGTAGTATTAATAGCATCTGAAGATTTTTATATGTAGTAGGAACAGTAGTAATAGTTGTTGTAGGTAGTAGTAGTTGTTGTAGTAGTAGCAGCTGAAGTTTTCGGTGATGGCACAGTGTAGTAGCAGTAGTAGTAGTAGTAGTAGTGGTAGTACTATTAGTGTCTAAAGTAGTAAATGTAGGAAGTAGTTGTAGTAGTAGCTGGTGATATGTTGTATAGTAGTAGTAGGAGTAGTAGCACCAGTGTTGGGAGTAACTCGTTACAAAAGTAATTAATTACTGTAATGCATTAGTTTTTGGTGTAACGCAGTAATGTAACGCATTACAGGGAAGAAAATCGGTAATATATTACTCGTTACAATGCCAGTAACGCACATTACAATGCATTTTTAACCTGCTTTGTTTTTGTGGGTTTTGCGTTTTCTTCATACAAAGTTCGCAGATCACCGCGAGATCAGCTACTGAATCTGATAAGTCCGCGCAGAACATTACATTTCATACAAAGTTCCGCGAGATCAGCTAGTGATATAAAAGTCCGCGCAGACCATTCCATTTCCTTTTACTTCGTCTCGAACTGGCAGACTGACAAAGGATGACAGAACCAGAAGAATCGGATAGTGCTAGCTCCTTTTCAAGATGGGCATACGCCCACGACTTTCACAGGACTCCAAGAACATTTTAGTTAAATGCACACTGTGTGTGAATCCCAAACCTCTTTCCACGTCGAAATGCAGTACAAGCAATTTGACGAAGCACTTGCAGAGGTGCCATAGCACCACGAAATTAGTCAGGAAAGGAGGGGATGGGACAGGGAACGATACAACCCCAACAAAGCAGCCGAAACTGATAAGATAAGATAAGATAAGATAAGACTTTATTGATCTCACACAGGAGAAATTTACTCGCCACAGTAGCTCCAGGACAATTGGACAGGAGGGAAAAAGTGCATGCAGGCAGGGAGGGGATAAAGTAAGTAATAAATAGTGCAAATAATGATGTTGACCTGACCAGAGAGATTTGCACTGTAGATGCCAAATCCTTATTTCCATCATTTTGGCGAGAGTAACTAAAGTAATGCAAAAGTAGTGTAATGCCTTACTTTTTATTTAGAGTAATATTGTAATGTAAGGCATTACTTTAAAATGACAGTAACAAGTAATAAGTAGTGCATTACAGTTTTTGAGTAACTTGCCCAACACTGAGTAGCACCAGTAGAAGTAAGAATAGTATCAGTAGTTGTGTTTAAAGGGGTTTTTAGCAGTGGAAGAAGTAGTAGTAATAGTAGTAGTTGTATGAAAAAGTAGTAGTAGCAGCTTGGTTTTCAGTGACGATATACTGCAATAGTAGTAGTAGTAATAGTAGTAGTAATAGTAGTAGTAGTAGTAGTAGTACAGGGCTCTCAAGTTTTGAAGATTGCTAGGAGTGAGATTTCTGAGGAGCGGGGGGGGGGTGCGAGTGACTTTTTTCCCGAGGACCGGGAGGGGGGACATTTTTTCCTGAGGACCGGGGGGCAGTAGTCGAGTTATAAAATGAAACCGGGGGGATGGTGGAAGGGCAGGGCAGAATTAGAAGGTACTTTGTTAATAAGGAAATGCTTTTATAACTAAAAGTCCATATTATCATTCAATAATGCAGGATAATATGTTATCACACACAGTCTTGGTTTAGTCTTGGTTTAGTCCTGGTTTAGTCCTGGTTTAGACCTGTTTTAGTCCTGGCTTAGTCTTGGTTTAGACTTGATTTAGTTTTGGTTTAGTCCCGGTTTAGTCCTGGTTTAGACCCGGTTTAGATCTGGTTTAGTCTTGGCTTAGTCCTAGTTTAGACCTGGTTTAGTCCTGGTTTAGTGCTGGTTTAGACCCGGTTTAGATCTGGTTTAGTTTTGGTTTAGTCCTGATTTAGTCCTGGTTTAGTCCCGGTTTAGTCCTGGTTTAGACCCGGTTTAGATCTGGTTTAGTCTTGGCTTAGTCCTGGTTTAGACCTGGTTTAGTCCTAGTTTTGACCTGGTTTAGTCCTGGTTTAGTGCTGGTTTAGACCCGGTTTAGATCTGGTTTAGTTCTGGTTTAGTCCTGGTTTAGTTCTGGTTTAGTCCTGGTCTAGTCCTGGTTTAGTTCTGGTTTAGTCCTTGTTTAGACCTGGTTTAGTCCTGGTTTAGTGCTGGTTTAGACACGTCGAATTGCGTGTTGAGAGCCCTGTTTGTCTAAAGAGCAAAGTTATTACCTGATGGTTCTCAGTTTGTTTTATCATCACCGCACTTTGTCAGTGCGCGCTGAGAGGGGCGGGGAGGAGGGACCGGGGCGGGGGGGAGCGGGACATTTTTAACAGATTCATGTAAGAGTCTGGTTAATGCACCGGACCCGCGGCTCACCGCGTCTCACCATGGGCAGTTCGGCTCTGGGCCGCGCGTATTCCGCGCGTATTCCGCGCGTATTCCGCGCTTAAGCCGTCGGGGGGGACACGTTACGCACAGACGGAGACACCAGGACTGAGGCTCAGCACGTGCCCGGGGGACGGCGCGTCTGCTCCGCCCTCGT
Source organism: Paratrypauchen microcephalus (assembly GCA_036785185.1). Classification (NCBI taxonomy): domain Eukaryota; kingdom Metazoa; phylum Chordata; class Actinopteri; order Gobiiformes; family Gobiidae; genus Paratrypauchen; species Paratrypauchen microcephalus. The sequence goes on from JAVJIX010000074.1 coordinate 1,194,318, forward strand.
GCGCCCGGAGCAGGGGGAGTTTTTTTTTTCGCTGAAACCGCGCGAAGCCTGCATAAACTAAGCCACACAGACCGATTTTCTGGGCACAAAAAAAAAAAAAAAAAAAAAAGAAATCAGCGTGAGAAATACCATGTGTGGCGTGTGAGCGTGTGAACAGGTCGAATTGCGTGTGTCACACTCTCAAAGCGTGAGACTTGAGAGCCCTGGTAGTAGTAGTAGTAGTAGTAGTAGTAGTAGTAGTAGTAGTAGTAGTAGTAGTAGTAATAGCAGTAGTAGTAGTAGTAGTAGTAGTAGTGTCTAATTTACTATAGTAATAGTAGTAGTAGTTGTTGTAAGTAGTAGTAGCTGCTGGGTTTTCAGTGATGATATAGTGTATAGTAAGTAAAAGTAGTTGTAATAGTAGCAATAGCCAGTTAATAATATTTAGTTATATTTACACTCTTGTTACACATATTTTTACACAGTATATAGACACACACTAAATCGTTATGTATTGTCTATACTTGGTTCAATTATCCCTCTTCTTCAAGTCTGTTTACGTTTCATATTATGAGCTTAACAAGGAGAAATGTATCCTCATACTGTACATGATTGTGCTGTACCATGGAGACTATACGGTCACCATGGTAACAAGGACAGAAACGACGTGTAGAATTACCTGTTTGTATAAACTGTGTTCATGTAACATCATATAATTTTAGAATCCCGATAGTGCACTATTTTTTACACTATATTACACTATTTTCTGATTTAAATTATACTAATTATAAAAATATACTACTTGTTAGCAGTATTAGCACATAGCAGTATATAGCAGTCATACTTGCAATGCAGTGATAGTATTAAATGTAGGGATAGCTGTAGTGGTGGTGGTAGTATCAGCGGTAGTAGTAGTAGTAGTAGTAGTAGTAGTAGTAGTAGTAGTAGCATGTATCTTAGTATTTTAGCCTGTGTGTGTGCGTGTTATTGTTTGGGTTGCTTGGTTGTGTGGTGTCGGGCAGCTGTGGGGCTGGTTGGGTGAGTGGAAGGAAATGTGGGATTGTTTTTAATCACTGTAAGGCGCTTTGTGTTACATTTTTTTTGTATGAAAAGCGCTTTATAAATAATGTTTGATTGATTGATCGATCTATGTTCTAATGTTGTTTTCTCATCACACCTGGAGTTGTGTTTTGTTTCATTCGCACATATTTAGCACACAAAACCCTGAGTTCTTCTCTCAAGACGTCATGTGGTAATACAGGAAATGCTCCACTGTGTTTTTTAACTCCATACACCTTCACTAGAATCATTTGGATCATTGATAACTTCTGCCCTGGAATTGCCAGCAGTAAAAGGTAGCTGTTAATTTGAAAACTACCACTTCATGACATCACAAGGTGGAACAGAGCATTTTGAAAGGCTACTCAAAACACGTGTGAATGAAATAGAACACAAATCCAGGTACACTTTTGATGAGGCAACAGATTATAACATGTCTAAAAGCTCACAACAGTCAATTTTGCGTACTATAGGACCTTTAACTGCCATATTGCAGATTATTGGGCTACATGAAACAAAAGCTAGTACCAAGTTCAGCATCTTCTCTCTCAGTATAAATAAACAAAAGTGAAATTATTTTTTTTCACAATAGCGTCGGAAAGTGGTGCCATTATCCAACCCCAAAGACATGATTGTTGTCAGTTGAAAGGACTTTAAAGGTTCTATATTACGCAAAATTGCCTATTGTGAGCTTCAAGCCATGTTAGAATACCTCCTCATAAACATACTTTGTGTTTGTGTTGTGTTTTGTTTCATTTACACATGTTTGAGTAATCCTCTATTATTAGTCTGTCTACATCAGGGGTGTCAAACTCATTTTGGTCCGGGGGCCGTATCCAAACTATTTTGATCCTAAAGGGGCCGGATCAGAAAACTCATGGTAAATATACCCAAAAAATAGCAATAAGTCCAATTATTTGTCCATAGAAACGCAAATCTATTACAGACAGCCGTTTCTTCAGTCCCAGCAACAATTCTTTTATCTTGTGTCTTACCAATTCTCCGTTCAAGTTACTGTATTGTTCAAAATGCCATGTCTTGTAGTGGCGTTTAAGATTATATTCCTTGAGCACTGCCCCTTTTGCAAACACACCAAGCATACAGGTTTCCCATTCACCTCCATGAACAAATGGGAATTAGTCAGTTTTTCCTTGGAAAATCCTGCACTCTGCGTCCACTTTTCTCATTTTTGACATTTTGCTGATGAGGGTGTCACGGTCAACAATCCAAACAATGCTCCTTTAAGAGCGTTTGGAAAGAGGCGAGTCTTCATTTGTGCTGCTCTGGTGGGAGGGGCCACGCTCAGAGGCGCTGGAGGCACTGCTATGCTAAACTGCGCAGAAAATAACCAATATTTTAATAGAAAATTGTTTTTTTAATAGAACATTAAAATATTTTAATAGAAAATTAAAACATTTTAATAGAAAATTTAAATATAATTAAAATATTTTAATAGGAAAATCAGCCAAGGGCCTGATTAAAGGTCTTGGATGGCCGGATCTGGTCCCCGGGCCACATGTTTGACACCCCTGGTCTCTCTAAAGCTCCAAATGCTCTGTTCCACCTTGGAGTGGCAGTTTTCATGTTCAGCTACCTTTAACTTTTCATTTAGTAGAGATTAGGAAGTTCAAGGCTGAAATTATTCAAATGATTCTAGTGAAAGTTTATGGAGTTTAAAAACACAGTGAAACACTTCCTGTATCACTGCATGACATCACAAGGTGGAGTGTTTTTCTCTCTAAATCTGCAGTGAAACAAAACACAACTCCAGGTACGTTTGTGATGAGAAAACCTAATTATAACAGATTAGAAAATAGCGTAATATTGACCATTTTTAAACCATTAGGTTAATATTACTAATTTGTGGAGCCAATTGCAAACAAAAAATGCTAAAATTCAAGATTTGTGGATTTCTAAATTACATATTTCTTTCAAAACAAAACAATAAACATTATTAAATTCTCAAACATAAACACAACCTCTTCCTGTAGCATTGGCCGCAATGACAACGGGACTACTGTACAACTCCCCCCTTTAAAATTTAATCAGTCCAATATTTGCATTGAGAAATGCATTGCATTAGTGCACGCAAACACACACTCCTTTTGACCCTCCTCTCACCCTGTAGTTTAAACAGAGAGCTATGTGGGACAGAAAAAAGATGTACTTGGAGCTGATCGAAATAAAAGTGTTCGGAGATGCACAGAAGGAGAGAGAGTCAAATCCCTCCACATGTAAGACACAGGAGACCAGACATTAGCTGTTATAGGCGCCATATTAAGGAGTGTTTATGGAGATTTACATGCACATGAGCAGCTGCTTGCTATTAAAACCATCACAGGAGATGTTTAGGCTGTGTTCCCATCGGAGCTGCGATGATTTATCAGGATAATCGTGACTAGTCAGCTATTAAAATAACTGTAATCTTATTTTGATAACTGGGCTAATCTAAAACACATACATTTTATAATAAAGAAAATGCATTATTTAAAATCCAAAAATGTTCATTTTCTTGTCTCGTCTTCTTATGTACATTAACTTTTTGGGTTATTTTTAAAGACCATACAGTAGGACATGTATTTACCTTTTCGGCTGATTGAGCTTAATGTGGTTATTTCTTTGACAGTGGTCTGATATGGCAGATCTTAGGTTTTCCTGCTCTGCTTTGTCTTTTTGTGTTCTGCTGAGTCTCCCTGATGTTTCCTTCTCGCATTCCTTTTGATGTTATTTTTTTCCTGTGTGAAATGCCTGACCTGCTTCCCCTATGTATGATTTATTACATGATTTGAATTGGATTTCATACATGGAAATAATTTTGTAGGTGGATTTTGTCTTTGGGGTGTACTAGAGTAGAGTACACAAGTATTTGAACAAGTAGCAGTACTAGGGCTGTCAGTTTAACACGTTAATTAGATGAATTAATTAACACGTTATAAAAATTAACGCAATTAATAATGAGCAGCAATTCAATGAGCGCACATTTTAAATTTGGCATGCAGGGCCTTTGAACAGCAACTTTATTTATAAAAATGTGACAGCGCAGGTTCGTCCCTATGAGTGTTGTCCCCGGGGAGAGCACGCCGAACCCTTTTCATTATCAACCATAAACTAATTCCCCATAACCTCTCCAGCGTGTTCTGCCACGACTAAAGGTGCACACTTAGAAGCACCAGTTTTGCCCACCCAAATCGCGCTAAACTAGGGATGCAAATTATCGATTAATTCATTAATCTATAGTTACCTTATTGATCGACTTTCGTTTTTGACCTGAATTTGAGTGTTTCAATAGGGTCTTTAAGAATATAAGCTATAGTGACATAACACTGAGTCAAAAATATATCATAGTATTATTATATTGTATAATCCTCAATTAATTATTCCTTAGTAAAAAGCAGACAAATGTATTGATGCTGAAAAACAAAATACATTCTTTATTGAAAATAAATTGAGGACTGGCTCAGTTGTTGCACTTGCAGCATGGAAATCTTGAAATTAAAAGGAACAGAAGAAATTAAATAACAGAATGTTATTTAGTCTACATATTATGATGAAACCAGTGAATCCAGGCTATTTTAGGACATTCTCAACATTTATTTTGAACTAAGGCATCAACAATATTTCTCTCCCTTAATCTGTGAAGGGTTACAGTACAAAATATACATTTCACAGGGCCCCTGGACACAGCATAAAACATTACAGGGCCTCAAACCAGAACAATCAAGAAATTATAAAAGCATGTAAGTTACATGCTTTTATAATTTCAAAAATATATGGTTCTAGGTCCAGTTCTACTGTGAGTTGTATGGCAACATCCAGAGAGGAAAGGGTTACATGATGTAACGCTATGGTCTTTCTCGCGAGTGGGTTCGCATCTCGTGTTCACATTCCAGAGTTGCGCCCTCTAGCGATTAGTTACAATTAATGCATTTTGTTCGGCCAGCGTCTTGATCGACAATTAATTGTAAGTCGATTAATTGTTGACATCCCTAAGCTAAACCCAATCATTTACTCACCCTCGTGCTGCCGCCTTCTCCCTCCTCCCATGGAAAACCCGGATACATCCGCACTGGGAGTTTAAATCCTCCAGTTTTGCGGGTTCCGGGGGTCATGTGAGCCATGAGTAATTTGCAGGGCAATTATTTGTATTCTCTGTATCTTTGAAGCTTTGTATATTATTTATTGACTTTGCATGAAATCTACTGTACGTGCTCACCTTTTGGCACCAGAAATATTCGCCATTTAATAGTGGAATGGTGTAAATGAGGTTTTGAATTAATGTTATGTAATGTGGGAGGTGGAATAGGTGTGTATAGGTGCACTCTGCAGGTCTGCCAGCAGTCTTGTCTTGGTTACAGTGGAGGTAACGTGCACAGAGAGAAATATAGCGAGGGAGCAAAAGACTGAAAGACTTAAAGACTTAAAGGGGAAGTCTGCAGTCTTTTCACTCTACCACTATAAATATTTTTTCACGCACATTTGACACCTTTTTTGCACTGTGGGAGAGCACAATAAACCACCTAAAAATGCATTTAAAAATGTGATTAATTAGATTAATTAATTAATTACAAATCCTGTGATTAATTAGATTCTTTTTTTTAATCGCCTGACAGCACTAATCAGTACTGAAAGAAATGGCTTTATTTGACAAATATGACTCCTGAATAGATTTGCTGATCTGAACCGGTAAATGGAAATATTAAAGAAATGACTATTTTTGTGATAAAATTACATTACATTGTTTAAAAATTGTGTTTTTTATGATTATTGTGGTATCAAAATCAGTAGGCTATCCAATATACAGTGTCTTCCGTATAAAAATAGAAAAGAGTTTAGAGTAGATGTTAGTTTTGTAATACACTAATTCACATAAATCAAAACCAGGCCTAGCTAAAACTACCCCTACAGTCAATTTGCACAGAAAATATAGTTTAAAGGAAAAAAGAAAAAAAGTTTACAAAAATATAAACATATCTTTCTTTCAGCTTTGGTTTCCCACAAACTTACTAAAACGTAGCCACCGTGATTACTGCGCCAAATAAAATGAGCTTCAGATGTTTCTCTTTGAGCGGGGACCGTGTTAGCTTTAGCCGTCCGACTGTCAATCCAAGAGTCCAAATAAACCTGCAGAGAGTGAATGCAGGATGAACATTCCACAGCGGTCCATCCAGGCCGGCCACTGCTAACTACAGAGGGACTTTAATGGTAGAAAAGGTTTGAGGTGTCCACTGTTTTTCATTTTGTTTATCAAGACGTTTCAGCTGTCATCCAAAAGTAATTTCCAGCTTCACGGTACTGATCTGAGACACTGACATGCACTAAGTTAGAATTCCTGTTCTAAAGAGGAGGGGAGGATTTTTAAAGTGAAAATCCCATGCTCGTGTTTACATGTTCGCCTCAATGTGGTCCTCATGCCTCTTCATCTGCTTACTTGTGCAGCCAGAACCACACGCCTTGACAAAGCTTTACAAAGACGAGTGGGTCTGGAGTGATTGACAGGCAGATTGATTATTTATTTTTTTACATGCTTCTCTTTATCTTATTTGTCTATTTTAATTTTTTTGCGTGCTCTTGGCATCCAGTGTGGGCAGCCAAGTAAGAATTTCATTGTACAGGGAAACGTGTTTCTTTACTGTGCATATGACAATAAAAGCTTTGAATCTTGAATCTTGATTCTTGATTAACCAATCAGAGAGATGCATGCTGTGTTTGTGTCAAAATAAACATGGCGGTTTAAACAAAAAAGGGGAACAAAATAAGCTGAAGAAGTTATATCCTCCTGAGACCCGCCCATTCATTTGTGTCCTTTATAGTCTTTTAAGTGTTTTGAGATAGAATCTAGTTTGTGGCTGCACTATGATTTAACCAGTTTGGTTTAACCAGTGTAATGCTTCTTGAAGCAATTACAATGAATGTCCCTTTAATGTTTTACCAAAATTCGAAAAGATATTGGCATTTTTATCGTACTTTTCATATGTTATTTCCAATGGTGGGACATAACAAAGTAAAAGGACTGTACTTTAGTAGTAGATTTTAATATGGATAGTTTTTATTTTACTTCACAACATCTGAGAGCAGGTACAGTATGTGTACTTTCTACTCCGCTACATTTTGGACTGAAAAGTAAAAGTATTTTTTATTATTGTGTGAGATCTGCTGAAAAGTCTGAGGGGATTCATTTGAACATATGCTTAGTTTGAGCAAACAAAAATATTCAAATAAAAATAGGTAGAACAAAATAATAAATTAAATTGTTTCTGTTGAACAAAATTCAGCACAAATCTTTAACAAAATCACTGCATTTGAAACTTTATTAGATCTCAAAATCTGCATGAAATACTTTTACTTTTTATTCTTTAAGTACATTTTTAACTGGGTATATTATTACTTTTACTTAAATAGATTAGAACTTTACTTGAGTTTTAAAAAAAATTGTATCTGTATTTGTTATGTGACAAAATGGAGTACCTCTTCCACCACTGTCTGTTTCTGCTCTTAACTCTCACGTGAAGCACTTTGGTCATCTGCAGTTGTCTTAAACGTGCTATATAAATTAACTTGGAAAGAATGATCTTGTAAATTATTCTTAATAAAGATATTTTCAGACTGTGTTGGATTTTTACCATAAAGTCCTTTCCCAAATTCTATTACCTCTGTGTTCCTCAGACCCTGGGACTCGCTGGGTCCCAGGCTGTGGTCCCCCGCTCACTGACAGCCTCATCCATCTGAATGCATTTTAATGAAGACCTCATCAGACATCACAGTGGGGACATGATCAATATTGAAAATGTGTGTAATCTGATATCACCTCTCCACATCTGTGTCTGCCTCTACTGCTGCTGTCCACCACAGTTTCACAAAGTTAGCATTTATTTATTGTTAAATTGGTATGGAACTCACATCCTGTCAAGAATCTAGTTCAGGCATGGGCAAACTATGGCCCGGGGGCCATATGCGGCCCGTTAAGCTTCTTAATCCGGCCCACTGAACTTGAAGAAATTATATTAATAAACCTTGTTAATGTCTTAAAGATCCCATGACATGGTACTTCTTGATGCTTTTATATGGCTCCTTAATGGTTCCATAATACTGTAAATGAATCCTTCTTCAAAATCAAGACTCAATGCTTGAGAAACAGAGATAAGATGAGAAAGAGTAATTTTTCTCTCTCTGAACACTCCATTATGGGCCTTGTTGCTTGAATGCAAATGAGGAGGACAGAGATGGCCTATAGTAGAGTGTGGGGGCGTGGCCAAACTCTCCGCTCTTGGCTCTTAGCTGTGCCCTCTGATCCATTTCTGTGTTTTAAGAGCGGAGGAAGAAAGGAGAGCCGTTTTAATGAAAAAAAAAAATAAAAATTCACAGAAAATAAAATTAAACCACTGCTGTTCAAAGGTCCAGAGGCTCAGATAAAGGACTTCCGAGCCTAGAAACACTTGGACGTGCCTCCAGGCAAATAAAAAAACGCATTTCGCATTGCCTAGCGCATTCGCGGTCCAAACTCTCTGGGCGTGATTTACAGAGACGCTGAGCAGACACAGACGGGGGGGGTGGAGCTGCATTTTTCGAGCTGACGTCAATAAGGTGCCTTGTTGAGAAGAAAAGGACTGCAAATGCTCAGTTTAGACATTTTGTAACTTTTAGCCATGGGGGGGGGCCCTGGTAGGGGGGCTCACATTAATGTTCAAAAACCTCAGAAAGTGAAAATTTCATGCCATGGGACCTTTAATGTTTTAATTTCCCTGTAATTCTGGCGTTTTCCAATAGCTGGCACACTACATACATTGACCTTTGTTGAGGTGCGGCGTTTTGCTCCACGTTTGTGCTTTACTCTTTGACCCCTCAGCCTCCTGTAAAGATGAGCGGAGCTAAGAAAAGAAAAGTGGACAGAGAATATCGAGTGTTTAATAAGGAGTGGACAAGTTAATATTTTTTCACCGAATACTTTTCAGCTGCTGTATCCCTGATATGCCAAGAGACTGTAGCAGTTTTTAAAGAATATAATATCAGGCGTCACTTTGCCACAAAACATGCTAACTATGCTAGTAAGCAGTCAACGAAAGAACCTGAAGGAGAACAGAACTTTCACTGCTTTAAAATAGTAACTGTTGGTAATTTAAAAAAAGCTGTATTTTCTGTTTTAAGAGTCATTTCAATAAATAGCTAAATACTGTGGAACTTGATAGATAGACATTTTGTTGTAATGCAAATTTTAAAATTGAAATAAAGCACGTTTTCTACATATTCCATGTTATTTTTAGTGTTTTTACCAAAAATCCACTAAATCCACCTGCTCCTGGTCCGGCTCTTCTGTCAAATTTTAGAACCCTTTGTGGCCCACGAGTCAAAAAGTTTGCCCACCCCTGATCTAGTTAATTGACCAAGTTCCAGATTTTGTACATTTATAGATTCAAATATTTCAAGTAGATCTAATATGTACGTATATGAGTTGACATTTGTGTATTTCTACTACTTCATTTCAACTGGAGGTCCTTACTGTCAGTACCTGTCACAGTTTTGCCTGTTGTTTACATGTTATCCCCAGTGCACCTCAATTTTTTAGCCTGACCCAGTCCCTCTTTTGCTTCCTCCCTGTTTTTCCTGCAGCTGTCACTCACTCCCCAGTCATCCCAGGGTCGTTTATATAAACTCTGCCCAGTCAGTTCAGGCTAGATTGTCGATGAGTCAAGAGACTCAAGCTCTGAATCTGAAACTCTGAATCTAAACTCTGTTGTTCGCAATTTGTGCAATTCTGCATTATTTCCCTGTGTGAAGAATCTGTTTCTGAGTTTATTCCCAGCCTGTTTTCTAATTAGAATGTTTCCCAGTTTTGGAGGATATTTTAGTTCACGTTATACTATTTTATCTTCCTTTGTTGTTCATCAGCCTGATTTGTCATATGTGTCCGACCACGCTAAAACCGGCCACATTAGAGAAACTGAGAGATTTGCATTAGAAGGTTTTTTTTTTTTTTTTTTCAACATTTGTGATTTTTGGTTTTTTTGCAGAATGTGCTAGGCTAGGGCTAAACCAGGTCTAAACCAGGACTAAACCAGGACTAAACCAGGACTAAAAGAGGACTAAACGGGACTTAAACAGGACTAAACCAGGACTAAACCAGGACTAAACAGGACTAAACCAGGACTAAACCAGGACTAAACCAGGACTAAACCAGGACTTAAACAGGACTAAACCAGGACTAAACCAGGACTTAAACAGGACTAAACCAGGACTAAAACAGGACTAAACCAGGACTAAAACCAGGGCTAAACAAGGACTAAACCGGGACTAAACCAGAACTAAACCAAGACTTAAACAGGACTAAACCAGGACTTAAACAGGACTAAATCTTGCGAGCTGTTTTCTCCGCTCAGCATAAAGCAGTGTTTCTCAATTATTTTCTGTGACGCCCCCCCTAGGAAGAAGAAAAAATTTCACGCCCCCCTTCCTGCGCGCGACTATAAATAGTATTATTTGTCTAGAAAATTGTTATTAGAACACCATTGTATCCTTTTATTAACATTATAAACAAAAAAAAAGAAAGAAACTTACAACAAAGACTGCACTGAGGACTCAAATATTAACGTGTTTTTAATGCAGCTTTGCGCACAGTTGTTTACGTTTTACAGAAATGAAACTTAAGACCACCTCATTTGCATAAGCTAAAAGCACTGAAAAAAAAACGCTCTCTCCTTGTGCCACTGATGCGTCAGCTTCTGTCGGACTAAAGGACACGACTCAGTGGAATATACGTGTTTTTTCTGTGACAGAGGATGTTCTGTTAATGGTGAGACTGTGCGTAAATCGCATGTGAGAACGCCACTGCCAACTACTGTTGTTGATGTGCAATTACACTTAGTTCTAGTACAGTACAGCAAAAAAACATGTTTCCCAGGGTCATACGCACCCCCCCTGGCATCACGCCACGCCCCCCCAGGGGGGCCCGCCCCACTATTTGAGAAGCACTGGCATAAACCAACGTGCTGCTTTCAGATAGCCACAACTTCTTCAAATGTTCACAGATTTCCATGTGCAAGGTATCGTTGGAAAGTTTAGAATCTACACTTTCAGAATTTGTGAATAACTCAAAATGCCCACGGGACGACTTGAGTCCTGTTTTGCTGCGGTCGGTCACAGCTTTACCCACTGAAGGACACTTTCTGTTGAACTGAGGACTGCGTTTGACTGCATTCTTTTGTGTTGCATTGGAGTCCAAATTGCCTGCGTGATGGTATCATATATTCAGGGTAGTCCCATTACCCAAAATAAATTAAAATATCAAAATTGGAACATTTGAGCTGACGTCTGAAACAGTATAGCAAATCTAATATTTGCAGAGACACCAAAAAGGGGTGGAAGGAAATTAAGAGTACAACTAGTACAAGGAATATTGAAGTGACTACTTTAAGTTTTAAGTATACAGTTTAGTGAGTGAACAGTATACAGTTTAGATTTAATAATTTAAACTATGCACTATGTCATTTTTCTTGTGAAGGGTCTGCTACCTTCTTGTTTCCATACAGATGTATTTTTTTTATCTGTTCTATAGAGTTTTAGTGGTTTGCTCATTGTTTTTCATAATCCATGAAGTTTTTCAGTACCATGTGACATTTTTGTATTTTTTTCCTTTATAAGCAGCCATATTTGGTTTGATACGGACAGACCATGCGTGTTCCTGATTGGCTGATCCACCTGTCAATCATTGTTATCTGAAAACAAGGAAATTCACAGGTCACTGCACTCAAATCTTCATAAAGTATTGAATAAGGTTATATTCCTGCAAATGCCTCAAACACAGATATAAAGTAGAAAATTGCAAATGTGCTTTAAAAGTGCTTATGTACAAGAGCTCACAGTAATGGGCCCTCCACACTCAGACTGGCGTATAATGTATTCAGATGTGAGGAAGCTGTCATGCTCAGAGTCTGGCTGGTTCTGAAGCTCGTACTTTAGCTGGAGTTTGTTATTGTGCACAGAGAAACAGAGAAAGAGAAAGTTTTTTTTTTTCAGATGGTTTTCAGATTCTAGATCCAGTTTTCCTGATTGATCACATTGTACTTTGACTTATCTAAAAGGTAAATTCACAAATGTTGAACCCAAATATTTCTATTAGTGACTAGACCCAAGAACTCACTGTATTACAATGAAAATCTGCATTTTTAACAATATTAATTTGACCTGACCCCCATCTGTATTAAATATTATTGGTCTATGGAATGCTGATGGTGTTGAGAAGAAAATGAATACATGCACTGAAAATACATTTGGAATTCTAATTTGGAGTATGTTTTATTTGGTGGTACTTACTTGATTACTGACTTTCCTAAAATAAAAGGAATACATGTTGATAGTTGATCACGAAACTTTGGCTTTGGATTCAAGCCCATCGACAGAAATTTGGGGGGCTGGAGCTAGAAGCCTCACATGGGCCCTCCTCGAAATACCCTGGGGCCCGGGACAACAGACCCCTTTGTCCCCCTCTGTTTACTGCCCTGTTTGGACTGCACAGTATCAGTGTGAAAAAGTGTGGTGACTTCTTTCTCTAATTAGACAAGTTAATTTAAGCTAGGGCCTATTGTTATTGTTCTGGTTTTTCTTATTCTTATTCTTATTTTCCTATACACTTTTTTCAGGTTTCGGGTACTTCCCACCGACGAAAACTCACGAAATTTTGCACAAAATTCAAGAATGCCAAAAAATGAATTTACAAATAATCTGTATTAAAAAATCTTTAAAAATGGCTCATCAGCGCCCCCTGGAAAATCAAAATACATTGCGCCTATGGCTATACCCGTGTTGCCATGGCAACAGGCCAAACATCTGTCCTCGCCAATGGGACGCCCGGCAAAAACTTTGTCATAGCCAAACCAAATTTGGTACACAGATGCATCATGGGAAGAAGAACAAAAAAGTATATTACACCATTGCTAGGCGACCAACAGGAAGTCAGCCATATTGGACCGAGCACGTGACCCGGCGCCGAACAAAATTTCCTGTCCTCGTAGTTTAACGAACTCCTCCTAGGGTTTTTGACCCAGACTCACCAGAATCGTGCTGAATCATCTAGACAAGTTATTAAAAAGTTATTAAAAGCATTCTAAAAGACTGAATGGTGTTTCTGTGAAAACGCCACAAATTCCCCCCTCTGCGAGCACAAGCGAGGGCCGATCATCGTCACTTGCGGCTATATTTATTATTATTAATTTATTTATTTATTTTTAACTCAATAATTTAACTGCAACTCAGTGTAAAAGTATTATGAATATACAGAATGCGGTGCTCTGATTGGACTATGTATCGAAACGGGTACTCAGTAATATGTAACCAAATACATTTTCATTTCATTTATTCTTCCCCTCACTGACTCTAGGATTCATATATCACACTGAGGTACAATAATTGAATTAGCAGTAAAAGTATTCACATAAATGTGGACCTTTCCAAAAAATAAAAATAAAATAAATAAAACCTAGCAGAACATCTTCTCTGTTAGTACCTTTTAAAGATGCACTCTGTAACTTCTCATTCTCAAACTTTTCTCCTCATTGGGTCGAAGAGAATGCATATTAGCGGGCAGAGGGCCAATGCTATTAAAGTTTGTCTGCAAAGATATTTATTAAAGTCTCTTCAATTATTAAAAATGTCTTAAAAGTCTCAGCAGTCCCCTCAAAGGCCCGATTATTGAATTAAACTTCTGTCTTGCATTTTTATTTCCCAAAGAAAAATGTGCAGTCTTAGTTTGAGCGCAGCCACCTCTGAACCATAGTCAGGATGTATAAAAGAACATAGCTAACCGTCTAGCTGGTACGTTCCAAATAGGAAGTGAGCATGGGAGCTCCCTGGCTCTGTGGTTGCAATGCAGTCAGAATTCCTAATATGGAACTCCCCTCAAAATGTGCTGCTTGTCTCGATGAGCTTCATTCGACTGGAGCCGACCGCTGTGGGCGATGTCACACTCACTTAGTCTACTTCGTTATAGCCTATCTATGATTTACACTTAAACTTGGCCTAGTGAGGTCTACTCTTTGTTTCCATGGAGATTGATAAAGTTTATATCATACTGTGGAACATTTCAAGACAATCACAAGTTGCATACATACAGTTCAAACTGATATATGAAAGCCACACTAGAAATAGCTGTTGGATTGGTCTACAATTTGAAAGTAAAACACTGACTGTTCAAAAATAAGCTGCAACCCTAGTTTTGTTGCAAACTTTTTCTCAAATCCAAATGACAGAATTCCACCTATGCCCTCTGTACATAAACAAGAGGCTGGGATGTTTGCAGCTCCCCAAAGGTCAGAGTTCATGTGGTGTTGTGTGGAGTGCTGTTGTTTTAACCCAGTGCATGTCCATCAGTTTGCCGGTGGAGGGGGGAGTGACTGGCTGAGTGCTAATTTGACATTCTAAATTACAGCTAAACTGTGATTAGCTTGTCAGAGACTGCAGGCAGCACTTAGAGCCACCTCGGACCTACATCAGAGACAGAACAGGAATGCTACCAAACAGGAAGTTAGTGCAGACTGCACAGGAAGTCAAATGTACAAAAAAAAAGCAAAACATTAAAACCACATGGATTCTTCCTGTTTAAAGCATAAACAGATTGTGATGTCATGAAGCAGTAGTTTTCAAGTAGTTACCTTTTACTTTTAGTTCAGTAGAAATTGGCAATTCCAGGGCTGAAATCATCCAAATGAGTGTAGTGAAGGTGTATAGAGATTAAAAACCCAGTGAAGCACTTCCTGTATCACCATGATGTCACAAGGTGGAATGGAATAATATGGGCCAAAGTGGTCTAAAGTTATTCCTCACTTACCCTATTCATTCTGAACGTCCTAATTATTCACCGTGATGAGTTTATAAGAGCTTTTCACCACTTTCAGAGGCCAGTGTGGAGTTTTGCATTGCAGTAAAGCTAATAACAACTAGCATGCTAATATGCACTTCCTGATTATTGAACTTTAAAACACTTTATAGTTAGACACAGACAGCTCAAAGCGGACTTATTTTGCCCTCAGGTGCTGCTTATACAGTACAATATATTGATACGTTGCTGTGAAGTCATGCTGGGTGTACGTGTATCTATCTCTGTCTCTAATGTTTATCAGTTACCGTGGTGACACAATGCACACATTAGCAAATGCAGCCAAAAAAAAGCTCAAGAAATTAGGGATGTCAACAATTAATCAACTTACAATTAACTGTCGATCAAGACGTTGGCCGAACAAAATGCATTCATTGTAACTAATCGCTAGAGGGCGCTACTCTGGAATGTGAACACGGGATGCGAACCCACTCACGAGAAAGACCATAGCGTTACATCATGTAACCCTTTCCTCTCTGGATGTTGCCGTACAACTCACAGGAGAGCTGGACCTAGAACCATATATTTTTGAAATTATAAAAGCATGTAACTTACATGCTTTTTAAAATTTCTTGATTGTTCTGGTTTGAGGCCCTGTAATGTTTTATGCTGTGTCCAGTGGCCCTGTGAAATGTATATTTTGTACTGTAACCCTTCACAGATTAAGGGAGAGAAATATTGTTGATGCCTTAGTTCAAAATAAATGTTGAGAATGTCCTAAAAATAGCCTGGATTCACTGGTTTCATCATAATATGTAGACTAAATAACATTCTGTTATTTAATTTCTTCTGTTCCTTTTAATTTCAAGATTTCCATGCTGCAAGTGCAACAACTGAGCCAGTCCTCATTTTATTTTCAATAAAGAATGTATTTTGTTATTCAGCATCAATACATTTGTCTGCTTTTTACTAAGGAATAATTAATTGAGGAATATACAATATAATAATACTATGATATATTTTTGACTCAGTGTTATGTTACTATAGCTTATATTCTTAAAGACCCTATTGAAACACTAAAATTCAGGTGAAAAACGCCGCTTATCAGTTAATCGTAAGTCGATCGATAAGGTCAGTCAACTATAGATTAATGAATTAATCGATAATTTGCATCCCTACAAGAAATACAAAATGTATTTAAATGGCAAATTTTAAGGAGCCTGTGGTCAATACAAGTGTTAATGATCCTGACTTCAGACACAGCAGTGGCTTCAGTTAGCATCACACCCCCAGATAATTATTGCTCAAATCAGCAGCAACATGTCAATAGCTATAACTAGTTTTGTTTTTCATGTCTTAAAAGTGCATTGTGTAACTTTTCTGGTGGATGGTCCGTCAAATTTTCTCCAATGAGATGTTATTACTTTGTCTGGAATGTTTCATAATACGGCATTAAACCTTTCTATCTTTATGGAGACCACACCAGACCGAGTTACAGGTCAGCTCTGGAAAGGCGACCCCCCCCCCGCTCAGTCAGAATGCCTGTTTTTCTAGGTATGTTCTAGGTGAAGCAATAACATCTTCACGGAGACAAGCTAGTGACAGACCCTCCAGCAGAAAAGTTACACAGTACATCTTTAAGACAGTAAAAATCAGGTACAGAGGCTTTACTGAAAAGACTATCTGTGCTGTCTGGAATGTGCTGGCCATGTAAAACCACTGAGTCATGAGCGTTGTGTTATTTTTCCCCTTGGAGAGAATGACTTTTACATGAATGGAAGCCGCGTTGGAGATTTATGCAGTTGGCTCACAAAACATCCATTTGTACAAGCGCAAGTTCCATTCTCAGGACTATCTTCAGCTCCTGTTGGCGAGGAAGCTTGTCCTAACATGATTTAACTCAGAGTACGAGAAACTCAGAGAAACCCTGGGCTGTGTGTGACGCCGATGCTCACAGAGGTGGAATATGCGCAACGTTTCTATCCACACATCACTAAATAACACAGATTTGAAAGAACGGAAAATATTCAAGTTTTCCAACCAGTTTTGTATTCTCACACATTGTTCATGTTATTGCTAATACTAATACTACTACTACTACCGCTACTACTAAGGTAATATGAATACTACTACTGCTAGTAACACTACAACTCCTGCTACTACCACAACTAACACTATGAATACTACTTCTACTGTTACAACTACTACTACTACTACTGGTACCACTACGTCTAGGGTTGCAAAGGGGTGGAAAATTTCTGGAAAGTTTCCGGAAAGTTTCCATGGAAACTTGGCGTGGGAATTTTGGGAATTTTCAAATTGGTAACTTTGCACAGAAGTTTTGGGAATTTATGGGAATTATTGTGAGTCATATACCAACATAAATATAAACCTTTTATTTTGTCATCAGCAGCATTATTGTAAAAGGGAGACAATTAAAACACATGACTCACATGATTTATTTGTAAGAAGAACTTTATCAATGCGTTTCTCCTTCACTGAACAACAAAACATGAACATTGGCTAAAATGTGTCTTGTAATTCAAAAGTTAAAATGAAAGGAACTCTCCTCCTGTCCAAAAACTTAGCATATAAATATAAATATTTAGCATATCTGGTTTCCCAGTAAGCTAGCTCTAGCACAGTTTGCGGTAGCTAGCATCATAAGATAACTTCTTCAGTGAAATGGCACAAATCTAGTTTACCAGTAAGCTAGCACTATATTTAGTATATTTTAATATCCTTTAATATATAGATCTTTAATATATAGATCAAATATAATCTACTTCATGATATCCTCAGAATTTACTTGACTGCATGTCGTCCTCTTGCTGAAGTGTCTGGCCTCAGGAGTCTGTATTTGCTGTGAGCTCAAAAGTAGCTTTAGCTCTTCAGAATTCTAGAAGTTATTGTGCGTGTGATAAAGGAATGCAAAATGCATGTAGAGGGTGCGGCTCGACGGCTCTGCACAAAATACTGTCCTACTTTATTCACACAAATGTGATTATTTTAGACAAGATTATGCTACAATATTTTTCTACCAACTATATTGATGCCCCTAACCTTCAACTTTGATAATTCCCAGTTTATTCCCATTAATTCCCGAAAATTCACGTTAATTCCTTTAAATTCCCATGGAAAGTTTCCAACTTTGAAAATTTCCAGAATTTTGCAACCCTAACTACGACAATACTACAATTTCTACCAGCATTGCTACAACTACTGCTTCAACTTATTCTTCTACTGCTGCTACTACTGAATAATACTATAATAATAATATTACTACTACTAAATCAAGTAGCACTTTTTGTACTGGTAGTAAAACATACTATAACACCGGGTCAGGGGGGCAAAATTCTAAGCAGGGACTCCCAGACTTCCTTAACCCCGGACACTTCCTCCAGCTCCTCCAGGGGGACCCCAAGGCGTTCCCAGGCCAGCCGAGAGACATAGTCCCTCCAGCGTGTCCTGAGTCTTCCCCAGGGGCCTCCTCCTGGTGGGACATGCCCGGAACACCTCCTGAGGGAAGCGTCCAGGAGGCATCCGGAACAGATGCTCGAGCCACCACAGCTGGCTTCTCTCGACATGGAGGAGCAGCGGGTCTACTCTGAGCTCCTCCCGTGTGACTGCACTCCTCATCCTATCTCTAAGGGTGCGCCGTGCCACTCTGCAGAGGAAACTTGTATCTACGATCTTGTCCTTTCGGTCATTATCCAGAGCTCATGACCATAGATGAGGGAAGTAGATTGACGGGTAAATTGAGAGCTTTGCCTTTTGGCTCAGCTCCCTCTTCACCACGATGGTACTACTACTACTACTACTACTACTACTTCTTCTACTACTACTACTACTAGTACTAGCTACTACTATTAGTATTGCTATTAATACTCTTCCAGCTGCTACTACTACTACGAAAACAAGTAACACTGGTTGTAGTAAAACATCTACTGCTGCAGCTAAAACAAGCCTCCCTTTTCCCCAATGTTATAATGTGTATTTTTTCCCCGCAGCCTTCTGTGTACAAGATGTGTTATGAAAATGGCATGTTTTTAGTAACGGTAGTAAAGCTAGTATTTCTGAATGGTGGTCCTGGAGACAGCTGGACACAGCTAACTTTTCATTTACTACAAAAGAGGTCTGTAGTTTCATTCCATCTGTTCATGTTTAGTGCAGACTTCGGATACAGTGGGACACCCAAGTCGACGCGTTTTCAGAATTTCCGGTGGAGAAACCAAATATTTACAGCTCTGTCAGTGATGTTGAATTACTCGTATATATTTGGGAATTTTAAGTATTTTTTTGTGTATGGGTTCCAGTTTGGGCCTGAAATGTATAGAAAATGACTATGAGTAAGTGTAAAACTAGAGGTTAGAGTTGCTACTTCGTCACTACTTCATAATACAGGAAGTGCTCCACTGTGTTTTTAAACTCCATCCAGCTTCACTAGAATCATTTGCACTGAATCAATTTCAGCCAAAAGCTAAAAAGGTAGCTGTTAACTTGCAAACTACCGCTTCATAACATCACAAGGTGGAATGGAGCATTTTCAGGTTTGCGTGAAAAGTCCCTCAGTCGTCCAGGTAGAATCCATGATCAAAGGAGAAGTTCAATTTGTCAACTGGACAAAGTTTGTTTGGTTGAAAACGTTTCGCCGCTCATCCAAGAGGCTTCGTCAGCTCTGGCCCTCATGCTGGTTCGACCCTGTTTATATCTAGCTGCAAGGGAGGAGCTAGCTTCCCTGAACAAAGCTCTGACCTATCCCTGCTACTCTCTTTTGTTTTACGAATTCCTCTGGCGTCTTGTATTAGCATATCTATCAGCCCGCTCACTACACTGAAACAACTCTGAAACCATCAGCTAATCTGTCTCTTTGTATTTCAAATTTCTCTGGCGCCAGAGAAATTTGAAATGGTAGTTGGTGTAGTTGATGGGAGTTGGTGTAGAGGTATGCACTCTCTAAATTTTGAGGTTGAGGGTTTGCTTCCTGGGATCCAATTCACCTGTTTGTGTCCTTGGGCAAAGCATGTAAGAAACTGGTCTATTTTAGTAATACTTGGACATTTCAGTTCTAAATGAAACTATTATGTTATATAGAGCAAGTAAGCATTGTCATTTTATTCATTTATAACATGACATTTGACACTTTAAGGTCCCATATTAATCAAAATAAACTCGTTTAGTCACGTTAGAATACTGTTACATCACCAAAAAAAACTGGAGTTACCTTTATTATTGGTCTTTCTATATTTCCAAAGCTTAAAATACTCCGTTCCACCTTGTTATGTCAAGAAGTGGTAGTTTTCAAGTTAACATCTTTAGTTCAGTAGGGAAGAGACAATAACAGAGCTGAAATGATCCAAATGATTCTAGTGAAGGTGTAGGGAGCACTTCCTGTAAGGTGGAACTGAGTGTTTTATCGTTACCTCTAGCTTAAACTGCATTTCCATGACCTCCCTGTAACTTTCAAACCCTAACTTGTGCAACTGACCTTTTCCAGCCCTGATAGGCCCTGTCCACTCGGCCGGCCTGTTTATTTTCGATAAGAGCTGTTCGAGAGTTAGCCCCGAATGAAACTGTGGCTCTGCCTGCCTCTCAATCAGGACAATTATATGCATGAGCAGATGTCTGATACCAGGGCATTCCACGAGTTTTCAGATACACTCTTTGGTCTTTTTCGCAGCGATTGTTTATTGAAATGCATGACCACAAAGCGACGTTTATTGCCGTTTTTATTGCTTTCAATTGGCTTCTTATGGGCTCCATTTGTAGGACTTTTCAGCCTTTTGAGATTTAGCTCTGATTCTTTTTATGGCAACACATTTCGGGTGTGTTCAGACTAGGGATGCACCAGTAGTACTATTACTGTTGGTTCTACTACTACCACTACTACTACTACTACTACTCCAGATTTAGGCTACGTTTATACAGCGATGATCAAAACAGAAGACGCAAAAGTGGCGTCTCGTCTTCAATTGTTTTATCCGCGTTTAGACGAGCGTTCTCAACAGGAAATGTTTGTTTATACGAAGACGCAAAAGTGGGCGAATTCGATTGAATATGCATGCCAGGCCGTTAATATAATGTCAGAGCTGCCTTTTTCAGGACACCGACAGGGGCTCTCATCACGGTTGTTTCGCCCTTGATGTCGGGTCGGAGCTCTTCGCTTAATGCAACAAGAGCTTGTTTAGTCGTTCTGAAGTTTTCCACCCAAGCACTGTCATCAACTAATCCATTCTCAAAATTGTCCCACCACTGACTGTTCTGCCCGGTCTTGTCCAAACTCGCCTCTGTCGCCTGCGACGTATTTGTTATTGTTATTGTATGCGACGTGAACATGTTTTGCGCTTCTTGCTGTTTAGACAGAGACACGACCCGGGCCGTCTTCAGAACTCCACACTCTGGAAGGAGTCTTCAGATTTTTGCGGTTTCAGAGCCCGACAGCGCAGACACTTCCGATAGAATATTTTGTCGTTTTCAATAGCAATCGTCCTCGTCTAAACGGCCCCTTAGTCCCCAATTAAAGGCCTATTTAAATGTGGTGTTTGTGCAATTGTGAACTAGTCCTGGTTTAAATCTCGTTTAGTCCTGTTGTAGTCCTGTTTTTTTTTTTTTTTGTTTTTTCTTGATTTTGTTATGGTTTAGTCCTGGTTTACTCCTGGTTATTTCTGGTTTTGGTTTTGCCTTGAATGTTCCAAAATCTGGCACAAAGATCATCATCTTCTCTGTCCGCATAAATAAACCAAAGTGAAATGATTTTCTCACAGCAGCTTCAGAAAGTGGCACCATTATTCAACCCCAAAGTTGAATAATGGTCGTCAGCTGAAAGAACTTTAAACCGAGATGAATATGACAAGTCTGAGGAGCCAAATCCCAAACAAATAATGTTAAAATATAACATTTGTGGATCATACATTTGGAGATTTCTTTCAAGAATCTCCCAGAGTTTCATAGGCCCCTGTTCTCCATCATTCAATTCTACAACGCAATTAGAATCCTCACAAAGTGTCCTTTGTTTCTATCCGAGCCTTAAGAGATGCGTACAACTGCACCGATGTGGGTAACTAAACGCTACTGGAAAAATCAGAGCAGTGAATTACGGGAGATTTTTCCAAGCACCAGGTCCCGACATCTGGAGTTAGCGCGGCCAGTGGCTGTAAGCTTGAGTCAAACATTCCTTTTTCGGTTTTAACCTGATATAGACGGAGCAACTGCACTTTCAAATGGTGTAATTAGCGTAAGAGTAATGAAGAAAGCTCGCAGGGATCTGAGCAACCAACAGGAAGCATCTAGAATAGTTTATACTTGTCTATGTTTGGACTCATTCACTCAACGAAAGGGCTTAAAGGTCTGGTACTAGATGTTTTCCCATGTAGCTGAGCAAAATTTGTCTTACCCCAGTACAGATATATTGTGTAAGCAGATCCGGAGATCAAAATAAGTCTGCTGTGTGATGTCTGCATGTAATTATAAAGCGTTTTGGTGTTCACTAATCAGGAAGTGCATGTTATTGGTTGTTGTTAGCTTTAGCATCGCTGCAAAACTCGGGTCTCTGAAGGTCGTGAAAAGCGCTCATAAACTCATCGTGGTGAGTAATTAGGAGGCTCTGGGTGCAAAAGGTAAGTCTGGAATAATGTGGGACCACTGCGCAATGGACTCGTTCTGTTTTTTTAAAGGAGAATTTTTTTTTTTTTTTAATCTGAGCCTTATTTCGGTAATAAAAGTTGTTTTACTCACCCATAGCACTTTGGTGTCATATGGAGCACTTCCGGAGATGTTTTAGATTAGCGATATCCGTAACGCGAGTTCTCGGGGCATATAATATATGCCTCCAAATAACACAAACTTTAGCACTTTTCAAATCATAGAACCTCAATGTCAATGTCAATGTCTTAGGCTCAATGTCTACACTTTCGTTTGAGTCAAAAGTGGCCTGTAATCCGAGATTTATCCATAATTTACAGCTTTGCGTTTCATGTTTGGGTCCCGGGAGCTGAGAGCGAAATAAGCTGTGACTCCGCACATGCGCACTGGCGTCCTCATCTACTCGAAACTATGGATAAATCTTGGATTACAGGCCACTTTTGACTCAAACGAAAGCTTCTATGATTTGAAAAGTGCTAAAGTTTGTGTTATTTGGAGACCGCAAACATGTGCCCCGAGAACTCGCGCTATGGCTATCGCAAATCTGAAACATCTCTGGAAGTGCTCCATATGACACCAAAGTGCTATGGGTGAGTAAAACAACTTGTTTTATTACCGAAATAAGGCTCAGATTGTAAAAAAAAAACGTTAATTCTCCTTTAAGACAGTAAAAATCAGGTACAGTGACGCTAATAAGAAAGTATTAATAGCAAGTTCTCATTATATCTAAATCACCTGTCTCCAGCCTGTAGCTCGGGAGTGACCAGTAGCTCTCCACCCTCTTCCAAATAGCTCGCCAAGGGATTTTGGAATTATACCATTGTGCTGAATAACAAAAATTTGGTTTTACATGCCCATTACCATTGTAAATGTATAATTTTGAAGCCCAAATTTGGGCACTTATAAATGGACAATGGTTTGTTTTATAGGCATCAAACTGTACTCCTTTTTGCCCTCTTTTTATAATCCTTTCAGTTTCTTGCCACCTCTAAAATGAGTAGGTCTCTGGCATCTCAGCTCACACATGGACATGAGTCAGAGTCTTATACATGAAGTACAGAGAGAAGAGAGGGATGAGAGAGAGAGAGAGAGAGAGATGCAAGGAAAGAAGAGGAGAGGGACGTGAGAGAGATATGCAAGGAAAGAAGAGGAGAGGGACGTGAGAGAGAAAGAAGAGCGAGACACGGGGAGAAGAGAGAGGAGAAAAGCCGGAGGTGAAAGGAGGGAGATAAGGTAGGAGAGGAGTGTAGCAAATGTGGGGGAACGTGAGGGAGGGAATGAACAGACAGAGGAGAGAAAGGAGGGAGAGCCGGGGGAGGCAAGGGGAGAAAGGGGGAGAGATGGGGCAGAGAGAATGGGAAAGAGGGGTTAGAGGAAAGGAGTAGGTGAGGAGGGAAAGAGAACAGAGGAGAGGAGGGGAAAGGGAGAGAGAAAGCAAGGGAGGGGGCATGAACAGGGAGATGGAGGACATGACAGAGAGGGGGAGAAGGAGGGATGGGGTAGTCCCTGCAGGGCCCCGGGACGAGTGAGTCAGAATCACCAGGTCCCAGTGGTTTAATCATGTGACTCATGTGTTTGTCGTTAATGTGGTTCCTCAGCACAAATGAGACTTTTGGACACTACAGACAGAGCCGGAGCTGCCAGGGACGATCTGTAACTCACGCCAGAGGGTTTGTCATCGAGAACATTGTGAGAGTTTCTCAAAAGTCCTGGTTTTGTAACATCCTTCTGTTTTTTTTTTTCCTAAGCCGACTTTGGCTCAGATAAGCGGATTTAGCAGGGACCCCTACGCACTTTTTGGGGAGTTGCCAGTGTATCCCGTAGCTTTGAACGTACTAAAAATTGTAACTAAATTATAATAGAAGAAAAGATTCTACTTGATTCCAATTTCTATATAATGATGATTAAAGGGGCCATATGAGGCTATTTTCTGATCTATGTTATTATGTTGTTTCCTCATCACAAACATACTTGGAGTTGTGTTTTGTCTCATTCAAGCAAGTTTAACACAAATCTTGGACATTTAGTCTGCGTTCTTTACTCCTTGTGATGTCATGTAGTAATACAGGAAGTGCTTCATTGTGATTTTAAACTCCATACACCTTCACTAGAATCATTTGGATGATTTCAACCCTGGAATTTTCAATCTCTACTGAACAAAAACTGTAAAAGGAGCTGTTAACGTCAAAACTAGCACTTCATGACATCACAAGGTTGAACAGAGCATTTTGAGCTTTGGAGATGTAGACAGACTAATAATAAAGGTTTACTCAAATCTGTGTGAGTGAAACAAAACACAACTCCAGGTCTGTTTTTGATGAGTTAACACAGGTGTGTCAAACACAGTGTTGCCAACTCCCCAGCATCGGAAGTAGCTATTGGCCCGCCCAGAAGTAGCTAAAAGTAGCTAGACGAGCGAGCGGTCCAATCCAAACGTGAGAGCGGGGGGGGCACATCCTAACCTTCCTTACCCCGTGACACTAACCTTTTATTGGTGTTGTTATTACATATACTTGTTTGTTTTTTATTTTTTTATTTGGTTTTTATTTTTTAGATATTTTTGGAGCTGTAGTCCAAGATCTATAGCTTGCTTTTTTATTTTGTGCTGTAGTTTAACTAAAGCTTTTTATTTATTTTTTATTTTTTTGTGCTATAGTGGGCAAACTATAGCTTTTTATTTTTTGTTTTTTTTGGTGCTAAAGAAGTAGCTTTTTTAAACTTTTCTGTGCTGTACAACTAGCTTTTTCCCACTCCCGTCTGTACTTTTGTGTATACACTTTTGGTTGTGGCATTGCGATTGAATACAAGAGGAGAAAAAAGAAATGCTCTAAAGAATGAGAGGGATATGCACGTGACGAGAGAAACTGAATGACAGAAACAGAGAGAGGAATGACCAGACTCCGAGGCGATCTGACGAGATGGGAGGGAGCAGAGGAGAGACTGGTGTGTGTCTCTCTTCCACTGCCCCTCTCTGTCTCTTTCTCTCTGTCTCTTTCTCTGAACGGGGAAAGAGAGAAAACGGCGCAATTATTTTTTTCCCTCTCCCGCGATCTTGGAGCCTCTGATCACCAAAAAAAGTCGCTAGATTTGTCGCTAGTCGGTTTTGTCTAATTTTCTCGCTAGGGGGGTCCAAAAAGTAGCTAAAAATAGCGACAAAGTCGCTAAGTTGGCAACACTGGTCAAACATGTCAAACATGGATCCAGCCCTCCAAGACCTTTCATCTGGACCTTGGCTGATTTTCTATTTTAATTATATTTTAATTTTACTATGCCTCTTTTCTGCTTCGCACATTTGGGACTACCTACCTTTGTGAGCAGGTTTTCTCAGTAATGAACATTAATAAAACAAAGCTGCGCTCAAAGTGAACACACAAACATTTGAATGACATTCTGAAGTTGCAGCTACTCAGGACATGGGGCCTGATACTGATGCACTAAGGCTAAAAGAAGCCAATTTTCAGGAGCGAAAAGAAAGCATGACTAAATTCTGTGAAATGCATACAAGTTAATGTTAAAACGTGTTGAAATTTCAGGTTGTTCATTACATTATAATTTTGTAAAAGAGTTCATCAAATAAAAAAGACATAGACTGTAATAGATTTGTGTTTCTCTGCACAAATATTTGGACTTATTGCTATTTTTGGGGTATATTTGCCATGAGTTTTCTGATCCGGCCCCATTGGGATCAAAGTAGGTTGGATATGGCCCTCGGACTAAAATGAGTTTGACACCCCTGAGTTAACATTTAAACATGGCTTAAAACTTACACAGATGAGCAGTGGCTCTACTCCAAGCTTGTCACAATGGAATTAGCACCCCATTGTCGGGTTTTGTGGATAATGTCCGTGGGTTTGAAACCACACATGTTCAGTGCAATGGCACCTTCATTGCACTTTAATAACAATACATGAATCACACAAATAACTTTGGGGATACCATTATATAGTGCATTAAAGATGCATTGCGCAACTGTTCTGGTGTAGAGTCCGTCACCTGCTCGTCTCCATGGAGATGTTATTGCTTTGCCTGGAATGTTCCTGTGTATAACATTAAGCACATCTATCTAGCATTTATTTACTGCAGCAGTTTCTAATGCTCAATGCAATAATTTTCTCTGTGAACAGGGTTGCCACTCCACAGATCAGAACTGTAATGTCACCTACACCTGTAATGTCTCCCTTCAGATAGATTTAAAGTTTAGGTTTAATCTCTACCACAGAACATTCTGGACATGGCAATAACATTTCCATGAGGACTCTCCACTAGAAATGTTACTCAGTTAATTTCTTCTTCTTCTTCTTCTTCTTCTTCTTCTTCAAATTACATTCACTTTCATATTTTGGTACAATCATCTTCAAAACTTCATCAGTGACAGCTTTATCAGAACCTCATCACAACAGACTTATGCAGCCACAGATCAGACTAAACCAAAGAGAGCAGAGGCTTGGCTGTTGTTGGGATCAAGTTAGGAGACGATAGCCGGAGATTTAGCACACAGGTTTAATAGGATTTGAAGTCAATTACATTTGGTTTACATAGCACTGATCGCACGTACTCGCAGATTGCAACAGGGAAGACCTCCTTCTTATATAGACAGAGCACACTGATGACTAGGGTCCTACTCCATACATGGCATTTAGCTTGCACAGCTCCTGAGGTAAACAGCCACTAAAATAAACCCCATAGTTCTCAGAAATTCATAGACTGACATACAGGAACCAATTGGACAGGGCTTACGTAGACAGTTTTGGCATGCTTGCACAACACTGGAAAACCAGGTCAGTCACTGAGCAGAAAACTAGTCACTGTTATAGTCATAAAATGAGATAACTCACACTGTGGAGCAGAGCAAATACTTTGTTAAATATAGTTAAATATAGACTAAAGGGGAGCACAGAAGAGTGTGTGGAGCCGGTGAAACAGCCAGGACAGGGAGGAGGCTCAGGGCGTGGTGAAGCTTTGGTCTCTGTCGCGGTTCACACAGGGCCCAGTGTTAGCGGGCCAGGGCGCACGTCATCATCACTGGTCACTTAAAGAGCCCAAAATAACCCCAGGAAATGATTATGTGTCCGGAGAAAGCTGGCTGGGAGAGTGGTGGGTGGTTGGCAGGACGAATGAGGTATTAATAAAGGCTTGAGAGATCTTGTGAGTCCAGAGGAGCATTATTTGAATAGAAAATGAAGTATATAAAGTATAAATAAAGCAATATGCAGAATTACCGGGTCCATGTTCTAATGTTTTCTCATCAAAAATATACCTAGAGTTGTGTTGTTTCATTGTTGGCGGCACGGTGGCTGAGTGGCTAGCACTCATGCTTCACAGCAAGAAGGTTCCGGGTTCGATCCCCGGGTCGCCCGAGCCTTTCTGTGTGGAGTTTCCATGTTCTCCCCGTGTCTGGGTGGGTTTCCTCCAGGCACTCCGGTTTCCCCCATCAACCCAAAACATGCTCCAGGTAAAATCCTCCAGCTTAGGTCCTGAGCAATAAGATCATGGAGATGGGTCCCCGGGTGCCTGAAAGATGAGCTGCCCACTACTCCTGAAGGATGGGTCAAATAAAGCGTGTCTTCTTCTTCTTGGCGGCACGGTGGCTGAGTGGCTAGCACTCATGCTTCACAGCAAGAAGGCTCAAGTCACCAGGGCCTTTCTGTGTGGAGTTTGCATGTTCTCCCCGTGTCTGGGTGGGTTTCCTCCGGGCACTCCGGTTTCCCCCACCAGCCCAAAACATGCGCCATAGGTAAAATCCTCCAGCTTAGGTCCTGACCAAAGCCTAAACAACAAAATCATGGGGATGGCCCCTGGGTCAGATGTAGAAACAATTTCTCCTGTGTGAGATCAATAAAAGTCAATCTTCTAATCCTTAATCACTGTGTTACATTTTTGTATGAGAAGCGCTTTATAAATATTGTTTGATTGATTGATTGATTGATTCACAAATGTTTAACACACAGATTCTGCATATTTAATATTAAGCCTTCTTCTCCCAAACACACTTGCGATAATACAGGAAGTGCTCCACAGTGTCTTTAAACTCCATACACCTCCACTAGGTAGCGGTTCACTTGAAAACTGCACCTTGAAGATATCACAAGGTAGAACTTTGCAGATGTGCAAATGAAACAACCAGAAATGTTTTTCTATCATTCGCCCAAGTTCATGAGTAAAGTTTTACACTCTCAAAATGTCTGGATGTTGGTTACTGCATGGTAATGGAATGCTTCTATTGATCACAGGCTCCTGAAAATGTGCAGGTTAAATCCTTTTTTTTTTTTTTCTTGAGTTTTCAGACTTCAGGCTAATGTGGGCATTGCATCACCATTGTAACTCCTAAACATTCCACCATTAGAGATACAGTACATGCAGGTCACCCCCAGAGCAATGTCACTGCAAAGTATCATTTAGCAGGTCTGTAGTTCGGATTACAGTAGCTGAAGAGCTAAAGAGGGCATGGTATGGTTTGTCTACTGGTCCGAATGTTTGGGGTTAACAGATATTAACGTTGCTGAGTCATTGCCCCAGTGTCTGTGAGTCTATGAATGGCAGTGTTAGTGGACCAGAGCTCACATCGTCATTGCTGGTCACTTAAAGATCCAAAAATAGCCACAGGAAATTATGTGTCCGGAGAAAACTCGCTGGGAGAATGGTGAGTTTGGTATTTGGAGTTTTCTGAAGTGCAGCCAAAGAGGGCGTACTGACTCAGCTGGATGAGTGTTTCACTGAGTGGTCTGAAGGTTTGCAGTTCGAATCTCTTCCCAACATAAACAGAAATCTACTCACTCCCAAATAGGCGTTTTGATCCCACACAGCTCCTACAAATGCAGACTGTTGTGTTGTTGAGCAAGACACTTAAGGATGGGGCAGAACTTGTTTCATTTTTTTTTTTTCCAAGTTCCTGAATTGAACTTCCTGGTTGAACACGGGGAGCGGGTATGACACGCTGACACCTAAAGACTAACAAAATGAAATGGTAACACCTTATTTGAAATTAATGTTAAACCTAACTAAAATGTCCTTGTGAGTAAACTGCTTGCATTTGGGATGGAATTTTCGGTGTTGATGACATAGGTAGAGTTATACAGGTGGAGTTTGTGTGGAGTTTGCATGTTATTCTCGTGTCTGGGCGGGTTTCCTCTGGGCACTCCGGTTTCCCCCATCAACACAAAAACATGCTTCATAGATAAAATCGTCCTGCTGAGTTGCTGATCAATGCCTAGCAATAAGATGAGATGAAATGATGAGAGATGGGTCACTGGGCACCTGAAAAATGAGCTGCCCACTGCTCCATGAACGTATGGGTCAAATGCTGAAAATAGTTTCCCTACAGGGATAAATAAAGGATTAAAAACATAAATAAATACAAAAAAAAAAAAACATGAAAATCTGCTATATGCACTTTTAGATCTTAAAATAATGAGAGGAAATGATGAGCGGGAGACAGTGGGAGACAGTGGGCCGGTGGGACTCTGCTTTGGAACAGCTGCAGAGGAGCTACAGAGGGAAGAGTAGCCAAGTCGGACACAAGGCCCATTGTGCAAACAGCAGAATTCACACGGCTCTGAGGGTTTGTGAGGTCACACGGTGCCTGTGCTGGAAGGGAAAATATCTGTCTGACAAAATGTAAGCTAGACAGAACATTGTTTTGTCTTTTGCTTATCCTGATTATAAAAGAAGACCTACTGTGCTTGTCTGCTGTGTAGTTAAAATCACCCCTATCATTTTATATGGATCAGAATATTCAGCTAAATCGACTTAATGAAAGAAGCAGTGCAGCACTGCTGAATCCTAACCATATCACAGATTAAGAAAATACAGTTTCAGAATGTAAGGACAGAACAGTGGGCGTCTACTGGAGTTGATCGACAACAGGAGTTGATCGACAAAATGGCGTCTTGAAAATAAGCGGTTAAAGATTGCAAACAAGCACAAATTACTCCAGATGCATAACCTGGGAAATCCCAGGCTGCTTTCATTCGTTCCGATCTGAAAGACAGCCTGGCAACTATGGCAAGCGAGCTCTCTCGATTCTGGGAGCCAATCAGAGAGCGGGGAGGGGTGGAAAGACGGTGACGCGTACTACGTGACAAACGGAAGCTTGTAGTTTGAACTGACAACTGACATGATTGGCTATGGGCTACGTATACGCCAAATGATAGACATTCGTAACGCCCAATAAACGGCCGTTGGCGATCGTAAACCACCTCTCCGCTACGAGATATTTCGAAGGTGGCTCCCAGACCATATTTCACTTGTGATATGGTCAGGTGTAAACCAGGCAACCAGATGCAAGTTTGGGTGAGGAAATTGTGAGAGGAAACAACTATAACATGGTTAAATGCTCTGAAAAGTTGATTTTGCATATTGGGTATGCTTTAAAGCCCCACCATGTAACTTTTTAGCTAAAATAAAGCTTTTGGATGTTTTTATTGCACTGAAAAGTCCTTACTGTGAACGGGCTTGCATTTCCACAAACCTGATTCATATTTGTCATAGAGGAGGGCTTATTCCTGCTTGTTTCCATGGAATTGTTGTTCGTTTGGCTATAATATTCCACAGTATGGCATAAAACAGGACTGGACTGGGACAAAAAAATGGCCCTGGCATTTTTGGCTTAGACCGGCCTCTCAAAATTAGTCCTGGTTTAGTCTTGGTTCAGACCTGATTTAGTCCTGATTTAGACCTGATTAGTCCTGGTTTAGTCCTGGTTCAATCCTGATTTAGTCCTGGTTTAGTCCTGGTTCAGACCTGATTTAGTCCTGATTTAGATCTGATTAGTCCTGGTTTAGTTCTCGTTCAATCCTGATTTAGTCCTGGTTCAGACCTGATTTAGACCTGATTAGTCCTGGTTTAGTCCTGGTTCAATCCTGCTTTAGTCCTGATTTTGTCCTGATTAGTCCTGGTTTAGTCCTGGTTCATTCCTGATTTAGTCCTGGTTTAGTCCTGATTTAGTCCTGATTAGTCCTGGTTTAGTCCTGGTTCAATCCTGATTTAGTCCTGGTTTAGTCCTGGTTCAGACCTGGTTTAGTCCTGGTTCAATCCTGATTTAGTCCTGGTTTAGTCCTGGTTCAGTCCTAAATTGTGGGCCGGTTTCTAAGTTAAAAAAAAAAAAAAAACGGGAAAATGCCCAGTATGCCCAGTTACCAGTCCAGGCCTGGCATAAAACACCTCTATCTCCATGGAGAATGTTCCACAGTGTGAAAGTTACGCCGTGTTGCTTTAGCTGAGCTCAAACCTTACCAGATCACAGAGTAAACAGGTTGGCCAGATAAAAAGACCCATTAATGCACAGGTTGGTAGATTGATTCCCACAAATGCATACTATCGTTGTGTTGTTGGACAAGACACGTAACCTGCCTTCCCCCCAATGTCTGCTTACACTGATGTATGATGGATTTCACACTGGATGTACTTCCAGTGTGAAAGTTGGAGTGGTTTCTAGATGTAAAACACTTTATATAATTTAAAAGTGACTAAGACTGGGAGTTGTATTATATTTGACCATTTCTGAGTACCTAGATATGCTGATTTATTGTGCAGTTTCCGGTAAACCTTGACCTTGTATGGACCCTGTTATCAAAACCACTTCTATTTTATTTTTATTGGCACAAAATAAGATTGACAGTAACATAAGATATTGGTTGAAAATGATTGGTTGGCCTTACAAATATATGGAATAAAACACATTTCTGGACCCGTGAAAACAGTGGTAGGCTTGATTAAACTGGATGGATGTTGAAGACTAGTGTGACCTGGTTTGTGGTGGCTCGGGTATGGACTAAGCGTAAACATTGGTGCATTCTTGGCTGGAGTTTACAGCAGTGGAAATCTACAAAAATGTGAAAATCTACAGAATAGCCTCCTGAGACCCGCCCATTCATTTGTGTCCTTTATAGTGGACATTGAGTTAACCAGTCTGTCCAAATAAATAATACATAAAAATAAATAACAAAAATACTAAAATAAATAAATATAATTAATAAATAAATAAATACAAAATAAATTATACATAAAAATAAAAAAAAAATACTTAAATAAATACTTAAATAAATAAATAAATAAATAATAAATGCAAAATAAATGCAAAATAAATAAATAAATAAGAAATTAAAAGGGAGACTAAAAACTATTTGATGTGACTGTAGAAGCTTGTCAGAGCTTCTACAGTGACAAGCTTGTCATCAAAAAAAAAAAAAAAGTTTTTCTTAGGTTGTTAACTTCATGTGGATTTAACACCAAAATGTCCCCGACGTCTATTACACAGGACATGTTACAACATTATGAATACAAATAAAATTAACAAAATGTAAATGCTGAGGTGTTCATTTACCTCCAAATAGAAAATTAAAATAATAATAATAATAATTCAGACACACTTTTTTTCTTCAGGTCCCAGGAGGATATGGTGTTATTTACTCATCAGTTCCTTCAGCAGAGAGACAGCACATCGCATAAGCCATACATTAGCAATATATGAGCTCTCCAAGGCACTGTACGTGATTTTTACCATCTTAAAAATGAGAAAAACAGAATTAGTAAACCGTTTGCAATGGTCCAAAGTTATTCCTCAGTTACCTTATGCATAATCCCACCACCACACTTTTCCACCCTCAAAGCACTTCACATCAAGGAACCACTTGCCCATTCACAAACACATTCATACACCAGTGTGCGCAGCGGGTTGTCTTGCCCAAGGACACAATAACAGCCTGTGGGTCAGTGAATCTGACCGCTCAAACAATGATGTTTATATCGACAGCGGGATTCAAACCACCAATCTTTGGATCAGTGGACAAAATAATTCTCTATGAAATGAACTATTGTTGTTATTGCTTTGTCTGGAATGTTTCACAGTATGGCATTAAACCTTTCTATCTTCATTGAGACCAAACCAGAAGTCAGATCTGTGGAGAGGCAACCCTGCTGTTTTTCTAGGTATTTTTGAGCTCTAAAACCACCACCAGAGCGGAGTTTTGTCCTCACGGTAAGAACAACTAGCACAACTAGAACAACTAGAACAACAATGCTTTGTAGCAATTTGGATATCCGTTCAATCAAAACAAAAACAACAAAAAGAATAGTTGTGAGTTAAAGGGTACTTTGGGTACTTAGTTTGGACAAAGGGGCTTGATACAAAATGATTTCTGGGGAAAAAACAAAACAAAAAGATTACTGGGGTTCATTACTTCACTCATTGATTCTGTAGAAGTCCAATCCATAGTATTGTTTTACTTTCTTTTTTAAAGTGTTCTTAAGTAAATCATCATACATGCTTAGATATAGTCAGACCATCTCTGATTGACCAATCCACCTGTCAATCTCGCCCCAACTGGGAGATATAAAACCAGAGCCCAGACTACACATCTTTAGAAATACTGTAGAATATTGTACATTCTTAGCTGGCCAGGCTATTTAAGCGCTGAAATATTATCCTAATTTAAAGGTTGGTCGTTCAGTCCCAGCTCAAACCATTATTAGTGTGCTCTTGGGCAAGACATTTCACCCACCTTGCTCATGAATAACTTGTGGCGTAACTTGTATCAGTAGCCATTGTTTAGTTATTCAGTGCCAGGGCATCTGTGACAATACTGAATGAGAGATTTGAGTAACATTGCGAAACCCCACCAAATATTTGAGTTAAAAACTATAATATCTGCACATTTGATTACTGCATTAAAAGACAATTATCCAATTTAGCCCGTTGTCAACCCCCATCTAAAAATAATGGCCTATTTTGTCTTGTTTACTCAGCTGTGCTTCCATTTCCATTAGGCGTTATTTTTCGAATGGCATGAACTTAATGGGGAGCCTTCTCAAAGTGATTATTTGCTTGATTAAACCAAGATAAAGTAAACATTTGGTGGAGAGAAAGGCCAGAAAATAGAAACCATGCAAAATATGGACAACAGTGAGATGCGTCTGTGAGATTATGCAAAATCTACTTACAGCAGCTTTCTACCAGTGTTGTATAAAGTACTGGAAAATCAAACTCAAGTAAAAGTATAGGTTCCCCTCCCAAAAATGACTTTGGTAAAAAGTCGAAGTCACTGACTGAAATGTTACTTGAGTAAAAGTCTTAAAGTATCTGGGACTTCTTGTACTTAAGTATGACAAGTAATGTCAAAATAAATGTACTCAAGTAATGTAATTAAAAATACAAGTAAAAGTATCAAGCAAAGGCAGTCTGAATTTAATATTTTACCCCCCCAAACCTTGTTTTTTTTTAAATAACAGTGCTGAAAATAAGGCATACATAACACCACTGAAGGAGTGTTTTTGGAGGAAGAGGGTTTTTTGCAATTGGGCCCTTAATTCTACTGTAAAACACCATGTTGGGCTCACCCATGGTAGTTTTGTGTCATATGGAACACTGTCGAAGATATTGGGTTTGGTGATGTCCATGAAACGCCGTCCTATGAGCAAGTAAATGCAGGCACAAAATACATTATTTGTAATTTAATAATTATGGTACGGTAGCACTAATGACGTGTAGTAAATGTTCTTGTCTTAAAACAACTGGGTTGTGTGGGGATGTTGATTGATTTAACTAGCTGCATGAAACCAGCAGGTGTAGGCTGATTGTCATGCGCAAGTAGCGAACAAGCCCAGGCACGTCCTGACTTCCTTCAGTCAGTAGAGGTTTTTTTTTATAACGAATAACTAAACAGCACATTGAAAATTTGGAAATGTAGTGAAGTAAAAGTAAAAGTTATCTTTTTTTTTTTTTTAACTCAAGTAAAGTACAAAGTCTCCCAAAATGTACTTAAGTACAGTAGTGAAGAATTATTACTTCGTTACTATACAACACTGCTTTCTACCATGTTATAATGTTGTTTCTTCATCAAAAACATGTCTGAAGGGGTTTTAGATGGCATCATAGACTGTATATATAAATAGACATAGCTAACCTGCTAGCCGCTGTGTTCCAAATAGTAAGTGAGCATGGGCGCTCTGCCGGTTCCAATCGACTCTAGCTCCAGTTTACTTTGTATTGAAAAAATGTTGCCCCTTTCAATGCTGTCAGATTCATTTTGGTCTTAAAAAGTTCATATCAACCTGCTCTACATGATCCTGGTGTTTTTATTTTGCTATGTTGTCTCTAAATCAAGATATGAACATTAATATCAGACCAATTAAATGCCTTCTTTTGCTGAGGTTGCTCCGTTAGCATTAGCAACAGGCTTGATTTACAGTGTTGCTAAGCGCCCCCTCCTTGCTAAACCAATACTGTGGGCGGGAGGGGGAGCTATCTTCAACAGCCTCGCTCCGGATTGTTTCTTTGGTTGCAATGATACTCCAAATTTGCCATTATAACTGCAAGCCTCGGTGAGCTGCTTTTGACTGGAGCCAAACACTATGGGCGATGTCACACTCACTTAGTCCACTTCTTTATAGACCCCTTTACAGTTAGTAAACAAACGTGACGTCACCGGCATGTGCGCGCACTGTTGACTCAGAATCAACCATGGCGGACCATAGCGGAGTATCTGGAGCTACATTCAGACTACCAGATCCTTATGCGATCACGGAGTGGCAGTACGACCGCAGAAAGTGGCCAGATTTACAGTGGCCAGATATCCACTGTTATTTAGTGGAGAAGCCCAGCGTGTATACAAGAGAGAAAGTGCGCGCATACAAATCCATGGATGCCTACCAGTTTGCTGTATGTGGCCATGTACAGGAGGTAAAATATCACGATATCGATGGGGAGTTTTGCATGTTGGCATCTGATGTTCTCCCCAGTCAAAGACAAGGCCACAAGACGAACATGTACAATGCTTGGGCCATCATCAACAAGCACGATAACTACGTTCTGACCGCCAACTGCACTTGCGTTGCGGGGTAAGTAACATACTACGACTTAATTCACGAGTCACAGATGTGATCTCAGTCATGTCAAATGCCATTTATGATGGTCATGCGAAAACTTATCATGCATTTTAACAAAGTTATTTGTGTTCGTTTACATGTGTCTGTTGTAGAGGTTACCCGGTTAATATGTCTGTGAGCTTTGCGGTGTCCTGTGCTTGCTAGTTAATCAGCATGATTAAACACCATTGAACACCTGGGCAAATGACCCTAAACAAGCAGCAGGTGTTCACTTGTGTGTATGTCAGTTGAATGATATGAACTGTCATTTATTCCATCTGTTTCTCTTTATTCGAGTTCTTCTCTTCTATATCTTCGCTGGGGGTTTTATGGCAGCAGTGGCTTTGTTTTGAGTCAACACTGCGCGCGCATTCAGTGATGACGTAGCTTTGAAACTGGTCTATACAGTCTAGTGTTGCCATCTATATATGTTCAAGTAATTTAGTGATCTCTCCTGGACACTATTCGAATCCTCCTCATGGTTAGCTTTAAGATTCTGTGCAATGCTCCCCCCACAAGCCTACGTCACTCATGCTCCCGCGCGACAATTCTCCAGAAATATTACAAAAAACATGATACAAAATGATACTCTACAACTTCACAAACCTGATGCAATGTGCAGTAGTTTCATTCAAGGAACGTACACAGATTGAAATGTGACAGTGCTCTGAAGGGGAAGTAAAGAGAGCAGAGAGACGAGAAGGCTTAGAGCATCAAAAACTAAACTGACCTGGTCGCAACAAAAAGTGTCATAATTTCCTTCACAGATAGCGAAATATCCTGTCTCTGTCATTTAGATCTATACAAACATGTGAAATGTGTTATTCTTTTTGTAATTTCTTCTTGACACGTTTAAAATTTTGAACTTTGAACCGAATCCATCATTAAAAACATAAATTGCAAACCTGATTGTAAGCTTTTTTTAAAAATCGCAGTCGGATATTTTTCTCAAATGGTTCCAGACATACATTGCAGGCTTTTGTGTATCTAAAATGAAAGGCTAAACACAGACTACCCAAGAGATGAAGATGACAACCTGTACTTTAGTGTCCCATAATGTCATCTGATTCCCTGTGTCGGATAAGGGCCATGGGAATGCTGGGTGGGGAGGGAGAGGAGGAATAGGAGGGGATGACCACTCTTGACCCGGAGAATCCTGCCACTGTTGCTAAGAATTAAAGAAAGTAACAAAGTGCAAAAGTAAAAGTAGTGGTTTTAAAGGGCCCATATTAGGCTGTTTTTAAATTTTCAGATCTATGTTTCCTTGTTTCCTCATCACAAACATACCTGGAGTGGCGTTTTGTTTCCTTCACACACGTTTAACACACAAAGCCTGCATATATACGCTCACCTTGTGATGTCAGTGTGTTCAGTGTGTTTTTAAACTCCATGCACCTTCACTAGAAACATTTGAATGGTTTCAGCCCTAGAATTGCCTCTTTCTACTGAACTAAAGGTAAAATGTAGCTGTTAACTTAAACTACCACTACATGACATCATAAAGTGGAAGAGAGCATTGGAGATGTAGACAGACTAATAATAAAGGGTTACTCAAACAGGTTTGAATGAAACAAAACATAACTCCAGGTATGTTTTTGAGGAGGTAACAACATTCTAACATGAAGAGGCGCATGCATGTTCTTCCCGTATCTGGGTGGGTTTCCTCCAGGCACTCCGGTTTCCCCCATCAACCCCCCCAAAAAATATGCTCCATTGGTAAAAAAAAAAATCCTCCAGCTGAGGTCCTGACCAAGCCTTGCAATAAGATCATGGAGATGGGTCCCTGGGCGCCCCATGTGCTGCCCACTGCTCTGCTCCTGAAAGGACGGGTGAAATGCAGAGGACAATTGTCCTTTCAGGGATAATAAAAGTACAACCAAAAAAGAATTTTGGGTAATATAGGAGCTTTAAAACTAAAACTAAAAAGTACAAAAATACAGGAAGCAGCTGTGAGTTCTAAAAACTGAATCCCTCTACCTATGTCATCAACAACATCCAAAATGCAGAGACAATTTATACACAGTTGAAAGGAGAATTAACGTTTTTTACAATTTGAGCCTTATTTCGGTAATAAAACAAGTTGTTTTACTCACCCATAGCACTTTGGTGTCATATGGAGCACTTCCAGAGATGTATCCATAGTTTCGAGTAGATGAGGACGCCAGTGCGCATGTGCGGAGTCACAGCTTATTTCACTCTCAGCTCCCGGGACCCAAACATGAAACGCAATCTCAGATTACAGGCCACTTTTGACTCAAATGAAAGTGTAGACTTCTATGATTTGAAAAGTGCTAAAGTTTGTGTTATATTACATGCCCCGAGAACTCGCATTACGGCTATCGCTAATCTAAAACATCTCTGGAAGTGCTCCATATGACACCAAAGTGCTATGGGTGAGTAAAACAACTTGTTTTAATACCGAAATAAGGCTCAGATTGTAAAAAAAACAAACATTAATTCTCCTTTAAACCTTCATTTAAAGGTGCATTGTGTAACTTTTCTGGTGGAGGGTCAGTCAAAAGCTTGTCTTTGTGGAGATGTTATTGCTTTGTCTGGAACGTTTCACAGTATGGCATTAAACCTTTCTATCTTCATGGAGACCAAACCAGATGAAGTTACAGGTCAAATCTGTGGAGAGGTGAGCTAGAAAACCACCTGTAACTGAATAAATGTAAGATAGAGCTGTTTAATGACATATCCATAAACAAGCAGGTGATGGACCCCAACAAAAACCTTTAACAAAACAAAGTAGTCATTTATTTTCCTTAGTCTAATCATAACTATTGTGTAATTTAGAGAGGTTTTGGCCCTTGTTTACACGATGATTGAGTGCCCTGACCTGTCATATCTACTTAAAAAATGCAGTACTTCTTCCAGCAGTGGACGGATCTTTCTGGATAATCACTGTGACCCGGAGCTGACTGTCACTACGCTGCCAAGAACACATTCCCAAACGTGCCTTTAGGGGGCGTCTTTATTGCTGTGTGTCCGCGGCGCGTTCAGGGAGCGCTTGTTTTTCCTATTGTTGTCTGATTCACTTGGAGGCTTGCACAGTAAAAATATAATTGTCCCAAACAGTAGCAGATGCGCTCCAGGGCTCTAAAGGCTTTGGGTTTTATTTGGATAAATTGGGTAAATAGACAAACAAGTTGCTGAGGCATTGCGGGTACGACTGTGAACAAATTAAAAGTAATATAATGAGTAGAAGTAGAAATAGTTTTCACATTTGCAAAGCTGTTTGGGGATGTTTGAACCCTTATAAGTGTATATATTTGATTTTGTAAATTTTCTAGCTGTTTTGTGTTTTTGTGTATTTATTTTGCTCAAAGTTGGGATGGTAAATCAAACAAAATGGGTTCAAAATACATCTCAGTTTTTTCAGCAGGTCTCGAACCATAAAGAAAAGTACTTTTTTTTTTACTTTTCAGCCCAGATCGAAAATGTAGTGGAGTAGAAACTACAGGTACACGCTCTCAAAAGTAGCAAAGTAAAAGTAAAAAGAATCCTGTTAGCGAGTCAACGGTTCTTCTGATCCTGAGCATTTCATTGCATTGTTGACCTTGTGTTGATTCTGCATATGACAAATAAACAATCTTGAATCTTGAATCTAAAAGATACTTAAGTAAAGTACAGATTCCTAAAATATTGTACTTTTGTCTTAAATCTGGTCTTTGAAATGAGAAACAGAAAAATAAATACCCCAAAATATAGCCGCAAGCAGCGATGATCGGCCCTCGCTTGCACTCACAAGCCCGGCAAAAACTTTGTCGTAGCCAAACCAAATTTGGTACACAAAAACACCGTTGCTAGGCAACCAACATGAAGTCAGCCATATTGGACCGAGCACGTGACCCGGCGCCGAAGGCAAATTTTCCTGTTCTCGTATTTTTTGACCCAGACTCACCAGAATCGTGCTGTATCATCTAGACAAGTGGAACATTAAAAGTTATTAAAAGATTTCTAAAAGACTGAACGGCGTTTCTGTGAAAACGCTTTTGCCGGGCGTCCCATTGGCGAGGACAGATGTTTGGCCTGTTGCCATGGCAACACGGGTATAGCCATAGGCGAAATGTATTTTGATTTTCCAGGGGGCGCTGTCGAGGCATTTTTAAAGATTTTTTAATACAGATTATTTGTGAATTCCTTTTTTGGCGTTCTTGAATTTTGTGCAAAATTTCATGTTTTGTGTTCGAGTTTTCGTCGGTGGGAAGTACCCAAATCTTGCAAAAAGTTATAAGAAGAATAAATAAGAAGAAGAAAAAACAGAACAATAATAATAGGCCCTACGCTTTAGCGCTCGGGCCTAATAAGGTATATTTTCATTGATAAACAACAAATATACAATTGTGCATGCATTCTTACTGTGCGCGGGCTCATCCACAGATCTGGACCATAACGTGCTGTCCAGTGATGTCGCTCCATGCTTGTCTCCATGGAGACGGGCTGGCAGGCTGGTTTAAAATCCCCCCAAAGCACTGTGGTTAATTTATAATGTAAAAAGCTACTCTCTTTTCTCTCTCCCTTTCCCTCCTCCTTGCTTTCTCCCTCACTCGCTCCCTTTCTCTGTCTCTCCCTCTCTTTACCTGTCTCTCTCTTTCTGTCCCTCTCTCTCTCTCTCTCTCTCTCTCTGCCTCTCTCTCTCACTCTTTCTCTGTCTGTCCCTCTCACTTTATCTCTGTCTCTCTCTGTCCCTCTCTCTTTCTCTGTTTCTCCCTCTCTCTCTCTCTCTCTCTCTCTCCTTTTATTCTCTCTCCTTTTCTCTGTCTCTACCTCTCTCCTTATCTCTGCCTCTCTCTGCCTCTCTCTCTCACCCTTTCTCTGTCCCCTTCACTTTATCTCTCTCTCTGTTTCTCTCTACCTTTCTGTCCTTGTCCCTTTCTCTGTCTCTCCGTCCCTCTTTAGCTCTGACTCTCTCGCTGTCTCTCGCTATCCTTTCTCTTTCATCTCTCTCTCCTGTTCTGTCTCTATCTCTCTCCTTATCTCTGCCTCTCTCTGTCTCTCTCTCCCTTTCTCTGTCACCCCCTCTCTTTACCTGCCTCTCTCTCACCCTTTCTCCCCCCTCACTTTATCTCTCTCTTTCTCTCTACCTTTCTGTCCTTCTCCCTTTCTCTGTCCCCGTCTCTCTTTAGCTCTGTCTCTCACTCTCCTTTCTCTTTCATCTCTCTCTCCCGTTCTGTCTCTATCTCTCTCCTTATCTCTGCCTCTCTCTGCCCCTGTCTCTCTCTCCCTTTCTCTGTCACCCCCTCTCTATATCTCTGTCTGTCTCTCTCTGTCCCTGTTTCTCTTCTCTTTCTCTGTTTCTCTTTCTCCCTCTCTCTCTTTGCTGTATCTTTGACTCTCCCTCTCTCTTTATCTGTCTCTTTCTGCCCCTCTGTCTCTCTCCCTTTCTCTGTTACCCCCTCTCTCTTTATCTGTCTCTCTCTCCCTCTTTCTCTCTGTTCATCTCTTTGTTTCTGTGTTTGTAGCTGTAGGCAGACTGCAGGGCACATAAAATCAAAGTATTGTTTTGATGCTTCATTGTGCATACTCGGGCATACTCGAGCAGCCGTCCCCAGCACTTAGCCTCGTGCATTCCTATCGAAATCTCCATGACCACTTTCGCCATCTAAGCAGATTCAGCAACATCTGCGAAACTCATAGCCCCATAATGCCCGCTCCATATGCTCTTTGTGGATCTCCAAACAGTGAAAATTTGGCCTTATTGCACCCCATTTTTCCCTATGTTTTTGAGCAAAGTTTTTCTTTTTCCAGTACATATATTTTGAAGAAGCAGCTCTTGCGGTCAAAATAATAGCCTGTTTACACGAGAACGTTTACGGGTAAAAACGACAAAATATTTTATCGGAAGTGCCTTTCGTTTACACGGTGACGGCGTTTTTGGGGCCTAAAAACGCAAAAATCCGAAACCACCCTCCAGAGTGGAAAAGTTAAATACGCTCCACTGTAGCGTTTCCGTGTAAACTGCCCAAGACGCAAAACTGGTCAGATCTGCTCACGTCGCGTACGCGTTTACGTCACATAGATGCGGCAGTACAGGGAAACAAACATCGCACCCACACACGTCTACGGTCTTTTCTCTTCTTCCCGTACAAGTCTTTCTCACACTCTCACAGCCACAGACGCCAAGACAAGCGACTTCCGCATGAGGCACT
This sequence comes from Paratrypauchen microcephalus, assembly GCA_036785185.1. Classification (NCBI taxonomy): domain Eukaryota; kingdom Metazoa; phylum Chordata; class Actinopteri; order Gobiiformes; family Gobiidae; genus Paratrypauchen; species Paratrypauchen microcephalus. The sequence goes on from JAVJIX010000074.1 coordinate 1,236,810, forward strand.
TCAAATGTAAAACCCCATGTGATTTTATATTTTCTAATTCACTGTAATCCTCCTGTAATGTCACTATTTTCAGTACAATATTCAAAAACATGTCAACAAAAATACAAGTCACTGAAATGTTTGGAGCGGAACTTAACAACTCATTTAAAACGCAACTAGAACATTTTATTTTGAAGTTTTACCTTTCTCTTTTCCGGTACAGTCGTGGTTAGAAATTTATTTTTATTTTTTTTCAGTCCAGTTATTTACAGCGCCTCCCTTCGCTGGCTTTTGCGTCCACTTTTGCGTCTTCGTATAAACAAACATTTCCTGTTGAGAACGCTCGTCTAAACGCGAATAAAAAATTGAACACGAGACGCCACTTTTGCGTCTTCTGTTTTGATCGTCGCCGTGTAAACGTAGCCTAAGTCAGCTTTGTACTGTTTGCATGTTTTAATCATTTTAATCTGGAAGTGCACTGTTAGCATGCTAGTTACTGTTAGCTTCACTCTGGTCTCTGAAAGTTCTGCTTATAAAGTCATCGTGGTGAATAATTATGATGCTCTTGAGGCCAAAATAAGTCAGTGGTGTATTCTCCTGCATATAATTACAAAGTGTTTTAATCAGGAAGTGTGCTGTTAGCATGCTAATTGTTGTTAGCCTTTTACCACCACAGTAAAGCTCTGCTCTGGGCTCTGAAAGTTGTGAAAAGTGCAAATAAACTCATCATGTGAATAATTAGGATGCCTATTACGTCAGCTATAAGTCAGTGTACTGCCTGCATTTGATTTTAATATGAAAGTGTGCTGTTAGCATGCTAGTTGCTGTTAGCTTTACGCCGAAACTCCGCTCTGGCCTCTTAAAGTTTTGAAAAGTGCTTATAAAGTCAGGATGCTCTTGAGGTCAAAATAAGTGTACTGTCTGCATGTAATTCTAAAGCGTGGTATTGTCCAGGAATCATGCGCAGTTAGCATGCTAGTTGTTGTTAGCCTTACTGTCACTGCAAAACTTTACTCTGGTATCTGAAAGTTGTGAAATGGCTTCTAAACTCAGCATGGTGAATAATTAGGATGCTCTGAATGCATAAAGTAATGAGGAATAACTTTGGTAAATTGTTGAAAATAAAGTAGTTCTGTTTTTCATGTTTTTTAGACAGAAAAATCAGGTACAGAGCCTTTAACTCTGCATTGACAAGTTATTGGAGTCTTGATCCACATATATTTTTTGATTCTGGTCACATCTGGCATTAGCATATGTCCTACTTCCTCTATTCAAATAAACACATGGTTGTGATTGGCGCTCACTGTCATCGTTCATTCATAGAAACAGAGACAACCTCCCTGTCACGAACTGTGAAATCTTTAAGGGCATGTTACTGAGTATTTATTGTCATGTAAATGTATCAACTGAAGTGTTTTCAAATGACAAAATGCAATTGAAACTGACTACAAGAAAGTCACTCCCCCTTCAGAGTACTATCACTATACCCCTAAGCTTTTGCTTCATTCACACACGCCTGAGTAACCACTTATTATTAGTCTGTCTACATCTCCAAAGCTCAAAATGCTCTCTTCCACCTTGTGATGTCATGAAACAGTGTTAAATTTTCAAGTGAATGGCTAATTTTTAACTTTTGTTCAGCAGAGATTGGAAATTCTAGGGCAGAAATGATGAAGGTGTATGAGCGCTTCCTATATTACCACATGACATCACAAGGTGGAACAGCGTGCATTCTGTTTGTGAGAATAACATTATAACAGATCAAAAAATAGAGTAATATGGGCCCTTTAACAACTCCGCACAATGTAATACTGTTTAAAATTATTATCTGTATCCTCAATTCTAATCGTTTCAACTTTTATAACAAATGTCACAGTGCGTCTTACAAAATGGCCATGAGTTCACAGTTCACCTTGAGTTCAGCCCCAATGGGAAAAAAAAAAACTCCAAAAAGTTCCCCCATAAATCAGACTCAACCTCTGCCAATCATGCTGCTATAAATGTGTCGAGTGTATTTTAGACGTTTCACAATGTTACCCACCGTTCTTTGGGGAATAAAAGTCTGACTCTATGCACACATTATCACAGGGTTTGGTGGATTTTGTGTACAATGTGTGCGTTTAGGAGACACAAACAGGTTCCAGAACAGAATCCATCAAGTCGGTGGATATAAGGAAGTTACAGGTTCCTTGTCCCGGTGGATCATCGCTCAGAGCTTGCCTGGTTTACACCTGACCATATCACAAGTGATATATGGTCTGGAAGCCACCTTCGAAATATCTCGTAGCGGAGGTGTGGTTTACGATCGCCAATGGCCGTTTATTGGGCGTTACGAATGTCTATCATTTGGCGTATACGTAGCCCATAGCCAATCATGTCAATTGTCAGTTCAAACTACAAGTTTCCGTTTGTCACGTAGTACGCGTCACCGTCTTGCCACCCCTCCCCGCTCTCTGATTGGCTCCCAGAATTGGGAGAGCTCGCTTTCCATAGTCGCCAGGCTGTCTTTAAGATCAGAACGAACGGAAGCAGCCTGGGATTTCCCAGGTTAGCTCAGAGCCAGTGTGAGAGCTCTGTGATGTCTTAAAGGAGAATTAACATTTTTTTTACAATCTGAGCCTTATTTCGGTAATAAAACAAGTTGTTTGACTCACCCATAGCACTTTGGTGTCATATGGAGCACTTCCAGAAATATTTTAGATTAGCGATATCCGTAACGCGTATTCTCGGGGCACATAATATATGCCCTGAGCATATAATATATGCCCCGAGCGGTCTCCAAATAACACAAACTTTAGCACTTTTCAATGTCTTAATCTACACTTTCGTTTGAGTCAAAAGTGGCCTCTAATCTGAGATTTATCCATAATTTACAGCTTTGCGTTTCATGTTTGGGTCCCGAGAGCTGAGAGCAAAATAAGCTGCGACTCCGCACATGCGCACTGGCCTCCTCATCTACTCGAAACTATGGCTAAATCTCGGATTACAGGCCACTTTTGACTGAAACAAAAGCGTAGACTAAGACATTGAGTTTCTATGATTTGAAAAGTGCTAAAGTTTGTGTTATTTGGAGACCGCAAACATGTGCCCTGAGAACTCACATTATGGAGATTGCAAATCTAAAACATCTCTGGAAGTGCTCCATATGACACCAAAGTGCTATGGGTGAGTAAAACAACTTGTTTTATTACCGAAATAAGGCTCAGATTGTAAAAAACGTTAATTCTCTTTTAACCCGCAATGGAACGTTGCTAACCCGACTAAATCTAGATCGAAGTGTGGAGCATTCTGAATTGAGTTATACACATTAGCAAGCTTGGCTCTCGCTGAAAAACCTTTGGGAATAGAAGGAAGGACGAATCTGATACCTGCAATTCTGCAAAACCGATTTTTGTCAGAGTGTTTCATCATGTTATAGTTGTTTCCTCTCACCATTTACAAATAAAAGGTACACTGGTACACGCTCACTGCTCTCTACTTACTTTGTTTTTCAATTTTATTTTCTTAATCAGTGATAAACGTATGATTTGGCAGTGTTATGTTGACATTTTGGTACAGATGAAAAAAAAAATTGTCCACAAATCGCTAGCGTGCTCAGTAGTTTTCTAATCCAGAAGTCAGCAGACTAGTTTCGTTTACTAAGATGTTTTAAATGAATATTGCGGTTTAAAATGTGCAAAATCTGCTTTATACTACTGGTATAAAGCAGACATAAGGATCATTATGTAAGCTTATGTTTACATTTTGCACAAGTCTGATTATTGAACATTGTTGTGAGTGGAGGTAACAGTCATTTATCAAAGAACTATTTAAAACCCAGAACATAAACAACATTGATTGTAATTGACATAAACATCTCCTCTTGCAGCAGAAATGAATCTTTTGAAAACAAAGAGCGTTCAATCAGGTTGGGCCCACAGAATGGAGCTCTGATTAGGGCTAATCAAGCTAGCGCAGTTAGCATGTGCACAGGCTGCACCGGAGCGCTCAGGCAGAAGCTTTGATTCATGACTCCTGAGCGGCTCTTCTAGAACAGGAGCTGAGTTCTTCTACACAGATGAGCTGCTGTCACAGTGTCATGTTTTACTGTTACGGTTATTGTAAGAAGAAAGGTTATCCTTTAATGAATATTTGTGATTACTGATTATGACAAAAAAAAACAAAAAAAAACTATGAAATGCAGTTTTATCACAGTTGTCTAATAAGTGATATGTTTCAGTTAGAGGGATTTTTATTGGCAAAAAAGGTTTCAGAGCATCCGCCTAAAAACATTCATAGTGCTTCTTTAACACAATGATTATGAAATATTTTCATTTTCAATTCAATCAATCAATCAAACAATATTTATAAAGCGCTTTTCATACAAAGCGCCTTACAGTGGTTAAGGATTAGAAGATTGACCTTCATTGATCTCGCATAGAAGTTGTTTCTATATTTGACCCGGGGACCATCCCCATAATTTTGTTATTTAGGCTTGGTCAGGAACCAAGCTGGAGGATTTTACCTATGGCGCATGTTTGGGTTGATGGGGGAAACCGGAGTGCCCGGAGGAAACCCACCCAGACACGGGGAGAACATGCAAACTCCACACAGAAAGGCCCGGGCAACCCAAACCTTCTTGCTGTGAAGCATGAGTGCTAGCCACTCAGCCACCGTGCTGCCAGAGGGAAAAAAAATAAATAAAAAAAATCATATCGTAACCTTTAAATTAACATCTTGGGGTACCTTTGTTAATATACTGTTCTATATTTTTTATTATATTAGTCTGTATTTGTTAGACTAAATCACAGTGTTATTAAAGCAGAGCATTTACATGTAATTTAATTATGGTTTTCTGCTTCTTATTCATATATATCACCGTAATATAATATGAATATTGGATAAGCGATTCTCAACCTGTGGCACAAGTACCATGTGGGGGGTCTTTCAGTGTTTTATTTTCATGAAAGGTTCTATATTAAAGGGATAGTGTGTTTTTTTTTAATGTTAATCTGTATGGGTTTCCTTCTAAAACTTGTTTTTCTTCTCAAAACAAAACATTTGTTAGAAAGGTGATATATTTGCATCCAAAACAGTTGTCCAACGAAACATCCAGCAGCGTATTTCGCATTTGCGTATTGTCTCTCTCCACTCGTATCACTACACCCATGTTAACTCTATCAGCCTGTTCACTTGTAAACTTTGGCGTAGACATCCGCTGAAGGTGAACAGGCTGATAGAGTTAACATGGGCGTAGTGATACGAGTGGAGAGAGACAATGCGAAATACGCTGCTGGATGTTTCGTTGGACAACGGTTTTGGATGCAAATATATCACCTTTCTAACAAATGTTTTGTTTTGAGAAGAAAAACAAGCTTTATACGTGGGCTCCAGAAAGCGAGCCGAACCGGGATCAGATGAGACTGTCAGAGGTAAGCCGGTGTCAACACACATAACTTTTAGAAGGAAACCCATACAGATTAACATAAAAAAAAAACAACGCACTATCCCTTTAAGCCATGTTAGAATGTTGTTATCTCCTCAAAAACATACCTGGAGTTGTGTTTTGTTTCAGTCACAAATGTTTGAGTAACCCTTTATTATTAGTCTGTTAGTCCTTTATTATTAGTCTACATCTGACTTCAATTTCTTCTTTGGGAAAATGCTTAAAAGAGTGATGTAAAGCAGCTGTTTGACTGTTGTTTGTCTGTTATAGTTCAATATCAGAGCGAGAGAAGGAAGGAAGCGACAGATCATTTTGAAAAGTTGGATATGACTAAGTGAGTGTGCCGTCACCCATAGCTTTTGGCTCCAGTCAAATGAAGCTCACTGAGGCCTGCAGCTATGGGGACCACGGGTATTATAGCAACCAAAAAGCTAATCTGGCGTGAGGCTGTTGAAGGAAATGTCCCTTCCTGTCCACACTGCTGGTTTAGCAGGGTGCGGGCGCTCAGCAACGCTGTCAATCAAACTTGTTGCTAACATTATTGGGGAAAGAATGCGCCTGATTTGTCTGTTATTAATGTTCATATCTTGATTTACACACAAAACAGCAAAATAAAAACACTAGGGTCAAGTAGAATGGGTTAAATTTTAAAACCATTTCCATTATCTATACAGTCTACGCTTTAAAGATACACAATGTTCATACACAATTTTCCAGCAAGGAATCCACCACCATGGGGACGTTAAAGCTGTGCCTGGAATGTCCCACAGTATGGCATTACACTTAGTATGGCAGCACCCCTGTAAAACTTCCCATTGGGTCCCATATTTTGTACACAAACCTCTAGATAGCATTTTATAATCTCTCTTCCCTACATTGCACTTACATCATCACCCCACATGGAAAATGTCGGTCATAAAAACTCTATTCTCTCAAAATGTGAATCCAGCCATCTCGTGTCATCTGTCTCCGGCACGTTAGTGATTTGGAGCAAAGGAGAGGCGAGCTGGATGAAACCTCGAAATGAAATGCAAAACAGCTGCTCTACTGTGAAAGCGAGAAGGGTTCCTGTACTGACTAAACTACAAGCTTTTGGCCGCAAACTTTAACTTTGCTTCCCAAGAAATCACTGAATATTTATAAATCTCATGTACTTCTCGACTCAAAACTCCCAAATCTCATATAACTAGTGCAGCCGGATGAAATATAACCTAATGGGGGCTTAGGTTAGTCAAGTGGAGCCACGAGGAACCAGACTGAACAGAGGAAGACTCGAGATCCAAGAATGAGGACAACCTGGATTTAAAATGCAGTGTTTTCCAGTGTCTATTTTTGGATTGTTCTGTATAGCTATTCTCTTAATAATCTGTGTGAATATTTGCTTAAAGGAGAATTAACGTTTTTTTACAATCTGAGCCTTATTTCAGTAATAAAACAAGTTGTTTTACTCACCCATAGCACTTTGGTGTCATTTGGAGCACTTTCATAGATCTTGTGGTGTAGCGGTATCTGTGAACGTGAGTTCTCGGGGCACATGTTTGCGGTCTCCAAATAACACAAACTTTAGCACTTTTCAAATCACAGAAGATCGCTGTGTCAGCGTAGACTTTAAGTGGAGTCCAAAGCGGCCTGAAACCCGATATCCAGCTATAGTTTCATCTGATGACGTCATCATAGAGGACAGCGCGCATGCGTGAAGTCACAGCTGATTCGCAGATAAAAACCGCTCTGAACTTTTCTGTTGCGAGACATGGCTGAAGATTCGGACTTTGAGATTGAAGAGGACTTATTTGAGTATGATAGCCGTCCCTATCGTTTTGAGCCTGAGTATACGGAGGAAGAGATATTAGAAGGAAGCAGAGACAGTTTGAGGAGCAGCGCACAAGAGAACAGCGAGCAACGGCTCGTCTACGAAAGACAGTACCTTGTGGTGTTTATGTGGACATTGTATGTCGATGGCCACAGAGGAAGAATGCCTTTGCTGTCTCGAGTGGGATATCGGGTTTCAGGCTGCTTTTGACTCCACTTAAAGTCTACGCTGACACAGCGATCTTCTGTGATTTGAAAAGTGCTAAAGTTTGCGCAAACATATGCCCCGAGCACTCACTTTCATGGATACCGCTACACCACAACATCTACGAAACTGCTCCAAATGACACCAAAGTGCCATGGGTGAATAAAACAACTTGTTTTATTACCGAAATAAGGCTCAGATTGTAAAAAAAAATAATTCTCCTTTAAAGGTCGTATATACTGTATTCCACAAAATGGACTCTTGTGAGCTTTAAGTCATGTTATAACATTGTTGCTTCATCAAAAAACATACCTGGAATTGTGGCCGGTCTATATAATGAGAATGAGACAAATGTGTGTCTTCTATCTGCAGGTTAAGGCTCTGGCAACCCAGGAACCTCTAAACACAGGCTACATACAGTTCCTTAAATGGAGACAGTAGCATGAGGGAAGGCATCTGGAATAAAACCAATCTTTATTCACAACAACATGAAAGATTATCTAGTAGCTGAAGTTTGTCCAACATTAGATGTTTTTTAGAGCTAGTTCATTAAACATTTGGAAAGATGAACTACCTATAGCAAATAAAGGCCTTGTACTTGATTTTGAATCTCTTAAAAAAACGTGAAAAACACAACTTGAATACATTTGAAACAGATTGCAGTGGTCCAAAGTTACTCCTCACTTACCTTATGCATTCAGAGCATCCTAACTATTCAGTTCATAAGCGCTTTTCACACTTCTCAGAGACAACTAACATGTTAACACCCACTTCCTGATTCTCGGATAATAAAAGACTCTTTATAATTAGATGCAGACGGTACACAGTGAACTGATTTTGACCTCAAGAGCTGGAGTAAGACAAGTTTCCTCAAGCACCCGGCGAAATTGGGTACAAGGCTTTTAAACATTTGAAAATAATCGCTGACCCTCTTAACCCGACCACATAGTGCAGTTTATCACATTATCATTATCCCTCCATAAACAATGCCACCCCCATCCACTTGTTTACACTTCTGCGACCCGCTCATCCACTTCCTGTCTGCGCTCGGGGTTCAGAGGTCACCGTGGCAGACGTATGATTCACGCTGAGTATCGCCGATGCACGCCGACCGCCCTTTGAGACGCTCCGACCTCTTGCATTAATGACGGAGGGGGCTGTGTGAACTGTGTGAGTCAGGTCTGTGAAAGGTGAAGTCATTTGGAAAATTTACCCCGTTCAGTAGAGTGACTGAGGCCATAACTGCAGTAGTGTGTACGAGTGGGATCTATCAGCGGGTGTGTAACTGCATCCAGCTGTCTTTGTTGTACATGTAATAAATTTCCTTCTTTCAGCCCTCAGAGATTGTGCTGAAATGGGCACGCAGATGGAAAGTAAAGGGGAGTTATGTTGGACAAATAAACTCTGGTCTATACACTGCACGCGTATTCCGCCATGTGCACGTCTAAAAACGTAGATTTCACAAAATAGAATCCAGCCTATTTTTGACACTTGACGTTAACGTAGGGTGTATCCCATAGACCAGGGGTGTCAAACATGCGGCCCAGGGGCCAGATCTGGCCCTCCAAGACCTTTAATCTGGCCCTTGGCTGATTTTCTATTAAAATACTTTAGTTATATTTAAAATTTCTATTAAATTATTGGTAATTTTCTCTTTCCAAATGCTCTTAAAGGACTATTGTTTTGACTGTTGAACGTGACATCAGCAAAATGTCAAAAATCAGAAAAGTGGACACCGAGTACAGGATTTTCACGGAGGTGAATGGGAAAACCTGTATGCTTGTGTTGAAATTGCATTTTTCTTCAAGTTTCAGGTTGTTCATAATATTATAATATTTAATTGTTGTTGTTGTTAGTTCATCAAATAAAAAAGACTTATGTAATAGATTTGTGTTTTTCTGCACAAATATTTTGACTTATTGCTATTTTTGGGGTATATTTGCGTTTTCTGATCAGGCCCCTTTGGGATCAAAGTAGGTTGGATAAATGAGTTTGACACCTCTGCCATAGACTAAATATACTGTATAAATGGGCATTGCTAACTTGCTAGCCGCAGCATTCCAAATAGGAAGTGATCATGGGTGAGCTCCTGGCTCCATCGACTCCAGTTCGAATTCACTTTGTATTGAAAAAATGTCGCCACTCTCTCTGTAACTGCTGCTGTCAGACTCATCACTTCTTAAAATGTTTGTTTTAACCTGCTCTACATGATCCTGGTGTTTTTATTAGTTTTTGTTTTTTTTTCTTAAAGGGATATGCCACCCCCAGGTCAAACTTGGGCATCTCCCCACAGTCCAGAGACTAAAATAAGTGGTGGAAAGCGTTTTCCTGCTCACCCAGCCATTGTCCGAGTCTGTCAGCACTGACCGCCGCGGTAGCACGCTGCCAGGGGAATCCCTGTTACGCACCAGGAAGGGAGTTTCCCTGTTGCGCAGCGTGCTCTGTGCTTCGGCTTTCTTTTTCCGCACTGAAAAATAGTTCCCACCCAAAATGACCAAGGCAAGCTCTCCGTGTTGATTTGCACATTTATTTGCACTCGATATGAATGCGCACTACACAGAAAGTAATTGGGAAACGGATCGAGCAAATTAATTCCTTTTGACCGAAATCTTTCTCTGGCGACATTAGACTCCAGTCTAACGCGGAGCAGCTGCAGATACCGCGGCGGTCAGTGGCGACAGACCTGGACAATGGCTGGGTGAGCAGGAAAATGCTTTCCACCACTTATTTTAGTCTCTGGACTGTGGGGAGATGCCCAAGTTTGACCTGGGGGTGGCATATCCCTTTAACATGGAACTCTTCATTTGACTGGAGCCGTCATTTCTTTATACAATCTACAGTGAATCACCATCAAAATACGCAGGAAACACGCTTTTGTTGTTGTTGTTTTTTGGTATTGCCATCAGCACGTTTTCGTTTTTTGGGGCGGTTATGTTTCGTCTGAAGGTGCCCAGGTACATAAAGAAATTTGAATCCTGGCGTTTGCTGTAATCAACCCGCACAGGTGGTAAATACTAGTGGTAAATAGTTTCACTTCATATGGAGCACTTCCGGAGATGTTTTAGGTTAGCGATATCCGTAACGCGAGTTCTCGGGGCATATAATATATGCCCCAAGCGGTCTCCAAATAACACAAATCACTTTTCAAATCATAGAAGCTCAATGTCTTAGTCTACACTTTCGTTTGAGTCAAAAGTGGAGTGTAATCCGAGATTTATCCATAATTTACAGCTTTGCGTTTCATGTTTGGGTCCCGAGAGCTGAGAGTGAAATAAACTGTGACTCTGCACATGCGCACTGGCCTCCTCATCTACTCGAAACTATGGATAAATCTCAGATTACAGGCCACTTTTGACTCAAACAAAAGCGTAGACTAAGACATTGAGCTTCTATGATTTGAAAAGTGCTAAAGTTTGTGTTATTTGGACACCGCAAACATGTGCCCCGAGAACTCACTTTACGGAGATCGCAAATCTAAAACATCTCTGGAAGTGCTCCATATGACACCAAAGTGCTATGGGTGAGTAAAACAACTTGTTTTATTACCCAAATAAGGCTCAGATTGTAAAAAATGTTAATTCACCTTTAAAGATCCCATGACATGGTACTTCTTGATGCTTTTATATGGCTCCTTAATGGTTCCCTAATACTGTAAATGAATCCTTCTTCAAAATCAAGACTCAGTGCATGAGAAACAGAGATAAGATGAGAGAGAGTAATTTTTCTCTCTCTGAACAGTCCATTATGGGAGGGGAGCTCACATTAACGTTCTAAAACCTCAGAAAGTGAAAATTTCATGCCATGGGACCTTTAAGTCGTGGCTATAATTTTCCACAGTATGGCATTAAACAAAATATATCGCTTACATTTTATTACAAGTGTATTTATTGCTCAGAAATATCATTCAAACATCATCGTACTGTGAGCGGGATTGCTTCTCCACAGATCTGACCAGTAACTCTCCACAGATCTGACCTGGCAGCATCACCTGCTTGTGCCCATGGCGATAGAGATGCTTATAACGCTATACTATGGAACATTCTATACACCACTTCATGCCTAAAATATTGCGTTTACATGGCAATGAAGCTTAGAAAAAGGGAACTTTAAATGACATAGGGCAGCTTATGGTTGGCGAATAGTAGGTAAGACTAACAAACTCAGTCGTAAAAACAGGCTCAATTTGTGTTCAATTTACCATGGCAACGGTCTTTGTAATTGCCTATGATGGTATAGTGCTATGCTTAGGGCTATATGTAGTGATTTAAGTCAAAACTACATCCACAGAGCCCTCCGTGGTAGCTCTAACCTCTGTTTATCTCTTCTATATATTGTCAGTTCTTCCTCTTAGCGGTTGGTCTAATAAAAATGGTCCTATATCCTCCTGGGACCCGAAGAATAAAAGTGTGTCTAAATGATTATTATTATTATTATTTACATTTTCTATTTGGAGGTAAATAAACACCTTAGCATTTACATTTTGTTAATTTAATTTATTTTTTATAATGTCGTAACATGTCCTCTGTAATGGACTGTAATAGTGTTAAATCCATGTGAAGTTAATCAATCAATCAATCAATCAAACAATATTTATAAAGCGCTTTTCATAAAAAAAAAATGTAGCACAAAGCGTAGCACAACCTAACAAAAACATTTTTTTTCGGTCGGTTCTATAGTCGCCTCAAAATGTTTTTAGACTTCCTTTTAATTTATTTTTTATTTATTTTTATTTTATTTTATTTTTATTTTTATTTTTTTTATTTTATTTTTTATTTGTGTTGTTGTTGTTGTTGTTGTTATTAATAATAACAATAATTTATTTGTATGAATTATTTATTATTTACTTATTTATGTATTTAATTTATATATATATTTTTTTTAATTCATTTATTATTATTATTATTATTATTATTATTATTATTATTATTATTATTATTATTATTATTATTATTATTTATCATAGTGCAGCCACGAACTAGAGTCAATCTCACGCATCTTAAAAGATGTCCACTATGAAGGACACAAATGAATGGGCGGGTCTCACCAGGATAATGCGCAAACTTGACTCTTGTGAGCTTTAAGTCGTGTTACCTTCTCAAAAAGGTTTGGTCGACTGAACCGAGGCCAAAAATGTGAGAGACAGGAACATACACTCTCTAGAATGTGTTTAAACCAGAGAAGAAGAGTCCATGTACAAATCAGAACTGAATGTGAGAACAGACTGGACTATCATGGAACTACAGCCTGTTAAAGGAGACATGTTGTGCTTGAGTCTGCTGTATAATTAGAATCTATGAGACCTGGACATTTTAAATCACAAAATTAATCTAAAACAACATCATATAGGCAGAACGAGACGCAATTTTCACAAGATGAGACGACCGCCTTGTGATATTGTGTAGTTTTAACAGATCTTTACCTTTAGTTCAGTAGAGATGAGCAATTCCAGAGCCAAATGATTCTAGTGAAGCTGTTTGGAATTTAAAAATACAGTGGAGCCTGTATTCCTCTATTACCACGACATCACAGCCTAAATATGCAGGTTTTCTGTGTTAAACATGTGTAAATGAAACAAAACACAAATCCAGGTGTGTTTGTGATGAGGAAACAGAGGAAGTGGTACATTGTAGTTTAATCACTGAAAGTAAAGCTAACAAGGGATTGACAGACACAGTGACTAGCATGACTTCATTGTAATAGTTTTAATTGTAAAGTTTGTGTACAGAATTAGGTGCTTAATTATTGCAAAACGAATAATAAAACAGCAGCAGGTAGCCCACCTATAAAGAATGTATAGGTCATCTGTAATTGCATGGCTATTAACATCATTATGAGCCTATTTAACACTCTGTTGTAATTATTCTACTGATTTAAGCTACAACTTCATTAGAATAAGGTCTGATTTAAAGGTCCTATATCCTCCAGGGACCCGAAGAAAAAAAGTTTTTTTGGTTTTTGTTTTTGTTTGTTTGTGATTTTCTATTTGGAGGTAAATGAACACCTTAGCATTTACATTTTGTTAATTTTAATTTAATTTTATTTTATTTATGTTGCAACATGTCCTCTGTAATGGACTGTAATAGTGTAACAAAATCTTTTTTTTTTTTTGATGACCAACATTTCTGACAAGAGACTCCCTTTTAATTTCTAATTTGTAATGTTTTTATTTATTATTTTATTAACTTTTTTTTTTTCATTTTATTTATTTTTTATTTTAATTTTTTTTTTTTTTACTTTTTATTTGATGTACTTTTTATTTACTTATTATTATTATATTTATTTATTTGAGTCCATCTCAAAACACTTAAAAGACAGACTCGTTAACTCCTGGTCCACTATAAAGGACACAAATGAATGGGCGGGTCTCAGGAGGATATTATGGAGCATAATGGAGTTGTGAGCTTTAAGTCATGTTATAATGTTGTTTTCCTCATCAAAAACATGGAGTTGTGTTTTGTTTCATTCACACATGTTTGAGTGACCCTTTATTATTTCTTTGTCTACATCTCCAAAGGCTCTGTTCCACTTTGTGATGTCACGAAGTGGTAGTTCTTAAGTTAACAGCTACTTTTTACCTTTAGTTAAACCAGGGGTGACAAACATGCGGCCCGGGGGCCACATCCGGCCCTCCAAGACCTTTAATCTGGCCCTCGGCTGATTTTCTATTCAAATATTTTAATTATATTTTAATTTTCTATTAAAATATTGGTAATTTTCTGCACTCTTTTCTGTGCAGTTTAGCATAGCAGCGTCTCCAGCACCTCTGTACGTGGCCCCTCCCACCAGAGCAGCACAAATGAAGACTCGCCTCTTTCCAAACGCTCTTAAAGGACCATCGTTTTGACTGTTGACGTGAAACCCTCATGTGTGAAATGTCAAAAATGAGAAAAGTGGACACAGAGTGCAGGATTTTCCAACAAAAATGGACTAATTCCTATTTGTTCTCAGAGGTGAATGGGAAACCTGTATTCTTGTGTTGAAATAGCATTTTTCTTAAAGTTTCGGGTTGTTCATAATATTATAATATTTTGTAAAAGAAAGAGTTCATCAAATAAAAAAGACTTCTGTAATAGATTTGCATTTCTCTGCACAAATATTTGGACTTTTTTTGGGGTATATTTGCCATGAGTTTTCTGATCCGGCCCCTTTGGGATTAAAGTAGGTTGGAGACGGCCCCCGGACCAAAATAAGTTTGACACCCCTGATTTAACTGGCAACTCCAGGGATGATTCTAGTGAAGGTGTATGGAATTTGAAAACACAGTGGAGCACTTCCTGTATCAACACACATTTTGGATGAATATTGTAATTTAAAATGTCCAAATTATAACACAATGATCCATGGGTGTTATAGATTAAAGCTCTATAGCAGCCTCAAGCACAATATGTCTTCTTTGAATTTGTACCCTGCATTTCAGTGGCATTTTTAAAATCTTTAATCTTTTGTTAGCCTCTAATAAAAATTTGACTAGTTGTCTACAAAAAAAAAGAATTTTCAGAATTGCAACCCTAATTATTTTAAAGATATCCATGGAGAAAGTATTTGATTTGCCCTCCACAGGAAAAGTTACAAAATGCACTTTTAAAGGTCCTATATTATGCAAAGTTGACTCTTGTGAGCTTTATTAAAAACACACTTGGAGTTGTGTTTTGTTTCATTCACACATGTTTGAGTAATCATGGTTAAGTCTTTAGTGTTGTCTGGACTCTAGAGGGTCTGTCTACAGCCCTGTGTGAGGCTGCAGCTCACAGGGCCGGAGCACGGGGAGGGGGCTGGGGGTCCACACAGAACTACTGGTACAAATGGTCAGTGACATGTGGAAATCATGTTCATTTTAAAGGTGAACTGTGAACTTTATAGTTGGGGATCTGTAAAATAAAGTGAAGTATTTGACAGACTCTCCGTCAGAAAAGTTACATAATGCACCTTTAGCAAGAGCTTCCTGTAGGTAATAATAATAATAATAAAAACGCTTTTAGAAC
This sequence comes from Paratrypauchen microcephalus, assembly GCA_036785185.1. Classification (NCBI taxonomy): domain Eukaryota; kingdom Metazoa; phylum Chordata; class Actinopteri; order Gobiiformes; family Gobiidae; genus Paratrypauchen; species Paratrypauchen microcephalus. The sequence continues at coordinate 1,252,210 of JAVJIX010000074.1, forward strand.
ACTTTTAATAACTTTTAATGTCCCACTTGTCGAGATGATCCAGCACAATTCTGGTGAGTCTGGGTCAAAAACCCAAGGAGGAGTTCGTTAAAATAGGACAGGAAAAGTTGCCTTCGGTGCCGGGTCACATGTTCGGTCCAATATGTCCGACTTCCTGCTAGTCGCCTAGCAACGGTGTAATATACTTTTTTGTTCCTATTCCCATGATGCATCTGTGTACCAAATTTGGTTTGGCTACGACAAAGTTTTTGCCGGGCGTCCCATTGGCGAGGACAGATGTTTGGCCTGTTACCATGGCAACACGGGTATAGCCATAGGCACAATGTATTTTGATTTTCCAAGGGGCGCTGTTGAGCCATTTTTAAAGATTTTTTAATACTTTTTTTTTTCCGCATTCTTGAATTTTGTGCAACATTTCGTGAGTTTTTGTCGGTGGGAAGTACCCAAAAACCATACGCTTTAGCGCTCGGGCCTAATAATAATAATAGGTAAAAGCCAACATGCTTGTATTCTTCTCAAATCAAAGTTTTGAGAAAAAATGCAACTACAAACGAAATGAGTAGTACATGTACCCTTATGTAACAGATAATACTCTCTACAACTGTATATAGCTGTCATTAGATATCTTATTCCATATTGTATTTTATATTGTATTACTTATTTTTCTATTTTATTCTGACTTGTACATATAATTTATTGTTATTTTTTTATTTTTATAATTATGTCTCATTTGACCTCGGTCTCTTGCTGTCTTTGCTATTCCATCTATTTTTTGTTATATATCATCAAATGATGAGCGAGCTACTGCAGCCAAAACAATTTTCCTTGTGGATCAATAAAGTTTGTCTAAGTCTAAGTCTAATGTATTTCCAGTGACGCCCCTGCTTTACTTACTACCCCCCTGATATACCACACTAAATCTGAATCTGCTTTTTGTAACTTTCCTATCCATAAACATTGAACATTTTTACATCCCTGAACTCTTTCTAACTCATAACACACAATGAAACTTCACATTTACGACCATTTTGTATTTACTATAGGATCTCTGCCCCACGTACATATACCATATGTTCCAGATTACCCCCCGTTTGGACTTCTCACTGACTCTGCCACAACAAATATGCATGCTATATTGAAGCACTTCGCTGTATTTAAGCTACAATCGCCCTATTGTTCTTGTCAGCACCGCTCTGGTCCAAGCCGATGCCACGAAAGCCCCAAAGTCAAGTATGTTTATGAAAATCACATAGTCCATTCTCCACTGCACAGCGTTACAATGCAGTTATCCCCTATGGGCATATTCTGTTTGACTAGCCCACATCTGCGCAGCATCTGAGCAACAGCTGGAGAGGAAAACGGAGAGATGGGAGCGACTTGAGAAGAAAATGCATGTATTATGAGCGATATACAGATATACAGAGATCAGCTCTTCATTGAAATTAGAATAAGTAAGTGTAAATAGATTCAGAGCCAGAGAGAGGCGTTCATTTGCATAGGGTTTCCAGGCCTGTGAAGTCAGAAGTAGTTGGGTGCATGCTGTGTTACATCCTGTACGTGGCAGTATCTGGGACAGCACAGTGAGATATATGTATAGATATATAATAATATAGGTCAAAACGAAGCTATTTTCTGTCAACACGTGTGATTCATTTCTGTGTTATTAGGTCTGAAGAAAACTTTTGAGTAGGTCATGTACTTTATATACTGTAGTTGTATAATGGATACGCACAGTACATTATGGGGTTTAAATATACAGGGATTAAAGTGGCCAATCATGAAAAAAGCGGAAAGTCACGACCCGCACTCAAAATTTTAAATTTCTGAAATTTGGATTTCTAGATGCTATATGTTAGCAATAAAGTAAAACTGTACATAAAAGTACAAAAAAAAAAAACAAATTTTATTAACAGGTACTAGTAGTATATATTTGATTTGTTTTTGCTTTGCACTCACTAGGATGAGGTATAGGATGTTTTATAAAGTCTAACCTGCTCTGTGATACACGTTGGTACGTTGGTACTCACTCGCTCGGTCCGCGGCTCCAGACACGGGCTCCGCAGCCCGCAGTTTAATACGAAGTTTAATACAAGAAACGTACTTTTGTTCTGAATACGGGACGATTCTGTTTTTCAAGGGACGGTTGGCGACCCTAAACACAACTACACATGTATATACACCCAAAATCTTTCTCAACGAATTTGCACAGATATAAAAAAAAAAAAAAAAAGACCCCGCGGCTGAAAAAAAAGCGGAGATCTGCTAAAAGACGAACTCTTTCATCCCTGAATATAGTTGAGTCTAAGATGGGTATTAAAGGGGTTTTTTTTATACTTTATTTATCCCTGTAGGGAAACTATTTTCTGTATTTGAGCATTTGACCCATCATTTCACGAGCAGTGGGCAGCTCATCTTTCAGGCGCCTGGGGATCCATCTCCATGATCTTATTGCTAGGCTTGGTCAGGACCTCAGCAGGATTTTTTACCTATGGAGCATGTTTTTGTTGTTGTTGTTTTTTTTGGTTGATGGGGGAAACCAGAGTGCCTGGAGGAAATTTACCCAGACACAGGAAGAACATGTAAACTCCAAACAGAAAGGCAACCCAAGGATCAAACCTGGATCAAACCCTTTTTGCTGTGAGGCGTGAGTGCTAGGCAATCAGCCACCGTGCCGCAGTTTGCCTGAAAGGTTTCACTGTATCGCATTAAACTCATCCCTGCTGCATTTATTTAACAGATCTGACATGTAACTGTGGGACATTATACACAAAATAATAATATTTCCAAAACCAGCAGGTGGCAGACCAGAAAGCTACTCAGTGCAACATTAAGCCATAATGTTGTTTCCTCATCAAAGAACATACTGGAGTTGTGTTTTGTTTCATTCACATGTTTGAGTAACCCTGGTTTATTAGTTTGTCTACATCTTCAAAGCTCAAAACGCTATGTTCCACCTTGTGATGTCATGAAGTGGTAGTTTTCAAATCAACATCTACTTTTTACCTTTAGCTCAGTAGAGATTGGCAATTCCAAGGCTGCAATCGTCCAAATGATTCTAGTGAAGGTGTATGGAGTTTAAAAACACAGTGGAGGACTTCCTGTATTACCGCATGACATCACCAGGTGGAACAAAGCGAAGAGAACTCAGCCTACATATACAGGGTCTGTGTGTTAAACATGTGTGAATGAAACAAAACACAAGTCCCGCTATATTTTGTCATGAGTAAACCTTATAACACAGATCAGAAAATAGTGTAATAAGAACCCTTTAATGCCATATTGTGGAACATTACAACTGACATTGACATTTTATCACCGTGACAACACTATTTGCTACTGTACTGCCAGTGAAACATCCTTTTAACATAACATTAAAGTCATAGCTGTAACAAAACAAGGGAGAATCTCCTGACTCATAAGATTTTAAAGGGGTTCCATGCATGGAAACTTTGGCCGGACGAGCTCGCAGCCCTGGAAAGACTTGTGCACAGAGCTGTGTGGTGGTTGGCGGTTGGTCGGCGCCCGTGTTATAATGTGGTCTCTCATTGGACATGGCAGATGTAGTTGTGGTCACATGACTTCAGAGAAGCAGTCCAAAATAAAACACATTATTAAGAGAGAGTGATGCCAACGCCCTCACACCACACCGACTGGCACTGAACGGGCACACGCAGGAAAAGACTATGACTCTGTAAAAACAGTTGGTTTCAAAAAAATATTGAACTACTCTTTGATTATGGTAAAAAAAAAATGTATTGCAGTAGTGGTGGTAATATGTAATAAGTAATATGTTACTTATGAGCAACTGTAGTAGTAGTAGTAGTAGTAGTAGTAGTAGTAGTAGTAGTCGCAGTAGTAGTAGTAGTAGTAGTCGCAGTAGCAGCAGTAGTAGTAGTAGCAGAAGTGCAAAAGTCATAGAAGTATTAGTAGTAGTATTTGTGGTGGTGGTACAGCGAGTAAAGTGTCACTTATGAGCAATTATAGTAATAGCAGTAGGAGTAACACTACCACTAGAAGGAGTAGTAGTAGCATCAGCAGTAGTAGTAGTAGTAGTAGTAGTGGGAGCAGCAGCAACAGCAGTAATAGTATTAGTTGTAATTGTAACACCTGTATACTCAACATTTTTATGGGAGATCTTTCTTATATTTCAATGTAATTAGAACATAAGTAGTAGTAACATGATACATTGACTTTCAAAGTATTTTTTACTACTTCAGTAACCCCCCCTCCCCTCTCCTCTCTGCTCTCTGGTACATGGTGTGCTGTGTTTGAGCGAGTACAACGAGAGGAAAAACCACCAACGGAAAGATCCCGTCAAAGTTTTGGGCAGAGCTGATTTGTGAGGACACAGGACTCCTTATACGCCTGAACAGAGGTGAAAGAAGAATACAGCATTTAGAAAATACTTACTGCTACTACCACACCCTACGCCAGCTATTGCTTTTATAGTGACGGCCAGAGCTGGTTTAGTTCCCAAGGTGGGATTGGGTATTTATGACTTTTGTAGGTGGTAAGTCATGAAATAAAGGTCCCTAATTGAGTTCTGACTGGATCATTTGACAGGTAGTTTATTGAAGTTTATTGATCACAAGCTCCTGACACTCTGTAGTTTAAATCCATGTAATATTTTTCTAGAATTTTTAGACTCTTAAAACGATAATGCTAATGTGTGCATTTTGCCACCATGGTAACTGCAGAACTTTCCACTCAACATAATGTAAGCAAAACAAAGGCAGACTTTATTGTCCCCCATAAGGAAATCTGTCTGTTTTCCATTTGAAAGAAGAACTCATTCTAAATATGCATGGTTTGTGTGTTAAAGGGCCCATATTTATCCTATTTTCTGATCTATGTTAATGTAATAACACAGACCAGATAATGTAGTTTCTTCATTAAAAACATATCTGGGGTTGGAGTTCATTCATACACATTTAACACACAAACCCTGCATATTTAGGCTGAGTTCTTCTCTTGAAAGCTACCACTTCATGACATCATAAGTTGGAGCAGAGTATTTTCAGCTTTGGAGATGCAGACAGATTGATAATTCAGGGTTTCTTGAAACATAACACAACTGCAGGTATGTTTTTTCAAAGGTAACAACATTCTAACATGGCTGAAAGCTCACAAGAGTCTTTCATAATATTGAACATTTAAAGGAGAATTAACGTGTTTTTTTTTACAATCTGAGCCTTATTTCGGTAATAAAACAAGTTGTTTTACTCACCCATAGTACTTTGGTGTCATATGGAGCACTTCCAGAGATGTTTTAGATTAGCGATAGCCGTAGCGCGAATTCTCTGGGCATATAATATATGCCCTGAGCGGTCTCCAAATAACACAATCTTTAGCACTTTTCAAATCATAGAAGCTCATTGTCTTAGTCTACACTTTCGTTGGAGTCAAAAGTGGCCTGTAATCCGAGATTTATCCATAGTTTCGAGTAGATGAGGAGGCCAGTGTGCATGTGTGGAGTCACAGCTTATTTCACTCAGCTCCCGGGACCCAAACATGAAACGCAAACCTGTAAATTATGGATAAATCTCGGATTAGAGGCCACTTTTGACTCAAAAGTGTAGACTAAGACATTGAGCTTCTATGATTTGAAAAGTGCTAAAGTTTGTGTTATTTGGAGATCGCTCAGGGCATATATTATGTGCCCCGAGAACTCGCGCTACGGCTATCGCTAATCTAAAACATCTCCGGAAGTGCTCCATATGACACCAAAGTGCTATGGGTGAGTAAAACAACTTGTTTTATTACTGAAATAAGGCTCAGATTGTAAAAAACGTTAATTCTCCTTTAAAGGTACACTTTACTGTCCCTGTAGGAAAATGTTATTTGCATTTGACCCATCCTTCAATACTGTTGGGACACATCTCCAGATTTTGAGCTAATCTGAATTATGTTGCTTATAAAATAATTCAACAGAAATGTGGAGAACTTTGGTATAATTTGGGATTTTAAATCAGTTCATCAGCTGTTTGTTCTTGTGATTCCATTAATGAAAGAGAACAGAACTCTAGCTTTATTTTTGATGAGGAAACAACTAGGGCTGGGAATATTAACGCGTTAATCGCGATTAATCGCGATTAGAGTTATGATCGCGAACAATTTTTTTAATCGCGATCAGAGTTTGCCAGCATTTTCCGCAATTCTACCATCCATATGCAGCTCATTTGGTTGTATTAATTAAACTCATTGTCGGTTAAACGCGCTATTTTGAGTTTGCTCGTATTTTGTTCCTTCTACGCATCCGTAGGCAGCTCGAGCGGGCTTCAATCATTTATTTACAATTTCTCAAAGTAAGCACTATTACTGGTTCATTGTTACTTTTTCCTTTCTCTGCACTTTTTTGAAATAAAAAAATGGTGAGAAATACTTTGCATTGTGAGTTTAACTTTAGATTCGAACGGTCTTACTGCAAGATATCAATTTTAAACATGCAAAATAAATCACGATTAATCGCGATTAACTATGAAATTTCTGAGATTAGTTGCGATCAAGAAAATTAATCGTTTGACAGCCCTAGAAACAACATTATAACAGATCAGAAAATAGCGTAAAATGGGCCCTACGCATATAAAACAAAAGTAGAACCCATAAATATTATTTTCTGCTGAGTGTCCTTGAAGGCAGCATGTGAGCGCGTACACATAATCTCTGTATCGGATCCAAGTTCCCGTCAGCCCAATGCCACCGCTGCACTCTGTCATGGCTGCCACACCCTGATGAAGCTGTAGCGGTCGGCATGGCGACGATTTAAGAGCCCCATTCAGCCGCAGTCATGATTTAAGTCTTTCATGTTGATTTACAAGCATAAGGATCCCGACAGTTTACCCCACACGCAGAGGCTTCGGACCAGTCGGCATAGCAACATGGTCCGCAGCCAATCACTGATAAGAAGCTAGTCAAATGTTTTATTGGGATAATAATTTTAGTAATACGGGTGGCTAACTTGTATTATCACGACTTTCAATCATGCTTTCAGTCGTTCTATAACAAGTTGATTTTACTACTTGAATTTGTGAGTTACTGCTTCCTTCCTTCCTTCATGGTGACATTTTGAGGACTATTCGCAGACATGGCTAGTTTGGTTTAAGGCCACTGTATGTAGCTTTTTTTGTTTGTGTGTTTGTTTTATTGCACTGAAAATCTTAGAAAAACTTGCTTCCAGCTCAATCGACTGGCTCCAAATCACTCCAATCATCATTTAAATGTTCATATTAACCCTACATGATCCTGGTGTTTTTATTTCTCTATTTTGTCCGCAAATCAATTCCTATTCCTAATATGAAACTCAGCTCCTAATTCGACCCATAACTGCTAGCCTCACTGAGCTTTATACAGTCTATGGTTTGGTCCTGATTTGAGCCCAATTTGGTCCTGATGTAGAATTAGTCTGGCCCTGTTCTAAGTCTAGTAAGGTCTAGTCCTTGTCTGATCCTGGTTTAGTTCCAAACAGACAACTGAGATGAACTAGATACTGAAAAATCCAACTGTTTTTTTTTTTTGTCAATCATAGTCCATCAGGAACATTTTGGTCTATACTAGTTTTCACTGTCTGTGGTTCTTCCTCCTTTCTGTCACTACAAGTCCTGTTTCAGTTTGTTAGTCATGTCTGAAAGCAATCGTTTATCAGGAAACAAACTTGCATATTACATATGCATAGCATAGACATAGCACATTCAAAATACGACTCTCTCTGTAAATGCTGCTGTCAGGATCCTCATTTTGGTCTTCCTGGTGTTTTTATTTCATTATTTTGTCCGTTAAACAAGATATGATCAGGCGCCTTCTTTCCCCGAGGCTGCTACCGTTAGCATTAGCAACAAGTTTGATTGAAACGTTGCTAAGCATAAGAAGGGATGTTTCCTTCAAACAGCCTCGCTCTGGATCAGCTCTTTGGTTGCCATGATACTCGCAGACGGAATATAAAATATGGATCTCGTCTCCAAATTCGCTCCTGTAACTGCGAGCATCAATGAGCTTCATTTGACTGGAGCCAAACGCTAAAAGTGACGCCACACTTAGTTTGTCCGCTTTTTTACACAGTCCACATTAGCTCACTGGGTGTATCAATGATAAACCTCTAATACAAAAACAATAGATCCATCATTGATCTATTTACCACTGATTAAAGGGGAGAAATGAGGTGTCTGGGGAGAGCAAGGCCTGGCTTTTGTCACTGTTGCAAATTCATTACCGTGCATTATGATTTTCAAGAGGATGAGTGCGATTTGCAAGTCTATCAGCATCGAGCTATGTTTAGAATATTTTTCATATTAAACACATTAAAAAGGGATGAATGAAGTGTCTGGGGAGAGGGAGGTCTAGCTATGGTTCTTGTCACTAATGAATCAACTAGTTTGTACCATATAGCGGGAGTTATAATTCAACAAGACGGGAACGATTTGCAAGTCTATCAAGAGCTAGCAGTGTCATCAAGTTTATAGTGTGCAAATTACTTATTGGCTAACGCTAAACACTGGGTTGCCAAGTACACAAAGCTTTTTTATCTTCCTACACTTAAGCTTTCTGCCAATCACTCTCTATCTCTACTCTGTGCAAATTCAACCGTCTTTCCTTGTCTCCCAAAAGTCAAACATGAGAAAGATTTGCCAAGTCAGTTTTCATTCATTTTTGGTATGTACCTGTATGGTTGCTATGGTAACTATGGTAACACAACATTTAAAGTGTCCATATTATGCTATTTTCTGAACTATGTTATAATGTTGTTTCCTCATCACAATCAGACCTGGAGTTGTGTTTTGTTTCGCTCACACATGTTTGACACACAAACCCTACGTTATTTAGGCTGAATTCTTCCCTCAAACTGAAAACGCTCTGTTCCACTTTGTGATGTCATGTGGTGATACAGGATGTGCCTCACTGTGTTTTTAAACTTAATACATCTTCACGAGAATCATTTGGGTGATTTCAGCTCTGGAATTGTTCATCTCTATTGAACAAAAGGTAAAAAGCAACTTTTAATATGAAAACTACCACTTCATGAGATCATAAGGTGGGACAGAGCATTCTGAGCTTTGAAGATGTAGACAGACAATGAATGAATGAAACAAAACACAACAACTTCAGATATGTTTTTCAAGAGGTAACAACATTCTTAGTAAGTTTCTCAATTTTTACTTTAGTTATTACTTGGTCCACTGCTTTGTACTTCTACTTTATCAATCAATCAATCAAACAAACAATATTTATAAAGCGCTTTTCATACCAAATTGTAGCACAAAGCGCCTTACAGTGGTCAAGGATTAGAAGATTGACCTTTATTGATCTCGCACAGGAGAAGTTGTTTCTATATTTGACCCGGGGACCATCCCCATAATTTTTGTTATCGGTTTGGTCAGGACCTAAGCTGGAGGATTTTACCTATGGCGCATGTTCAGGTTGGTGGGGGAAACCGGAGTGCCCGGAGGAAACCCACCCAGACACGGGGAGAACATGCAGTCTCCACACAGAAAGGCCCGGGCGACCCGAACCTTCTTGCTGTGAAGCATGAGTGCTAGCCACTCAGCCACCGTGCCGCCAGGGGAAAAAAAAAACAAAAAAAAACAGACTTTACTTTAGTAATATCATTCTGAAGTAATGTTACTATTACTGTATAATTTTTGGCTACTCTACCACTTCTGTCAATATATATGACTCAGAATCGATACATTCAGAAATTATATTTTGATGATAATGTCGTCATATTTAAAGGTGCATGTCCATGGAGGTATGCTAGGGGGATTGTTTTTCCTGGAATGTAACACAGTATGACATTAAACATACCTATTATTTAATTATACGCATTTCTTTACAATAAAACATTCATTCATTCATTCATTCATCTTCTTCCGCTTTTCCATTTTCTGGGTCGCGGAGGCAGCAGTCCAAGCAGTGTTCTGCTGCCCAGAGCACAATGCACCAGCCCCCATGAATCCTCCCGCGGGTGGTGGGTCCACAGGAGGACGGCTCACGTCACAACAGGCCTTGATGTATCTTCTGCCATGGGGGCTACCAGTGTCCGCAGACACTGGGGGCGAGGTGGGGTTAAGTGTCTTGCCCAAGGACACAACGGCAGCACTCATCTGTGGGAGCTGGGATCACACGCGGTCAACCCGTCAAGAGCGGGATTCGAACCTCCAACCCCTGGATCACTAGAGAAACGCTCTTGAAAAATATGTATTTTACTGTAGTCGGCCCACCTCTCCACAAACCTGTAAATTGGCTTGGTGCTTGTCTCCATGGAAATAGATCAGTTTAATATCATACTGTGAAAACCTTGAAGCTGTAAAGCGGTCATTTTGTGCATGTCACTGGTAAACGCACTGGAACCAGCTCAGCCATAAGTCGTCCTTTCATATTTAGACGGACCTTCTGCATTTGTCATTCGCTGTAGTGGGACTGAACACACCCTCCTCTGACTCAAGCACAGGAAACTACTACTCACTAAGATCACTTTTACTAGGTCATTTTTCTGGTGGAGGCTCTGTGACTGAAATGTTCCACGGTATTGCATTAAATATGTTTAATGTAATTCCATGGGACAGTCCAGGCAAAGTAGATAGTAGCAGTAGTAGCAGTAGTAGTAGTAGTAGTAGTAGTAGTAGTAGTAGTAGTAGTAGTAGTAGTAGTAGTAGTAGTAATAGTAGTAGTCAGGGCTCTCAAGTCTCACGCATTGAGAGTGTGACACACGCAATTCGACGTGTTCACATGCTCACACGCCACACATGGCATTTCTCACGCTGATTTTTGTTTTTGTTTTTTTTTGTGCCCAGAAAATCGGTCTGTGTGGCTCAGTTTATGCAGGCACCGCGCGTTTTCCGCGAACCCCCCCCCCCCCCCCCCCTTCCTCACCGCGCCGCTCAGCGAGTATCTAAGCGCGCGCTGCACTGTCAGTAGGGTGACCACCGGCATGAAACAGGAAAGGAGGACAAAGACCCTAAAGTGAGGACCCCTTGTTTTTTTTTGTTTTTTTCCCTTGGGGGGGGGGGGGGCTGTTGTAATGCTGGATATTACAACATGGATATAGCCATGTCCAACGTTTACTGTAAATCAGGGATGAAAGGGGGGGCATTTCGGATGTCGCGCACAGGGATCCAAGGAGCGCTCAGGGAGTTAGTGTGTTTGCTCAGACAGGGGGAATATTGGCCATGTCCCAATTCCAAGTATTACTAGTCGCAATAGAATAATATTTTTGTCTGTAGGGAACAAGGAGCAGACCACTCGGCTCATTGAGCTGAGGCGGGATCTGTTCCATTTCGCAGACGCCCATGTGATCCCCGGACTGCACTCAGGGCTCAGCGAGTATGCACCGCCTCGACTGCAGACTGAAACCACACTCCGAACCGTGCACTCGCTGGATTGGGAAACGGCGAACATCGCAGAGTAGCAAGTGTAAACAATGGGTGGGGATTTATGACGATTTATGCAACGGTGGCCGACGAGGGTCCGAAAGGAGGACAAAATGTAAAAAAGGAGGACACATGACAGACGGCCGGACAGACAGCTCTAAAACCGGACTGTCCGGACGAAATCCGGACGAATGGTCACCCTAGCTGTCAGTGAACGACAAAACGGAGAACCATCAGGTAATAACTTCATTTATATAACTCTCATTAGTTGCTTTGTAGTTTAAGTTTGCTCTTTAGACAAACATTTACACTCTGTGTAAATGCAATCGCAATTTTTCCCACGGCATTTCTCACGCAATTCAAGCCCCCCCCCGCTCCTCGGAAAAAAAATTGTTCACTCGCACCCCCCTCCCCGCACCCCCCGCTCTTCGAAAATTACAGTCTCACGCACGACCCCATTCAAAACTTGAGAGCTCTGGTAGTAGTAGTAGAAGGAGTAATTGTAGCATTGGTAGTAGTGAGAATAGTAGTAGAAGTAACAGTAGTACTGGTTGCAGTAATAGTAGTAGTGGCGGCAGTAGTAGTAATAATAGTAACAGTAATAGTGGCAGTACCAGCAGCAGCAGCAGCAATAGTAGTAGTAGTAGTAGTAGTAGTAGTAGCAATAGTAATAGTAATTGTAGTAGTAGTTTTTTGTAGTAATTGTAACAGTGGCAGCATAGTAGTAGTAGTAGTAACAACAGTACTAATAGTAGCAGTAGTAGTGGTAGTAGTAGCAGAAGTAGAGGCAGTAGTAGTGACAGCAGCAGTAGCAGTAGCAGCATCACCAGTTTTATTCCTTGAAGTACTTGCATATAGAGTATATGTACGTCTTATTTGAATAATGTGATTTGGAACTATCCCTTACAGTACTGCCAGGCCAATTATTCGTAGCCATAATGATGATCTTCTGTAATAAGACTCCGTTCACTGAGCTCCACTTGATTCTATTAGTGGTAATATAAAACAGCAGGTGGGCCTCAGTATCACAGGGTTTGTGTAACTCAGACGAGACACTGGTAATGAAAAAACGCTAATGACATGTCTGCAAACACGAGATAAAACTAATGGAAATTCCACTGTGAATCATTTTAAACACTGACCTTAGAGACACACATTACTCAGAAATTGGTTTTAGTTTTACGTTTTGTCAGTGATGGAAGAAGTACTCAGTAAAAGGCCCATATTCCCATTTTCAGATCATCACAAACACACCTGGAGTTGTGTTTTGTTTCATTCACATATGTTTAACTCACAAACTCTGCATAAACGGAAACAACTGTGTTATCTATTTTTGACTTAATCTGATCTCCAAAGGTTTTTCACAATTGACACAAAAGAATCGCATTTTTCTGACACTTTGACCATTATTTTAACAAAATAAAGGTGTTTTCTTGTCTGTGTACATTAGAGCGGTTAGGTTAAGTTAGGAAAGGATGGATAGCTGTTGCTCGTAAAATTACGAATTTGTAGGTAGCGAAAAAAGTGCGTCGGAAAGAGGAATGTTTAAAAACTTCAGTCAGCTGTGAGAATGACGCGAAGACTCCATCAATAAATATATCTTTAAACATTCGCAACCCTTTACTGTTCCAAATCTTAAAAGCAGAATCAACCATTGATGGTGGAAACATATGATTTGAACATAAAGGAGCTCTACATGACAAAACCGAGCTTCTTTCTACATTGTACCCAAATTTTAAGTGAATCATAAAGTGGAGGGTTACCTTTATACTGACAAGTTTCAAAGGGAAGTGCTGCACTCAGCAGAGCTGAGAAGTCTTCCCACAAACAGCCGACTCGATGTGGACCCATGAAGGTATCTTTGATGTTGAATTACTAATCCAATAGGGCATATTACGTATGTTTACCGCCCAGTAATACAATTGAAAATTTGGTAAAGCAAGACCACCTAATGACCTTGGTCTTTGCAATTCCTTGAGAATCCGTGGAGACTTGCCATTCCAGATAAACTCTAGTAAATTCTCCAACCCCCAGTTCTACCGTTCCAGGCCTGGTTCGTATCTTGGGTACGGTGTAGCCTTAAACGAACTGGCTCCTTCACCGCAATGGAAAATAGCAAAAATGGTACCTCCGTGGCTCCTCCGCCACTCGCGAGTTGAGAAATCATAGGCAGCGGCAGTGAAATCCAGTTAGCGTCGTTCCGCTCTCCCTCGGGCAACGTCACTAAATGCGGTGGGTGTCCTTCGTGCTCTCATCGCGGTCTCACGAATGGTCTTCTCCGGTGTAGCTGGCAGGTCGCTAGCTTACTCGAAAAGTCCATTAACAAGCCTACCTCGCGTTGAATTGTCCACTCATCAGGCAGCTAAACATCACCACTTAAGTTACACCAAGTCTTCAGACCGAAAACTTAACTTATCTGGCAATAAAGCATCAAATTCACCTTCCGGGTGAAGTTTAATTACTAAGACTTGGGACAAGCTGAAAACGTGACTTCTTCCAAAAGTGCATCTCCCGAATAAGACCCGCGCTCATCCCCTGCAATACTTCCTGACTGACCTTTCAACTTGCTTGTGATTATCTTATCACAGATGGCACAGAAAATAAATAAATTCAAAACAATAATTCAGACATCCATTCACAATAATTCATCTGCGTATTCCCTGCGGATTAATACGTGGATACGCCTATCACGTGACTAATCAGTCTGGGACATGGCTCATAGCAATCCAAACTTTCTGTAGCAGATGCGGAATTTATGGCGCCCCAAAACCATTTTATTCGGCGATGCTGATAGGCTGATAGGAATCTTTTTTTTTTTTTTTTTTTTTCCCCTAGCAACCACACACGATTGGCTATTTCGCTACACTTCTAGAGCGCTTTGATGCAAAGCCCCAAGAAGAGAAACAATACGACTATGTTGGTGGAAATTCACTGTTGAATAAGAGTCATTTGCTGGAAATGTTTGAATAATTCAGATTACATGTAGAGACACACAAATAATTAAAACTGACATTGATTAAAAAAAACAAACAAACATATTTTTAGTATTATACATTTTATATTTTTCCTCTCCTCTTTGGGAAGGGCGGCACCCAAGCGCCCCCTATGGGTCAGCCGCCACTGCATGGAACTCATTTCCAAATTCGCCTCATAACCACTAGCCATTTCCAGTGAGCCTCGTCTTTATTCAGGTCTGACCTTAATCACAGGATAATCTCATTAGGAAGAAGTATGTGTGATTATTGCAAGAGGCTCCCAAAAGGATCGCTAACATCCCAGCTCCAGAATATGTTTAAATCTGAATTTTAAGTACTCACGGAAAGCAATGGATCAGGTTATGGCTTGTATAGTGTTTGGGAGGAAGTGATGCTATTAGGTTTTTTATGGTGTAGTTGTAGTGGTACCAGTATTTTGTGTTGTATGTCTTAATTGAGGTGAATTGATGCTATTAAGTTTAATGCAGTATTAGTAGTAGTATTAGCAGCAAAAGTAGTATTAGTAGTAGTAGTGGTTGTCGTAGTAGTAGTAACAGCAGCAGTACTTTTGTATATTGTTTAGTTTAGTTTAGTTTATTAGTTTATTTGACAGGGACAATGCACATAAAAACATTGACCTACATAAAAGAGGTAATATGTTTGTGCCAGGTTATAGCAAATATGCTAATTTCCACCTGCAGTCCCGGGACAGATTGATATAAAATGGCATAAATACCAATAAAATACCATAAAAAACAACTTACAAAAACTCAGTCATAAAGATACATACATCACAACCACACGTGCTATATACATATATACATTTCGTATTTGTGCATTTACGCAGTTCATTAATGTGTGCATGTTTGATTGGATAAAAGCCATCGTTTGGTCAGATGTGCAAACATTGCAGAACTTGTGCATGAAACTATTTCAGATGGCAGTGTGTTCCAGAGGCTTATGGCTTTGTATGAAAAGGAGGACTGACCAAACGAGGTTCTAAACTTTGGAACAGAGCACTGTCCTTGGACTGTGGAGCGTGTGGCTCGGGAGCTTCTCTCTGACCTGAGCACCACAAACTTTTTCAGAGGCTGAGCAGCAGTGTTATGAATGATTTTGAACAAGGTTATAATTTGATTAAAATTAAGCAAGTTTTGAAAGTTCAGCAGTTTGTATTTCTCCAAAATTGGGCAGTGGTGGTACAGACGAGATTTTTTGTCATGTATTTTTAGTGCCCTTTGATATAGAGTTTCAATTGGTTTTAAGGATGTTTTACAGGCCTGAGACCAGCTGGTGATGCAGTAACGAAGATGGGACATTACCATGGCATTAAAATATGCAAAGGAGGCATTGGTTGTTAGGGAATTTCTAATATGTTTGTATACTTATTTGAGGGGAAATGATGCTATTGGTAATTCTGTTTTCATTTTGTTTGGATATAAGACTATGTTAAAATATGCTAAAGATCATTTCATATAATCAGATTTAGCGTTGTCAAAAGTATCGATACTACAACTAGTATCAAAAGTAGGTACTCAATAGGTATCGATACAAAAAAAGTCCGAACCTTTCCTGAATGTCTTTAGAATGATGTTGAGGTGCATCAGAACAAGTATAAGAGCACATGGACTAGTATACACCCATGGATCACTATGGAACCTACAGGACCACTGAGGGATTACACAGATATAAGACCACATATACAAGAAAGTACTATTATATAATGTTCAAAATCTGTATGGGGGGGGATTTCACTGTATTGAAATTCCAAAAAAGGAATTTCAATACAGTGAATAGTAAAATCAGAGACTGAACTACACTGCCTATAAATTTGAAAAGATCTTGTCAGATGAGAACCATATGGACAAAACTGCCAGGGCTTGACAAATCTATCCAATCAGAGCTGTTGCTGGATGAGAACCATGTGGGAACAACTGCCTGTGACTATACTAGACAGTCCTTTCTGAATTAAAATGCACAACACAGCTCCCAAAACCATTCTTAAGCCATGTTATAATGTTGTTACTTCCTCAAAAACATATCTGGAGTTGTATCATTCACACATGTTTGAGTGATTCTTTATTATTAGTCTGTCTACATCTCCAAAGCTCAAAACGCTCTGTAGATTTCAAGGTAATGGCTACCTTTTTTTTCAGTAGAGATTAGCAATTACTGGTGTGAAATGATCCAAATGAGTGAAGGTGTATGGAGTTTAAAAACGCAGTAGAGCACTTCCTGCATTACCGCATGACATCACAAGGTAGAACAGTGTTCTCCAATTGAGAGCTTAGCCTAAATGTGCAGGGTTTGTGTGTTAAACATGCGTGAATTAAACAAAACACAAGTCAGAGCATGTTTTTGATGAGGAAACAACAATGTAACATAGATCAGACTTTGTGTCACGATAACGCTAACAACAGCTAGCATGCTAACACCACAAACACATTGGAAAACCTTGTGTACAGGCCTTTAATTACACTGAGATTTGCGGTGCTAAATTTGCCAGATCCTTCCTGCATTATCCTCTCATTCAGTCTAATGAGCCCTGATGATTGCGTTTCGGCTCCTATAGAGTTTATAGGGGGCCCGGGCTGTAGCATGTGCCCACAGCGTGCTTCTCCGTCTCACATTCATCCTGCAGGTTTTGCTTACTCTAAAGGAAAGACGCCATAAACACATCTGCTGTAGTTTAGGTCGGTTTGTGGTGAGGGAGGAGTCTACGAGTGGTCCTTCACTCCTCCAGGTGAAGGTGAGATTTAGAATAGAAAAGTCCTATCATTTCTCTGGCTTATGAAACAGTGAATCATCTCCTGTGGATTCTCTTCGTCAAAATGGCATAGGTTATGTTGGGGCATTCTTTGTTAAAAGTGCTGTACTTGATTTTTACTCATGTTAAAGAAGACATATGCATGTGTCTGATATAGTTCTAATCTATGTCACCCGTGTATCATTTTGTTATAATTTGGGCATTTTAAATCGCAATATTCATCTAAAATTACTTCATAAAAGAAACAGGGCTATGGCCTTCCACGTTAGAAAACTGTGGTGCCCAGTGGGAGCAAAAGTTGCTGTAAACATCAATGTTCAAAGTCAGCTTTATTGTCAAAAACCATATGTACAGGTTGCACACATAGGCCGTTTCCCAATTCAGCGACGGCACGCTTGTGAGTGTGCCGTCGGTCTGTCGTCGAGACGGCGCATACTCGCTCTGTCCTTAGTGCACTACGTTTCTCACATGGCCGCCTGCGAAATTGAACAGGTCCCGCCTCAGCTCAATGAGCCGGGTGGTCTGCTCCTTGTTCCCTAAAGACAAAAATATTATTCTATTGCGACTAGTAATACTTGGAATTGGGACATGGCCAATGTTCCCCCTAATTTTTAATGTGTCTGAGCAAGCACACTAACTCCACATCCGAAATGAACCCCCCCCCCGCGCGCGGCTCGCACTTTGCAGATATAAAAAAATGACCCCGCGGCTGAATAAAAAGCTCTTTCGTCCCTGGTTTACAGGGCGCTGCACAAGTTTTCTTGTGCGCTGAGAATGTGCGAACAGTGCGCAGCTTAGAGTAAACGCTGGACATGGCGACACTGTAGAATATCCAGCATTACAACAGCAAAGGAAATATAGAAGTGTAAGGGGAAAAGCATGTGAACGGTAATACAGGTGCCGTGATCTATGCCGTTACGGCTCCCGTCACACATGTTTAGTGTAGTTTATGAAGAGTTTCATGTAGCATAGTTGTAGGTGAGGTGAACCAGTACGTATATTTTATAGTGACGTCGCAACTCTCACTTGTGGATGTCGCTGGCGAGTCGGTCTTTGTAGTCCCGCGCTGTGCATGCTGGGGCTTTTAAGTGTGCGGAGCGTGCATGTTTGCACACTTGGTCCACGCCCCGATTTCCATGGAAACGACGGCGCCGTTCAGAGCTCGTCTTGACGGTGCAGGGGGAAAAAAACGAATGGAACGGCCCTTGTCGCGCCGGATATGACGCATATCCCGTTCCAAGGACGCTCACAAGCGTGCCGTCGGTGAATTGGGAAACGGCCACAGAGTTTGAAATTGCAGCGCCCCCTAGGCCCATAGTGAACATAAAACATCTGATAAACAAGACAATAAACACCATGACTAAAACATCACATATACCCGTAGCAAAAGTACAGTAAACTTGTATATAATGCAAATAGGTAAAACAAAGTAAATTAAATCACAAAATGAGTGCATGTGATTGCCAAATTTTCAATAGCGAGCTGGTATACCATAGGTGCTTCATTGCACACATTCATAACCAGGTCCCATACTTCAGTACTCATTATACTTCACAGAAATAACAGCAAAACACTACGACGGAGTTATAAATAGTTATCCAAAGACTTTAAAACACACAATGTGTAGCATACGGCGGCACGGTGGCTGAGTGGCTAGCACTCACGCTTCACAGCAAGAAGGTTCCGGGTTCGATCCCCGGGTCGCCCAGGCCTTTCTGTGTGTGTTCTGTGTGGAGTTTGCATGCATGGTCTGGGTTCGATACCCGGGTCGCCTGGGCCTTTCTGTGTGGAGTTTGCATGTTCTCCCCGTGTCTGGGTGGGTTTTCCCCGGGCACTCCGGTTTCCCCCACCAACCCAAAACATGCACCATAGGTACTCCAGCTTAGGTCCTGACCAAACCGAAGCAAGAAGATCATGGAGATGGTCCCCGGGCGCAGAAGTGTGCTGCCCACTGCTCCTAATATATGTATATGTATATATATATATATATATATATATATATATATATATATATATGTGTATATATATATATATATATAGGATGGGTTAAAATGCAGAGAAGAATTTCTCCAGTGTGAGATCAATAAAGTCACTTCTTCTTCGTCACTTCTTCTGTAATAGAGTTCAAATGGTGTCATTTAAACAACAGTGTCATTTAAGTGTAATTTAAACAGCAGTGTCAGTGTAATTTAAGTGTCATTTAAGCAGCAGTGTCAGTGTCATTTAAGTGTAATTTAAACAGCAGTGTCAGTGTAATTTAAGTGTCATTTAAGCAGCAGTGTCAGTGTCATTTAAGTGTCATTTAAGCAGCAGTGTCAGTGTCATTTAAGTGTCATTTAAGCAGCAGTGTCAGTGTTATTTAAGTGTCATCACAATAAAGAGTCAGCGTCTTCAGAGGAGTTTTTGTTTTTCATTTACAGAGGTTTTAATACATTTTCTGCATTTTACCTTCAGCTGTGAGCTCATCTTGAGCTAGTCTTGGTCAGGACTACCTTAGCTGAAGGATTTGACCTACAATATGGTGCATATTTTGATGTTTAATGTTAAATTCGACTAACTGAAAATTTTATTTGATGACATGGTTCTTAGTTCTATAGTGAAAGTGGACCTGTGGCACAATGGCTAATGCACTCACCTCACAGCAAGAGGGTTCCAGGTTCAAATAACCTGAGCCTTTCTGTGTGCAGTTTGCATGTTTCCCCTGTCAACCCAAAACATGCACCATAAGTACAATTTTTTGTAATTCTTTAGTCAATGAAAACATGTCATGGACTAGCATAAGGTTTTTGACATCCAATCCTGAGCTAATCCTCCTCCTGTCTAACCAAGCTCAAATTATGAAGATAGGCCTCTTCTGTCTCCATGGAGACAAATTGATGCAACCAAATCAACTCACAAGTCAGATCTTCTCACAATAAAAACACCTGTTATCACATCAAAGCAAGATAGGTAGTTTTAATGTCCTACTGTGGAACAATTCAAAGCATTTGCCATTTCCACGACGACAAGGTAGCCGATTCCCCACCAGGAAGGCTACGCGGTGCACCTATAACAGACGCTTCCTCTGGCTTTTCTATTAAACTCCATAACTTAAGGAAAAGCGCTAATCCCATTTTAAGTTTTCCTTTACAGAGATTAGGTCTGACCTGTGTAATTGGAAAATCTGTTTAAGAGTTCTCCAGTTATTTTCAACAATGGTCTCGTCCAAGGTGCAGCGTAATGGGGCCATTGTGGAGCGCGATTGAAGCAGGAGGCTCTGTGAAGTCTTTGGGCTGAATGACACTATTAAAATACTCTCTGCTGTTCAGCGGCCATACGCACGATGAATTAGCCAAAGATTTGCACGTACGGTTACAACATTACAATAGAGCTCATGTGTGGGTATCAGAATGAGCAAGCTAGCATTTTCTTCTCATTTTAAGCATGCAAAGTAAATTAAATCACAAAATGGTTGCATGGGATTGCCAAATTTTGTGTAGCGAGCTGGTATACCATAGGTGCTTCATTGCACACATTCATAACCAGGTCCCATACTTCAGTACTCATTATACTTCATAGTAATAATAGTAAAACACTACGACGGAGTTATCAATAGTTATCCAAAGACTTTAAGGGCCCATATTACTCTGTTTTCTTATCTGTTATAGTATAATCACATTTTTTTTATTTTCACATTAGCCTATATTTAGCGTATTGCCTAGGAACTGCTGGTACTGGCTTAAAGGAGAATTAATGTTTTTTTTACATTCTGAGCCTTATTTCGGTAATAAAACAAGTTGTTTTACTCACCCATAGCACTTTGGTGTCATATGGAGCACTTCCGGATATGTTTTAGATTAGCGCTAATATATGCCCCGAGCATGTAATATATGCCCCGAGCAGTCTCCAAATAACACAAACTTTAGCAATTTTCAAATCATAGAAGCTCAATGTCTTAGTCTACACTTTCGTTTGAGTCAAAAGTGGCCTGTAATCCGAGATTTATCCATAGTTTCGAGTAGATGAGGAGGCCAGTGCGCATGTGCAGAGTCACATCTTATTTCGCTCTCAGCTCCCGGGACCCAAACATGAAACGCAAAGCTGTAAATTATGGATAAATCTCGGATTACAGGCCACTTTTGACTCAAACAAAAGCGTACACTAAGACATTGAGCTTCTATGATTTGAAAAGTGCTAAAGTTTGTGTTATTTGGAGACCGCACGGGGCATATATTACATGCTCGGGGCATATATTATATGCCCTGAGCTACGGCTAGAACTCGCACTACGGCTATCGCTAATCTAAAACATCTCCGGAAGTGCTCCATATGACACGAAAGTGCTATGGGTGAGTAAAACAACTTGTTTTATTACCAAAATAAGGCTCAGATTGTAAAAAAAAAAAAGTTAATTCTCCTTTAACAACAAGGCTGTCAGTCAGTACCGGGGGGGACAACCATTGGGGAAAACAGTCACCAGATTGGTCTGTTATTAAGGTTCATATATCTTTTGTTTGGGACAAATATTCAAGTAAAAACAACAGGATCATGTAGAGCAGGTGAATATGAACAAAATGACAGCAGCAGTCACAAAGATATTTTTTAATAGAAGTCAATTGCAACCAGAGCTCCAGGAAACCACTTCTCACCATGGCTCTATTAAAACATCTGGAGAGGGTATTGCCATCTAAGAGCTCTCTCAAGGTACATTAGTGGCCACTGATTGGTAGTGCCCAGAAAGGACTTTTCCCATAGAGCACAATGTAATTACAAACTGCTCGTGTTCATCAGCCTTTACAAAGGTTGAATTTTGTGGAGATTTTTACTTCCCTTGCCTTATGTACTTAGCCCATAGAACTACAATAAAATCTGGAAGGTGAACCCAAGATGATGTTGTATTGTTTTCAATGGCCTGTGCTCATGGGTACATGGGCCCAAAATTAAATTTCTCTTCTGCATTACTTCCTCAACGCAGGCTAGCTCCGCCCACTCGTGTGCCATCAGTAACGTGCACATGGTGGTCCACGCTTTGAGGATTTTATTTTTTTTAAACATTTATGATGTGAAAATAGAAAATAATCCATATAAAATTTGACCTTTGTGAATGTTGTCATGCCTGTCAGTTGAACACGGGCAGTTTTGAATTCCCCAAAAAATGCATTGCGTCCATTCAAGTTCCATATTTAAACTCCAGGAACCTGCTTCTCGATGATGCTAACTTCCTGTTTGTCATATATGGTCCATGGTTCCAACTCTACGTATAATTGAATGCTGAGATATTACAGGTATTCTACATTCAAGCCTACACATTTTTGCTACACATGACTTGCTATATCCTGGGTACACTATGCCAGGTTCTACTTCAAATACACGGTACCACCTCAATGACAAAGTTCCCTGTGTTTACTCCGGGGAGCAGTTTGTACCCAGTGAACGTTGACCCAATTTCACTAATAACACATGTGACCTGTAAAAGTGCTGAGGCGGGCGGGCACTGGTGGTAAGGGTGCTGCGGCGGGACACATTACAGTAAAGCACATGTTCACAAGGCGTTCAGAGCCAGACGGAATTATGAAAGTGGGTGAAGGACACAGAGAGAGGCCAATATCTCCATCACACAGCCCTGCACTATACATTTACATGGAGGAGACAAGGTTAACCTATAATGTCTACAGAGGGTAGGGGAAATTACATCACTTTGCAGCTATAACAGGACATGAATTTCAAATAGGCAATATTCACTCAATATAGACTGTCATAAAATATATTGGCTCAATTTATGACAGAAGTGGTCAGTGTGGAGTCCGCAGGCAACCGTGTTTTAAAGGAGCAATGTGTATTTTTTCTATTAGGGGTTTGCAGACATTGGTGGAACGTAACAAAGTAGTAAACGGTTACTTAGAAACAACTTCTCCTGTGCAAGATCAACAAAGGTCAATCTTCTAATCCTTAACCACTGTAAGGCGCTTTGTGCTACAATTTTGTATGAAAAGCGCTTTATAAATATTGTTTGATTGATTGATTGATTGATTGATTGAAAAGAATTGACTCTTGTGAGCTTAGCCATGTTGGACTCTTGTTACCTCATCCAAAACATGTCCAGAGTTGTGCTTTGGAACTCTTTCATCCGTGCATGATCAAATTTACTGCACAGTTGCAAGGCAGATCTGTGGAGAGGCAACCCTTCTCACAGTACAAAGTATTTTTACAAGGTAGCTTTTCAGCAAAAAAATAAGACAAGTTTCAATACAGGGAGATGTTCCAGACAAAGCAATAAAATCTCCACGGAGACAGACAGGTGCTTTTCAGGTCTCCCAACTGAAAAGTTTCATATTGTTACTTAAATTCTCCAAAGAGCTCTGAGTACCTACTCCAGCTCACTTTGTCAATGCTGAATCATGGGCTTTGTTACCCTTTGTGCTTTCAGATAGTATTTTTACTCCAACTTTACAGCAAGTTTGTGTTCCTGTTTATTTATTTATTTATTTTTTAGCTACATCCTTTTTGAAGACAGCTATTGATTGCAGTGGTGGGCTTTGTTTTCATGTCTCAATGGGCACCGTTCGCCTCCAGCACTGAATAAAAACAGCATATACTTCCTCGGTAATTCAGTGTTGGTAATCTCTCCCTCTTTCTCTCTTTCTTTCTTTCTCTCTTTCTCTCTTTCTCTGTCTCTCTCTCATAGGTATCATAGCTCTTTAAACATTATCCATCATGTTTCACTAGCCTTGTCAATATCTGCTTCTTGACAGCCAGTGCATCCGTTGAACCAGATGCTGTAATGTTATTTGGATTTAAGACCTGCATAGTCCTGGTTTAGTCCGGATTTATTCTGGTTTAGACCTAGTTTAGTCCTGATTTAGTGCTGATTTATTCCTGTCCTGGTTTAGTCCCTGGTTTAGACCTGAATTTGTCATGCTTGAAGCCAAAGTATGTGCATTTTAACCCCCCCCCCCCCATGATTCCATGGAATCAATGACGTGGATGACGTGCTACCTCCCCAAAGTTACACAGTGTACCTTTAAAGACGGAGTTCAGATGGTGCAGGCTTGATTTAATCTTAACTTAGAATAGACTTTTTGTAGACCAGAGTTAGTCAGAGTTTAGACCTTTTCTAGATCAGGATTAGTCTTAATTTAGACCTTTTCTAGATCACGGTTAGTCTTGTTTAGGCTTTTTCTAGACCAGGGTTAAACTTGGACTGTCCTGCTTTATCTTTCTAGTTTAGCTTTTAATTGAACCAGGGTTAGTCTGAGTTTAGACCTTTTCTAGGTCGGGGTTAGTCTTAATTTAGACCTTTTCTAGATCACGGTTAGTCTTGTTTAGGCTTTTTCTAGACCAGGGTTAAACTTGGACTGTCCTGCTTTATCTTTTTACTTTAGCTTTTAATTAAAACTTTTACCTGTTTTTTGTTTTGTTTTTTCACTTTTTACATTTCAGATGTATAAAAAGTGTTATACAAATAAAGCTTTAGTCCTCTTTTAGACCTGCTTTAGCCCTGATTTAATCCTAGATCTGTTATGTACTGCACTATAGTCTAAGCCTGGTTTCTGGTGGTCACTTGGTCATTTGTGATTGGCTTAGTCCTGCTTTAGTAATGTTCTTTTTTGTATTTTTTTGAGCTTCTGTTTAAGGCTTCACAGCCTTAAACAGAAGATCTTTGTCATTGAACTGCGCTTGAACGTTGTTTGTGGACATTATAAAATATTAAACTGCGGTGTGGCCCCCAGACTATAGCTCTCCGAAAACTTTGCCCCAAGGAACATGGAATCAAATTCGCCTGCACTAAATAATAAACACACACGCTCATAAATCTAACGAAGATCTGGACTGTCACTGTGTGTGTAGAAGTGTGTGTACAGCAGAGAGGGGAGTACGCTCTGGTCTACAGGCCCATATGTGGCTCTACGTGAGGAAACTAAATTGTTCTCAGATTAAGGTGCGTATGATGGATGAGAGAGATCAGGAGCAGGATTTGAGCTGGGCTTTGGAGATCTGGAGAAAATGGCTACTCGGAACTAATGGTTTTACCCAATTAAATATTAAAGAGCCCACATTACGCTATTTTCTGATCTCTGTTATAATGTTTCCTCATCACAAACACACCTGGAGCCGTGTTTTGTTTCATTCACACATGTTTCACGTACAAACCCTGCATATTTAGGCTGAGGTCTTCTCACAAACAGAAAATGTTCATGTTCTGTTCCACCTTGTGATGTCATGTGGCAATACAGGAAGTACTCAAATGTGTTTTTTAAACTCCATCCTTCATCCCCACTCCCATGTATATGTGTATAACTCCACTATATAGTCCAGACGTGCAATATTTTCTATATCCTCTTATTTACTTATTTTATTATTATTACTATTTGTCTGCATGCACTTTCTTGTTCAAACTTTCTTTTGCACTAAACTGCCTGGAGCTAATGTGGCAAGTGAATTTCTCCTATGTGAGATCAATAAAGTCTTATCTTATCTTATCAGACCCCCCAGGATTTCGGGGGCATTTTTTGTGATTGTTGCGGGCTAAAATGCCTGAATTTGCGTGAACTTTTCCAAAAAGTTGCGATGAAAGTTGCGGTGCTTTTAAGGGTTTTGTTGCAATTTTGTTGCGGGAGGAAGTGAAACCTGCGATAAATAGTTATGATTTTCCCTTTTTGTAATTAAAATTGAGTAATATTTTAAATACTGAGTTATTACTGACAAAGAATAATACAAAGACACAGAGATCACAGATATGGTCCTAAAACAACCTTACCAACATCGAAAATAAATTACTACTAGGAGGGGAACTGTTTCGCTCGGTCTTTTACTCTTATTTTTGTGGGCAAATGGCGCCGCAGACATGTTTCTTTGCCATTAGAAGCCGTGTCCCAGTTCCCAGAGTGCACAGTTCGGAGCGTGTGCGTCATTTCTTTTTTGTCCCATGCGCAGTTAACACGCGGTCCGAAGACCACAGTCGTTTCCATAGAAATCGGGGCGTGGACCAAGTGTGTCAAAATACATGCTTCGCACACTCATATATCCCAGCATGCACCGCACGCTGCTACTTCAACGGGAGAAAGTCGGCGGCTGCTTCCCGTAGTTGCGAGACCTGTCGCATTTCGCAGACGGCCATGCGGTCCGCGGAGTGCAGTCAGGGCTGAGCAAGTGTGCACCGCCTTGACTGCAGTCTGAGCCCCCTTCAAACCACGCTCCGAACTGGGGACACGGCCGCAGTTTTGTTTCATCACACGGAAGTAAGGCAGAAGGAAGTTGGTCGTCGTGAGTTCACCGATGATTGGTCAAAATTGGTCAAAATTGAGGGAAAGTTGCGGTGATTGGTCAAAATTGCAACACCGCCCTGAATTCACGGGGATTGGCTGAAGTTGCGTTGAAGTGGCAAATCTCAACATCGCGAATTCCTGGAGGGTCTGTCTTATACACCTTCACTACAAGCATTGGGAAAATTTCAGTCTTGGAATTGCCAATCTTGACTGAACAAAAGGTAAAAGGAAGCTATTAAAATTGACTTCTAAATAAACTATTTTAACTATTATAAGTATTGTGTTGAAAATAAACAGTAAAAATAAACATCTACTATAGGGATTCTGATAAAAAAAATAAACTGCAAATATTTAATATAAGTAATCTGAATAAAAAACAGTACAAATAGAAGTAATCTGATAAAAAATAAACAGTTCAAATTAGGGATGCAAATTATCTATTAATTCATGAATCTATAGTTGATTGATGTACGATTAACTGATAAGCGGCGTTTTTCACCTGAATTTTAGTGTTTCAATAGGGTCTTTAAGAATATAAGCTATAGTAACATAACACTGAGTCAAAAATATATCATAGTATTATTATATTGTATATTCCTCAATGAATTATTCCTAAGTAAAAAGCAGACAAATGTATTGATGCTGAATCACAAAATACATTCTTTATTGAAAATAAAATGAGGACTGGCTCAGTTGTTGCACTTGCAGCATGGAAATCTTGAAATTAAAAGGAACAGAAGAAATTAAATAACAGAATGTTATTTAGTCTACATATTATGATGAAACCAGTGAATCCAGGCTATTTTTAGGACATTCTCAACATTTATTTTGAACTAAGGCATCAACAATATTTCTCTCCCTTAATCAGTGAAGGGTTACAGTACAAAATATAAATTTCACAGGGCCCCTGGACACAGCATAAAACATTACAGGGCCTCAAACCAGAACAATCAAGAAATGATAAAAGCATGTAAGTTACATGCTTTTATAATTTCAAAAATATATGGTTCTAGGTCCAGCTCTACTGTGAGTTGTACGGCAACATCCAGAGAGGAAAGGGTTACATGATGTAACGCTATGGTCTTTCTCGTGAGTGGGTTCACATCTCGTGTTCACATTCCAGAGTAGCGCCCTCTAGAGATTAGTTACAATTAATGCATTTTGTTCGGCCAACGTCTTGATCGACAATTAATTGTAAGTCGATTAATTGTTGACATCCCTAGTCCAAATAGAAGTAATCTGATACGTATTAGAAGTAATCTGATAAACAGAGTCCACGCAGAGTTTAGTTCTTTTGTAAATACAGATGTAGTTGTTCTCTTTCCTGGTAATACTGTAAAGAGAACATGAATTTATGCTTTTCTTCACCAGAATCATTTTCATTTTGAGCTTGGAGATGTGCAGACTGATAATAAAGGGTTACTCAAACATGTGGGTTTCTCAAACATGTGTGGATGCTCCAGGTATTTTTTTCAGGTTTTTCAGGAGGTAACGGCATTATGCCACGTCTCAAAT
Organism: Paratrypauchen microcephalus; assembly: GCA_036785185.1. Classification (NCBI taxonomy): domain Eukaryota; kingdom Metazoa; phylum Chordata; class Actinopteri; order Gobiiformes; family Gobiidae; genus Paratrypauchen; species Paratrypauchen microcephalus. Next base: position 1,280,071 of record JAVJIX010000074.1, read on the forward strand.
CTCACAAGAGTCCATTTTGTGTAATATAAAGCCTTTGAAAGTTTAATAACATGGCAAGAGTTCCAAGCTATGATAAGAAACTAACTCAAATCATTTTAACTCATGAGTAAAAAGTAACGAATGTATCCATTTAACAATGTACGTAAAGAGTAAAAAGTATACGTATTTTGCACAGATTTTGAGGTCTAATAAAGCTTCAACAGAAAAGATTGAATTCATTTTTTTAATCTGTTTTTATTCATATCTGTTTTTGTATTTTTTGTATTTTTCTGTGTGTTAAAATATGGCAAATGTGTTAAAAAATAAACCCTCCAGACTCAGCAGGTTTCAAATTATATTAAAAAAAAAAATACTTTTCAGTCCAGTTGAAAAAGGTAGTGGAGTAGAAGGTACAGATATATGCTCTCAAATGTAAAAATAGCTACTTTAAAATCTACCTAAAGCAGCATTGTGTAACTTTTCTGGTGTCCATGGAGATGTTATAGCTTTACTTGTAATGTTTCACAGTATGGATACAAATTTCTGTCTTTATGGCACCCAAATCAGACCAAGTTACAGGTCAGATCTGTGGACAAGCGACCCCGCTCAGTCAGCATCTTTGTTTTTCTAGTTATTTTTGAGCTATAAAACCACCTGTAATTGTATAAATGTAAAGTAGAGCTGCTTAATGTCATACTCTGGAACATTCCAGACAGAACAACGCCATTTCCACAGAAACAAGCAGACAAAAAAAACCCAACCAGGAAGTTACACACTGCACTTTGAAGTACAGTACTTCCCTACTTTTACTATGTTACGTTCCACCGCTGGATATGAGAAAAAAAATCCTGCACTCCGTCTTACTTGCAAAATGTAAGATTTATTAGGACATACGTTTCGGCACTAGGCCTTCATCAGGCAAAATAGAGTGAGAGCTCAGGTGGACATCTTAAATAGGGTGTGGCAAGCACCCAAGGGTGTCGTAAAGAAACAGAAACAGAAACAACATAAACAAAACAACATAATTCAGTATCCAAAGGCAATCAACAACAACAATAATAATAATAATAATAATAATAATAATAATAATAATAATAATAATAATAATTAAAAAAAATATAGCCACAAGCGGCGATGATCGGCCCTCGCTTGTTTGTCCTCGCCAATGGGACGCCCGGAAAAAACTTTGTTGTAGCCAAACCAAATTTGGTACACAGAAACACCGTTGCTAGGCGACCAACAGGAAGTCAGCCATATTGGACCGAGCACGTGACCCGGCGCCGAAGGCAAATTTTCCTGTCCTTGTATTTTAACGAACTCCTCCTCGGGTTTTTGACCCAGACTCACCAGAATCGTTCTGGATCATCTCGACAAGTGGAACATTAAAAGTTATTAAAAGCTTTCCAAAAGAGTGAACGGAGTTTCCGTGAAAACGGTTTTGACGGGCGTCCCATTGGCGAGGACAGGTGTTTGGCCTGTTGACATGGCAACACGGGTATAGGCGCAATGTACTTTGATTTTCCAGGGGGCGCTGTCGAGCCATTTTTTAAGATTTTTTAATACAGATTATTTGTAAATTTCTTTTTTGGCGTTCTTGAATTTTGTGCAAAATTTCATGAGTTTTTGTCGGTGGGAAGTACCCAAACCTTGCAAAAAGGGGGGGAGGAAAATAATAAGAATAAATAATAATAATAAGAAAAACCAGAACAATAACCAGAACAATAACAATAGGCCCTACGCTTTAGTGCTTGGGCCTAATAATAATAATAATAATAATAATAATAATAATAAATATAGCCGCAAGCGGCGATGATCGGCCCTCGCTTGCACTCACTGGGGGGGTGGCGCTAACGCGCCATTTTCCTCCCCTTTTTTCTAGCTGGATGCATGTGTGAGTTTGTGCGTTATCTGCATGTGTGTGTGTGTGTTGAATGCCTGGGGTTGAGGTGGGGAGGGGTTGTTTGTTTTGCCTTTTAATTTAAATTATTTTAAGAGGAGGGTCAATTATAAGCCTTTCCTGCACTGTTCTGTTATTTTCTCTTTCTTTTGTGTGTATTTTTGTTCTTTTAAATGCTGGGTGCAAACATTAATAAATAAATTGAATAAATAAAAATATGAGGACAGAAAATGGCGCCTTCAACACCAGGTCACATGTTCTACCCAATATGGTTGGTTGCCTAGCAACAGCGTAATATCTATTTTTTATTCCTATTCCCATGATGCATCTATGTTCCAAATTTGGTGTGGCTATACCAAAGATTTTGTCAGGTGTCCTATTGGCGGGGAGAGATGTTTGGCCTGTTGCCATGGCAACCCGATGAGGCATGGCATGTGGTCACCATTGACTTTTTTTCATTGAAAATATCCCAGGAATATTTGTACCAAATCTTGTATGTGTACGACAAAGTTAAATTTTGCAGTTCTATGCAATTACCCTAGGGGGCGCTATTGTGACCATTTTAGATTTTCTTATATCAATCTGTGTAGGGCTGGGGTGTCCACCACCGATTAAAGTTTGAGTGAAATCGGAGAAAGTATGTGCTAATTATGATTCGTCGAAGTTTGACAGGAAATGACGCCTTTGCCACCAGGTCACATGGTCTATCCAATATGGCTGGTTGGTTGCCTAGCAATGGTGTAATATACTTTTTTGTTCCTATTCCCATGATGCATCTGTGTACCAAATTAGGTGTGGCTACATCAAAGTTTTTGCCGGACATCCTAATGGCAGGGACCGATGTTTGACCTGTTACCATGGCAACATGATGTGAGATGGAGTGGGGGTGTCACTGTGTTTTTTGATCGAGACGATGTCCCGAATGTGTGGTCCAAATTTGGTGTGTCTACGGCAAAGTAAATATTTTCTATTCCATGCATTCTGCCTAGGGGGCGCTATTATGGCTATTTTCGATTTTCTTATATCAGTCTGTGTAGGGCCGGGGTGTCCACCAACGATTAAAGTTTGAGTGAAATCGGCCAAAGTATGTGTGAATTATCACTCGTCGAAGATTGACAGAAAATGGCGCCTTCACCACCAGGTCACATGGTCTATCCAATATGGCTGGTTGGTTGCCTAGCAACAACGTAATATACTTTTTTGTTCCTCTTCCCATGATGTATCTGTGTACCAAATTTGGTTTGACTCTGACAAAGTTTTTGCAGAGGATCCTAATGGCGAGGACAGATGTTTGGCCTGTTGCCATGACAACACGATGGGAGCTTGCACGGGAGCGTCATTGAGTTTTTTGATCGAGACCCCGTCACGAATATGTGTACTAAATTTGGTATGTCTACGACAAAGTAAAATTTTGCGCTTCCATGCAATCTCCCTAGGTGGCGCTATAGTGTCCATTTCAGATTTTCTTATATCAATCTGTTCAGGGCCGGGGTGTCCACCAACGATTAAAGTTTGAGTGAAATCGGCCAAAGTATGCGCGAATTATCCCTTGTCGAAGTTTGATGGCGAGCCGCAAAAACGAACACGAAATTTGTGGCGTTGTCACGGAAACACCGTTCACTCTTTTAGAACGCTTTTAACAACTTTTAATGTCCCACTTGTCTAGATGATACAGCACGATTCTGGTGAGTCTGGGTCAAAAACCCTAGGAGGAGTTCGTTAAAATACGAAGACAGGAAAATGCGCCCTCGGTGTCAGGTCACGTGCTCGGTCCAAAATGGCCGACTTCCTGTTGGTCGCCTAGCAACCGCATAATATACTTTTTTGTTCCTATTCACATGATGCATCTGTGTACCAAATTTGGTTTGGCTACGACAAAGTTTTTGCCAGGTGTCCCATTGGTGACGACAGATGTTTGGCCTGTTGCCATGGCAACACGATGGGACATGGCGTGTTGGCGTCATTGAGTTTTTTGATCGATACCCCGTCACAAATATATGTACCAAATTTGGTATGTCTACGACAAAGTAAAATTTTGCGCTTCCATGCAATCTCCCTAGGTGGCGCTATAGCACCCATTTCAGATTTTCTTATATCAATCTGTTCAGGGCCAGGGTGTCCACCAACGATTAAAGTTTGAGTGAAATCGGCCAAAGTATGCACGAATTATCGCTCGTCGAAGTTTGATGGCGAGCCGCAAAAACGAACCCGAAATTTGTGGCGTTGTCACGGAAACACCGTTCACTCTTTTAGAACGCTTTTAACAACTTTTAATGTCCCACTTGTCTAGATGATACAGCACGATTCTGGTGAGTCTGGGTCAAAAACCCTAGGAGGAGTTCGTTAAAATACGAAGACAGGAAAATGCACCCTCGGTGCCGGGTCGCGTGCTCGGGCCAATATGGCCGACTTCCTGTTGGTCGCCTAGCAACGGCGTAATATATTTTTTGGTTTGTAACGACATGACCTATCCACCACCCGAATTTCGTTTGTCTACGACAAAGTTCATTTTTCGGGTATAGCCATTGGCGTAATGTATTTTGATTTTCCAGGTGGCGCTGTCGAGCCATTTTTTAAGATTTTTTAATACAGATTATTTGTAAATTCCTTTTTTGGCATTCTTGAATTTTGTGCAAAATTTCGTGAGTTTTCGTCGGTGGGAAGTACCCGAAACCTGAAAAAAGTGTATAGGAAAATAATAAGAATAAATAATAAGAAAAACCAGAACAATAACAATATGGTGCCACCTATGGTGGCAATATATATATCAATGGAAAGGGCTCGTGTCCAGTAACGCACCCATGGGGTCCATTGTCAATGACGAGCGCGTTGCGCTCGTCATTGACCTCATCGATTACTCACTTGCCCAATACACATTTTTGGCGTTTACGATGGTTAACGACATAATTATGCCACTTTCGTGGCAATGGGCAGTGCCAGTCTGTGCTATTGGATCCTATGAGTGTCACTATAGTGTGGTATTGAGTGTTTGGAAAGGGAGAGCGCTTCGCGCTCTGGTTTTAGGCACACATGACATCGTGCACTGCGTGCACGATGTCATGTGTGCCCACAAAACAATTACAATTTTGCCGCCACGGGCGGTGCCACCGTGCCAGGTCAGCGGGCACCAGTCGTTGACATGAGTGCTAGGTGCTTAAAAGGGGAGAGCGCTTCGCGGCTGCCGTGCGCAAAACAAAGCGCTCGCGCTTTGTTTTGCGCACGCTGGTGGGCCGAGAATGTTTTGGGGTGAACAATTACAATTTGGCCGCTATCGCGGCCACGGGCGATGCCACCGTGCCAAGTCAGCGGGCACCAGTCGTTGACATGAGTGCTAGGTGTTTAAAAAGGGGAGAGCGCTCGCGCTTGCTGCGTGCACAAACAAAGCGCTTCGCGCTTTGTTTTGTGCACGTTGGTTCTGCAGTGCTTCGCACTGCAGAACAGTAACAAAAGGCCCTACGCTTTAGCGCTCGGGCCTAATAATAATAATAATAATAATAATAAAAATTGAAAATAACAGAAAAATAAAACTGGAGAGTATCTGAATACATATAGATCTTGTAAATATACACCCAACTATAGAGTGAGACTGGCGTGCTATACATCTATATACAGTATACGCAATGGATCTTATAATCCAGCCCACGTCCAACCCAACAGAGGAAAGTAACATAATGATCATTTACAATACAATACTTACAAAAAAAAAGATCATTTACAATGCAATACTTACAAAAAATGCTTAAACTCATTGTTAAGTTTGGAGGGTAGGAATCCAGTATGCCTCTCTTTGTTTGAGAAGGCGGTCATGGTCCCCTCCTCTGAACGGATGGGGGACATGCTCAATGCCACAGAAACGGAGTGAACAAATACATTATACATTCTTGTATAACGTTCCACCGCTGGGAAATACCTCCTGCTAAGTACCATTGGCTGGACTTTGGCTATATAAAACTTATAGGAGCATGTACCAAGTTAACAATTTCCAAAATGTTCCAATGCAATGTGGAGGGACAGTTATACTTTTCATGTTTCTAAGAGCCTCTGTTCCTTCGGTGTTGATATTATGAAGTCTGGAGCCTGTATTGCACAATGAGGGGGTAAGAAAAGCCTGTCTTGCAGTCATGTGAGCAGACCATGTTACATCTCCATCGGGGTTTTGATACAGTGAGGAAAAGGCTCCGCAGAAAAACATGCGGTGTGGAGACAGGAGTCACTCATGTGTCATTTCAGAACCAAAGTCAATATTGTGTCCAGAGGCAGTTGTCATGGTTAAAGTGGACTTTCGTCTCCCACCGCAATCTTTCGAAAAGCATAAAGTTATTTTGACCTAACTACTGGTGTGGGTGACTGGCAGCTCTGCAATTTGGTTATATAATTGACTTGTCGTTTTATCATACATGTTTTAGAATAAGAAGAAGAAGAAGACTTTGCTTTATGCTTTATTCATCCCCGTAGGGAAATTATTTCTCTGCATTTGACCCATCCTTCAGGAGCAGTGGGCAGCTCGTCTTTCAGGCGCCCGGGGACCCATCTCCATGATCTTATTGCTCGGCTTGGTCAGGACCTAAGCTGGAGGATTTTACCTGGAGCATGTTTTGAGTTGATGGATTAGACCATGTTTTCACTCTCATGTTGTGTTAAAATAGCCAAAGAACACTGTCCATCAGAACAAAGGAGGAGTGCAGTTAGTTATGGCGTTACAATTTCACACTCAGTTACTATTGTAGCCACAGCTGTCCTGGGGCAGACTGACGACTCTCAGTGCAAAGCTCACACACGTCACATTCACAGTAGGTTATAGCGATGCGCGAGTCGACTCACAACACACCGGTTCAGGTGGGTCGGATAACTCAGTGAGAAGAAGTAGAGCAGGTGCATAGAGTCCAAATACTCCTCTGCTTTAACTAAAGAAAGAGATTTGATTGATCCCAAGGGAAATTCAGGTTTTGCCGCAGCAACCTTTCCACTACACCTCTCAGTGGCCTTTGTGTCTCAGTCAAAGGTCTGAGTGCAGTTTAACAGGAGGACTGGTCAGGGAGGATCAGCAGATCTGTGTCAAGGCAGTTTGAGGAGAGGAAGAGCCAAAAGTGTCCCTGTGTCCTACAGCATCACAGCAGCCTCCACAGGGAGCCAGGCGAACCCAACAGGAAAGGCTTCACTCTTACTCCGCTCTGGTGTTTCAGTCGGTGATGGTTCATTTCCTCAAAGTATTTCCTTTGGAAGGTCTTTCCCCTGAAGGTGTTTTGCCACATATGGTGTAAAAAGCCTGTAGCATCTCAAATGCTCATTGCCAGCTCATTAGTTAGCTCCTTATCTAACCTCTTGCATGGTCTCCATGGTCATTTCAAAAAATCCAACAGTCCCTTACTTGTGTCCTTTGAACTGCACATGCTGCACTTCTTAGTTGGTTAAAATCCAATTACACTGCCTGACAAAAGTATTAGGACGATTGTGTATTTCTGAACTTTCATACTGATAACAAGACGTATTGGTAATGACAACAAATCAATTTATTGATATATTAAAGCAAATTTCATCATGTGTAAAGGCATATTATTGCAAAAATGTAACAATATCAAGTTAAATAGCTTTTTCATCAAAATAACCACCTTTGGCCTTAATCACAGCTTTACAAATTCGAGGCATTCTGTCCAACAATTTTTCAAGATATCCATCCTCTATAGTTTTCCACTCATCCTGAAGACATTTCCACAGGTGTTTAACGTTAGTCAGATTCCTGGAGCGCACTTTAATATCCAAATAATCCCACACTTTTTCGATGGGTGACAGGTCAGGAGACTGGGGCGGTCATGTCATAACCTGCAGTTGATGACGCTGTTCACACGTCTCCAAATGACCCTTACACAGTTTGGATGAGTGCTTTGGGTCATTATCTTGTTGGAACCAGAAGTTTCCTCCAGAGTTCAGAAATACACAATCGTCCTAATACTTTTGTCAGGCAGTGTATATGATGTTAAAAACATCATATAATTGTCTCACACACAGCATTTTTTGGAACACAAAATGCTGCGTGTGAGCCAGGTAGCCACAAAAGCAACCAACCACATTACAGTCCTCCATATACGCACCCACACAATACTGAACTCTCTGCACATGTCCCTAAAGAGCACAATAATCTGTCACAGGCTTTGAGCTTCCACTTTATGTTTGAGCTGCAATTATGTCTCATAATGGACAGGCATCAGCTTATATAAAGGAGCAGTCAGTGACACAATGGGACCAGTGACATCCCTCAGTCTCCACATGGGGGGTGCAGCATTTTATAGAAAGAACTTTTGAATTCTGAGAAAGAGTTGTGCCATTTTTACATTCCTCTGAAAAGAAATTATGAGAAGTCGATGTGGTCGATGAGGAAGAAGAAGTTAGGACGTTGGATTCACATCTGGCAAATAAACAGCAAACTAAAGGGCCAATATTACGCTATTTTCTGATCTAGTATGTTATAATGTTTCCTCATCATAAACACACCTGGAGTTGTGTTTTGTTTCATTCACACATGTATAACACACAAACTCTGCATATTTAGGCTGACTTCTTCTCTCAAACAGAAAACACTCTGTTCCACTTTGTGATGTCGTGGTAATAAGGGATCGCCTCAACTTTATTTTTTAAATCCCACACACCATAAATTTTGTCCTGTAATTGCCAGTCTCTACTGAACAAAACACAAAAGTAGCTGTTAACTTGAAAACTGCCACTTTATGACATCACAAGGTGGAACAGAGCATTTTGAGACAGACTAATAATAAAGGATTATTCAAACGTGTGGATGAAACAAAACACAACTCTAGGTCTGTTTTTGGGGAAATAACAACATTATAACTTGTCTTAAAGCTCACAAAAGTCAATTTTGCCTAGAATAGGACCTTTAAGTAATCGTTCAAAAGAGCCGACTCATTCGAAAACATCACGTCACTAAAGAGGTATTGTCGTCTGCGGTGAAATGTTTGCTTGATTTTCTTCAGGACATACCTGTAGAGTTGACGCCTCTCTTCTGATCCGTCCTCTTATCTTCTCTTTTGGTTAAACTGATTTGGTGGAACTGTGGCAGCGTCGTTGTGCCTGTTTGTCCAGAGTATATTTAAGTTGGAGCGTCTCTCATTGGACTCACAGACCTGAGGGCTGTGGGGGTGTGGAGACTGAGCGGGATCACTGGACCATGTTACAACAAATATTTGATCACTCATTTTGCGTGTGTGTACTCCTGATAGTGCTGTTTTCTCAGGCGTAGCGGACAATTTATTTTTTATTGGTGAAGTTGAGCTCAGGTGACTTTTTACTGCGGAGAAAATGTCTGTTCTTGTTGGTTTTTCGTAAGTCACTCTTAAAGGTCCTATATCGTCCTGGGACCCGAAGAATAAAAGTGTATCTAAATCATTATTATTATTATTTAAATTTTCTATTTGCAGGTAAATATACACCTTAGCATTTACATTTTGTTAATTTTATTTTATTTTTTCATAATGTCGTAACATGTCCTCTGTAATGGACTGTAATAGTGTTAAATCCATGTGAAGTTAACAACCTAACAAAAACATTTTTTCAGTCGGTTTATTTATTTATTTATTTATTTATTTATTTATTTATTTATTTATTTATCTATTTATTTATTTTTTATGTATTATTTATTTATTTATGTATGCCCTGTCTAGGCTACCCCACTATGGTGGGACACAGCCTTTGTATATAGATAGATAGATAGATTTATTTATTTACTTATTTATGTATTTTATTTAAATATTTTTATTTATTATTATTATTATTATTATTATTATTATTATTATTATTATTATTATTATTATTATCATTATTATTATTATTATTATTATTATTATTATTATTATTATTAATGAATGTATTTATTGATTGATTTTATTATTATTATTTTTTAATCATAGTGCAGCCACAAACTAGAGTCTATCTCAAAACTTAAAAGATGTCCACTATAAAGGACACAAATGAATGGGCGGGTCTCAGGAGGATATTGCATTATTCTCTGAGCCATGTTATCATGTTGTACTTACCTCAAACGAGGCTGCCTTTCCACAGATCTGACTTAGTGGTGTCATGTCTCCAAAGCAACCGCATTTTACTATAGCACAGTTAAAGGGACAGTGTGTAGGATTGGTGGCGCACTGGTGGATGGTGGTGCAATTCCTGTTCTAGCTACGGCAGACCTCGAGGGTCACCCAGGCGTGCCATAACGCGGACAGCTCGGCGTACCCGGAGGTGGTTTCACCGGCAGCCGCGCACGAACCGCGCGCACGTGTGAAGCGCACCCGGCGCTGTGCGCGGGTGGGGGGAATCGGGAACCGAACCCTGGAGGACGGAGGTCTGAACCCGGGGTGCGTGCCCGCGCTGCAACAAAGCCCCAGCCGCGGTAGGTACTATGTCCTTCTTCTTTTCCTCTTAGATGAGGGTGCTTGCTCCTGCGATGTATGTGCGGAGTAAGTGTGATCTGGCAACATGCTTGTCGTTGTTTATCCAAACGCGTACTATCTCGTTGTGTGAAAACCACGAGCCCTTTGACAACTACTGTATAAAGAAAAGGCGAAGGTGGAGCCCAAATGTCCTTCTGCGGCTCTCGTAATCAAAATGGCTGCCTCTATATGGGGAAGATCCCCCTTTTATGTGACTATATCTAAGTCCAACAGAATACTTTGATTTCATGATGGAAGTGAAAAGGCTTGGAAAACAATGTATTTTTGAATGGGTATCTTCAATTTTGGTAATTAACGGGTAAAAATCGTACACACTGTCCCTTTAAGATCATTATATTTAAAAGTGCACTATTTAACTTTTGGTCAGGGGACCATCACCTGCTTATTTCTATGGATATGTCATTACTCTACCTGAAATGTTCCACAGTACGACATTAAACAGCTCTACCTTACGTTTATTCAATTACAGGAGCTTTTATAGCTTAAAAATACTTAGAAAATCAGACATTCTGGTCTGGTCTGATCTTTATGGAGATAGAAAGGTTTAATGCCATACTGTGAAACACTCCAGACAAGGCAAGAACATTTTCGTGGAGAAAAGTATTTGACGGACCCTCCACCGAAGTTACACAATGCCCCTTTAAGATTTCATTCATCTTCCGCTTTTCCATTTCCTGGGTCGCGGGAGTAGCAGTCCAAGCACTGTTCTGCTGCCCAGAACACCCTTTAAGATTTTACTAAACATTTTACTCTTTCTTTCCCCGTTTGGCCATTTTTTTTCTTGGTTTCAAATTTTACTCCCTGTAATCACACTAGGGAATTCCATCACTGTTACCTAGCAACCATGATATGAGTCTCCTCTATGAGTAGAGTCTCCTAATGTACACAGAAATGATTTGACAAACAAAAATGATAAGAAAACACCTTTATTTTGTTGAAATTACGTTTAAAGTATCAGATGTATAAATGCGCCTAAATTTTTGGACAGAATTCTACTGTGATGTCATCAATGTGGGACTCTCTAAAATAGAACTTCCTGTAGTTTTCAGTATATTTTTCAACTTTTCTTCACAAACTGTTTCTCGGTTGGGGTAAAACTATCATTTATATTTACAACAGGTATTATAGCACCAAATTAAGTTGAAATTTGAGGATTCTGAGTCCATAGAAACAGCCTCCCTGCCTGTTGTTTTAGAGCAGCAGTGGTCAAGGGCGTAGAGTCTGAACTGGCCAAAGGGGACGTGGACAAACTGCTTCCAGGTGAGGTATTATAGCTCCATTAGGGGGGTACTTTAGCCACGAGGGCAAAATGACTCCTGTATGTTTGTGTATGGGAGCAGAACAAATGCGGATTATTCTGGGAACACCTGGAAAACATGACAAATTGGTGTAAAGAAGTGAGCGGGTTTTTCCACAGAAGCTCAGGTTTCGGGCTGGGGCATTAAATGGAGCTGTGTGAGTGTGGCGAGGGTTTACGATGGCACGTTTTTAAGTACTTTTTACACAAAACACTATGTATACTCTTTATTCTAGATTAACTCTTTTGAAAACAGACCCTGGAGATGTGTTTGTTTCATTCACACATGTTTGAGTAACCCTTTGTTTATAGTATATATAGTCTGTCTACATCTCCAAAGCTCAAAATGCTCTGCTCCACCTTGTGACGTCATGAAGTGGTAGTTTTCAAGTTAACAGCTAGTTTTTCTTCAGTAAAATGGGAAATTCCACATCTGAAATCATCCAAATGGTTCATATCACAAGGCGGAACCGAGAGTTTTGAGAGAAGAACTCAGAAATACAACACGACTCTGGGTATGTTTTTGATGAGTAAAGAACATTATAACATGGATCACTTTGTAAAATTAGTATAACATCATTACCCAACACTACGTAACTGGAGTAGCAATACTGAGTGTTAAATGTAAGTTAATTGTACAGACATAGCTACTACTGCTTCTTTCTTGTCCGAGTTGAAAGTGGTCAAGCTACTATAAGTTCTCCTACTACTACTACTGCTACTGCTACTATGTTTTTTATTGCACATTTTGTCCTTACTCTGAGCGGACTTGCATCTCCACAAACCTGATTTTTATTTTTGGCGTAGGGTAGGGCCTCCTCCTGGTTGCTTCCATGGAAATGTTTTGCATTTGACAGTAATCCACAGTACCGCTGGGCGGTATGACCAAAAATTGATATCACGGTATTTTTCGAAATTGTGACGCACCACGGACTTTGAGCCCTCATGTCGGCGTTACAGATTCCGAGAAAATGCGTTTTTTGTTTTTTGTTTTTTTTTAATTTGTGATTTTTGTTTTTTTGCAGAATGTGCTAGTTGAGATCATGAAGAAGCCTCTCCATGTTTCAGATAACAGCATTAGTGATGTTAAAAACATACATTTTTAATTTCAAATTGGCTTGTTTTTGAGGAAAGAAACGGGGCGTGTATAAATCAACATATTTTCCCACGCTCGTGCGCCCGCCAATCCCGTTACGAGGAGCGCTGTAGGAGTTTCCCCTGTTCGCCAATCAGCTGTGAAAAGCTCCTGAATATGTAAGCGGCACTGCAGGACACTAAAGGACATGAAAATGGACTTTAAACTTCTACTTTAAACTTTACGAGCTTTTTTCAGAGCTTTTGAAAATCTACTGTGCCTGCTTTCAAATAGCGACAACTTCTTCAAATATGGTCAGATTTTCACGTGTAAGACATCATTGGAAAGCTTAGAATCTATACTTTCAGAATCTGTGAATAACTCAAAACGCCTCCGGGATCATATTATGTGTCCTATTTGGCCACAGTGGGTCACAATTATATCAGTGTCATAATATTTGACGTTTTTTTTTTTTTTTCATGTACCATGTCTTTGGCTAAGTGGACAGTAACAGCGTTGGTAATATCGTTCCACGTTTGCTTTTCTTGTCGTCGGTAGTCGCCTTAGCAAACGAGTGACGTCTGAGTTGCGTTTTGTGTCGCAGCGCCAACTTGAACGTTACCTGCAGACGTAGAAGAGGATGTAGATCTCCTCTTTTCGGTATAACTTCCTCTGTATGTGTAACATTTTCTCCGTCCATGTTGTTCACCGCTCAACACACACTGAGCTTCCACCGCTCTCACGCCACTGCAAAACAGTCCCCCCTCTCAAAAAAATGTGTTCCCGATGTTTTGTATTCACACTGTCACAGGTATTGGGATACAGTGGTCCCTCGTTTACTGCGGGGTTTTGGTTCCAGAAATAACCCGTAATGAGTGAAATCCGCGAAGTAGGACAACTTTATATTTTACATGTTTTAAGGCTGTAAACGCCTTAAAACACTGGAATCAACGTTTCGTCACATTTCTCTCTAGTTTAAACACTCAAACTTTCGTAGATTTTCAACAAAATGTATTAACAGTGAAGCGTGGAGTCTCCGCCGGGAGCCCCGCCGGGAGCCCCGCCGGGAGCCCCGCCGGACGCACGAGGGGAGCGGCTCATCCAACGGCACTGCCATGTCCCGGGATGCGACGCGCACCAACCCCTTGGAGAAGTGCCCGTGGTCAAATCCGTGACAGAGCAGCACGACCGGCGCAAGGCAGTGCCGTTGGATGAGCCGCTCCCCTCGTGCGTCCGGCGGGGGCGAGGACGCGGTCCTGAGGGGGAGACATTGTCCGGGCGCCGCGGTTCGATCTCGTGCTCGCAGCCCGAGCCACAAACTGAACACACACAAACGAACGCAAGAGCCACACGAAACCAGCAAAGAGCCGCACGGAGTGATTTAATCCTGGTTTAGACCTGGTCTAGACCTGGTTTAGTTCTGGTCTAGACGTGGTTTCGTCCACGTTTAGTCCTGGTCTAGTCCTGGTTTAGTCCTGGTTTAGTCCAGAACCAGTCCAGGTTTAGACCTGGTCTAGACCTGGTTTAGTTCTGGTCTAGACCTGGTTTCGTCCACGTTTAGTCCTGGTCTAGTCCTGGTCTAGTCCTGGTTTAGTCCAGGGCCAGTCCAGGTTTAGACCTGGTCTAGACCTGGTCTAGTCCTAGTCTAGTCCCGGTCTAGTCCCGGTCTGGTCCTGGTCTAGTTCCAGTCTGGTCCCGGTCCCCCTCGCGTCCCCCATCTATCAATCGGCAAAGGTCTACAGTCTCTTAGCCAATCAGGACGCAGAACACAATGTTACACTATAAAAAAATCTTACACTATTTAAAAAAAAAAAAAAAAAAAATCCGCGAAACAGCGAGGCCGCGAGCAGTGAACCGCGATAGAGCGAGGGACCACTGTATATGAAAAATCCATATTATTAAAAAGTGGTATAATCCACAGTATTCATTCATGAAGAATGTTCTAAAGTATGGATTTAACTTTCTATTTCCATGGACCCCTGCAGCTGACGTACCACCTCCAATGTTTTACTATAGCTCTTACAAACAGAGCTCCCCGAAAATATAAATACGTTAATGACCAGTTTGCTCTCTTGCATTGCCATGACGTCACTGAGGTCGCGGCAATGTTCCTGAATGTTCTGGCCCAGAGTCAGATAGAGTTTCCTTCACCACATGTTCAGAGCATTACTACAGATGTGCTCACAACTGCACAAGTGTGTGGCGGCACAATTAGGGGGTGCACGGCTCCTGTTTGACGAGAATGGAGGAATCTGATGACAAAGAACCACTGTGGATCTATAGGTTACAATGAAAAGTTAAGGACAAACTTGAGTTTTTTTTGTAGTAGAGAAGATGTGAACAATACTGTAAGTTCAAACTTGATTCTGATCATCAGGAAAATGCTTGAGACTTGATATCAATTTTTGCATGGAATATCCCGTACTCAGGCTTTAAAGCATATGGTGTCATTGTTTTTGTGCTATGAATTCACCTGTAATGAAATGCAAATGTAAAAAGTAGTAAAATCTTGATGGAGACAAGCAGGTGGTGGGCTTTAACCAGTGATCTTTTAGTTATTGGGTCAGTGGCTTTGTTTACATGCACATCACTATCTGATGTCTGGACATTAAAGATGATTTACATGGTGTGCAAACTAAAAAAATAAAAAAAATCTGGTGTGAGTACACAGAGGGACCATGATCTGAAAGAAATTTGATGGTTTTCCTGTTTACATGACATTTTAATCATTTTATAACTGCAAAGATCTGATATGCAACCAGTATTGTATCTGGTCTTCTAGTATCTATTTGGGTACTGATTCTTGTGATGATTCTGGTTTGTTTACTTCTTAATCCATGAAAATGATAGACATGATATTAAAGTCATCATGGTAGTAGTAGTAGTAGTAGTAGTAGTAGTAGTAGTAGTAGTAGTAGTAGTGGTAGTAGTGATAGTAGTGATGGTAGTAGTGAAAAAGTTATTGAAAGAAATACTGATTTGTTCATTTTAAACAGTTTAACCTCTCTGCAGTAGTAGTAGTAGTAGTAGTAGTAGTAGTAGTAGTAGTAGTAGTAGTAGAATATGCAACCAGTATTCAATCTAGTCTTTTAGTGTCTATTTGGGTACTGATTCTTGTGACAATTCTAGTTCATTGACTTCACAATCTTTAGAGAAAATGTTCATTGGACAATTGTGGGCCTGTTTCCATGGAGATAAATTAAAACGTTTAATGCCATACTGTGGGACATTCAAGGTAAAGCTATAATATCTCCGTGGAGACAATCAAGTTGCAGACCTCCCACCAAAAAAGTTACATAGAGCAAGCAGTTTTAAGTTAAATTATCTTGCCTTTTCCTTCTTTTTCCATAGCTTGACATAATTGTACTTTTGCTACCCGTTTATTTTAAGTGATGTTCTTTGGCGTATGCAATTTAATATAACATGTTTCCATATGGCCATGTGTTAGCTGTAGGTTCGGTCAGTTCACACACATCTGTTCCATACATTTATACTTTAAGAGTTCATTCGTGTGTTTTTTCTTCCTGTCTTCTATGGTATGGTTGTCCACAGGTGTCTCAAAGTAAGTAACTTTTCTGGCAAAGGGTCTGTTCTCCGTGGAGATGTTTTTGCTTTGTCTGGAATGTTTCAGAGTAAACTTTTCTATCTCCGTCAAGATCAAACCAGACCAGAGCAAGTAACAGAGTCAGAATACCTGTTTTTCTAGGTATTTCTGAGCTATAAAACCATAAAATTAGAGCTGTTTAATGTCATACGGTGGAACATTCGAAGTAGCATATCCATAGAAACAATGGGGGTGCATCTTAAAGCGCACGTTTAAGATGTACCGCCAAACAAAACCTATATAGCGCACCTTTAAGATTCACAAAAAATTGTGTCTAGTTTTTCATTTTGGTGTTTACCAAGTTTACCAAGTAACCATTACTGTTACCTAGCAACCGTAATGTACGCAAGGACCATAACTTTTACACAAAAAAAACCCACAAATACATGACAACACCTTTATTTTGTTAAAGGTGTATTACACAACTTTTCACGTGGGGCCCACTTGTCTCCATGGAGACATTGAGATTGCTTTGCCTGGAATGTTCCACGGTATGGCATTAAACACAAACAGTATATCTATCATTTATTCATTATTATATTGTTGTTTAGTATGCAATAATTGTCTTTGTGAATATGGTCACATGGTCACATCTTTATATAGCGCTTTTCCACCTTCAATGCACCCAAAGCCTTAACTGGGTTAAGTGTCTTGCCCAAGGACACAAGGGCAGCATTCATCTGTGGGAGCTGGAATCGTACCAACCTGTGGGTCAGTGGATCTGACCGCTCAACCACTGATGTTTATTATGTCAAGAGCAGGATTTGAACCGCCAACCTTTGGATCAGTGGACAAACACTCTACCAACTGACCTACTGCCGCCGAATAGGGTTGCCTCTCCACAGATCTTACCTGTAATAGCTTATAGCTGTATCCCTCATGATTAGGGATGCAAATGATCAATTAATTCATTATTCTATAGTTGATTGACCTTATTGATCGACTTACAATTAACTGATAAGCAGCGTTTTTCACCTGAATTTGAGTGTTTCAATAGGGTCTTTAAGAATATAAGCTATAGTAACATAACACTGAGTCATAAATATATCATAGTATTATTATATTGTATATTCCTCAATTAATTATTCCTTAGTAAAAAGCAGACAAATGTATTGATGCTGAATAACAAAATACAGTAATCCCTCGCTCACTGTTCGCGCCCTCGCTGTTTCGCGGATTTTTTTTGTTTTTCAATTTTTTTTATAGTGTAACATTTTTTTATAGTGTAACATTGTGTTCTGCGTCCTGATTGGCTAAGAGACTAGACCAGGACTAAACGTGGACTAAACCAGGTCTAGACCAGAAGTAAACCAGGTCTAGACCAGGTCTAAACCAAGTCTAAACCTGGACTGGACCTGGACTAAACCGGGATTAAACCACCACATGCCGCTCTTTGCTGGTTTCGTGCGGCTGGTTTGTGGCTCGGGCTGAGAGTACGCAGTCCGGGCGCTGCAGATCATTTTCGTGCTCACAGCCCCGGTGTACGCGCGGCCTCGCGCCGGTGGTGCACGTGTCGCGCACTTCTCCAAGGGGTTGGTGCGCGTTGCGTCCCAGGATGTGGCAGTGCCGTTGAATGAGCGCGGTGCGCCCGGCCCAGGATTAAACCAGGTCTACATGCCGTTACATGCTTTTAGAATTTCAAAAATATATATATACTGTGAGTTGTATGTCTTCATCGACAATTAATTTTGTTGACATCCCTACTCATGATAGATAGGTTTAATCTCATCATATCATGGAACGTTCTAGACAAAGCAATAACATTTCCATGAGGACAAGCAGGTGGCGGATCTTCCAGTAGAAAAGTTACACAGTGCACCTTTAAATTAATGTCTCTCGTCTGTGTAAATTGTCTCTTTTTCGTGTTGATGACATGATTTGTTTTAGAATTCGCCGCTACTTCCTGTATTTTTGTACTTTTCCGATCACCGTTTTCACCACAAACCGCCACTTAACTGATGTAAAACTATAATAAATATTGAGTGCAGGTACTATCCCACCAAACCAAGTAAAAAAACATGAAAACCTATGTATGAACTTTAATGAAATAAATGAGAAAAATGTGAAATTAGCCAAATCGTCTCACAGCGCGTCTCATTTCTGGCCAAAGATACACAATCGATCTTTGAGTGTTCAGTAATAAAACCTCAGATCTCGTCCATTGTGGAAAGAGTTGCCTGGTGTGTTTATTGGAGATGGAACATAAGGGCTTCTGTTTGGGGTTTGGTTTTCCCCTCCGTACACTTTCCCTTTTTCTTTGTTCCCACTCTTTTTGGAGATGTTTATTTTGGACCAGAGAAGTAGAGGGAGCGAGGGGAGGAGACGGGCTGGTAGCACACCAGACGTTTACATTTTAACAGTGCAAGTAAGGCAAAGAAACAAAGAAAGCTAGAAGTTAAAAAATATCACACAAATTACACAAATAAAGGTAAAAAAAAGAAAATAAAAAGGACTCAGCAATGTTTTATAATAAATATGTGTCCCACCACGGCAATTTATTCCACAACTCGCGATTAGGGAATCCGAGATAAACAAGTTTTAGTGTTTTGTTTTTTTTTCTTCAAAATTTGTGATTTTCGTTTTTCTGCAGAATTTGCTAGTTGAGACCATGAAGAACCCACAGGACTAAACCAGGACTAAACCAGGACTAAACCAGGACTGAACCAGGACTGAACCAGGACTAAACCAGGACTAAAGCAGGACTAAAGCAGGACTAAAGCAGGACTAAAGCAGGACTAAACCAGGACTAAACCAGGACTGAACCAGGACTGAACCAGGACTAAACCAGGACTAAACCAGGACTAAAACCTTTGCAAAATCTGATGTGCTGCTTTCAAATAGCCACAACTTCTTCAAATATTCTCTGATTTCCATGTGTAAGGCATCGTTGGAAAGCTTAGAATCTGCACTTTCAGAATCTGTAAATAACTCAAAACGCCTCCGGGACAACTTGTGTCCTGTTTCGCCGCGGTCGGTCACAATATGGGAGGACATCTGTAACAAAAATCATTTCTACAGTTCTACAGTTCTGGAATAGCTCTCGTTGAAAGTGATTCAACGATCAGAACGTTCACACAAATACTTCACTCTGATCACAACAGCGGAGCAAAGCAAAGAAAGGTCAAATTTGAGTTAAACTGAGTAAAGAGAAAAGCACAGACATCTTCCCTGTCCACACATGCACACAGCTCTTGGGTGATCAGCGATAGTCTCGACCCTCCCGCTTCCAGCGTCACCTCGGCAGACTCAACGTCCACCTTCATATCAAAAAACCCAGTCTTCTTTTCTACAACTCTGCACAATTAATAAAATCCTCTCCTTCCCTGAGCATGAAAAAGTCATCCACGCGCTCATCTTCTCCCATCTAGACTACTGCGACTCCCTCCTCTCCGCCTCGACACCAAATCCATCTCCCGCCTCCAACTGGTTCATCAGCTCGGCTCCTCACTGGTTTTAATCAACACGTTACTGTTTTAGCTTCCCTTCGCTGGCTGCCTGTGTGTTTAAAAATTGATTTTATAATATCACTGATCATTTTTGAAGCTCGTTTAAAGGAGAATTCACGTTTTTTTACAATCTGAGCCTTATTTCGGTAATAAAACATAGCAATTTGGTGTCATATGGAGCACTTCCGGAGATGTTTTAGATTTGCGATCTCCGTAATGTGAGTTCTCGGGGCACATGTTTGCGGTCTGTAATCCGAGATTTATCCATAGTTTCCAGTAGATGAGGAGGCCAGTGCGCATGTGCAGAGTCACAGTTTTATTTCGCTCTCAGCTCCCGGGACCCAAACATGAAACGCAAAGCTGTAAATTATGGATAAATCTCGGATTACAGGCCACTTTTGACTCAAACAAAAGTGTAGACTAAGACATTGAGCTTCTATGATTTGAAAAGTGCTAAAGTTTGTGTTATTTGGAGACCGCACGGGGCATATATAATATGCCCCGAGAACTCGCACTATGGCTATCACTAATCTAAAACATCTCTGGAAGTGCTTCATATGACACCAAGGTGCTATGGGTGAGTAAAACAACTTGTTTTATTACCGAAATAAGGCTCACATTGTAAAAAAACGTTAATTCTCCTTATAATTCCTTATAATCTCATTATAATTAATTGAGTTGTTTGCTTTGTTGTCTGATTTTGTATGCTTTCTGTATGCTATTATTATTGTTCTTTGCAGCTTGTACAGCACTTTGTAGACAGTGCTTTATAAATAGAGATTAGAGTATTATTATTATTATTATTATTATTATTATTATTATTATTATTATTATTATTATTCCCTCTGCATGATTATCACAAACTAAAAAGTCTGTATTTCCACTAAAAACATGTCTGTCACCATGGCTTCCACCCAGACCACTGTGTGATTGGTCAGTTTCAGGACCAATCACATGGAAGCGCTTCGAAACGGATTCTCAAGAGTTTGTGAACTCACAAAAAAACAGAGAATTCATCTCGGTAGCAAGAGTTTTCATCGAAAACTAGTGCTCAGAAAATGCAGATGCAGGGAGGAGGTTTTGGTAAGTGGAGAGAGAGAGAGACATCGAGAAAGAGAGAAAGGCACTGAGAAAGGGAGAGAAACGGAGGAGGTTTTGGTAAGTGGATGGGGAGAGAGAGAGACAGAGCAAGAGGGGGGGGGGTTTGGGTAAGAAAAGATAGAAAGAGAGACAGAGAGAGGAGGTTTGGGTAAGAAGACAGAGAGAGAGAGAGAGAGAGAGAGAAAGGGAGAGGAGGTATGGGTAAGAAGCGAGAGAGAGAGAGACAGAGGAGGGGGTGGAATACAGATGATCAACTTTAATCTAAACTTAAAGAGAAAAGCATAATATAAAATAAAATGGTACGTATAAAATAGTCACGGAAAAGTCGCTCTGGAGAAGAGGGTGGAGTGGGTGGAGCAGGGTGGTTCTCGTCCACAGTAGCTGGCTGTGGAAACGTTTTGAGTGAGTTGCAGCTCGGAGGCTGACTCAGCTCCAGACCACAGAGAAGAGCTCCATTACCCAGAGGAAGGAGCTCCGTCTGGGCTGTTACCATAGCGACACATATACTGTATACATGCACAAACCCCCACCAGCCACTAGAGGGCCCGCATTATATTGATTTATCACATTTTACACAATGTTGTAAGCATCTGGATCTACTAAATGCTGTAACCGGTGTAACAATAATTCTAAGAACAACTTTCTGATTCAACAAAACTACACACGCACCACACACCCAGGAGTAATGCGAATATGAGTAATAGTACATGGATTGAGAGTGAAGTACAGCGCTTCTGTATTGGGTGTGGAGCAGTGTTTCTGGGGACTCATGACTCAAATGTTAAAACAATATATGTTAGCTTGTGTAACCTTCTGTTCACAGTGATGATCACAGTGGCCCCTTGTACGAGCCGGTCCAGGAATACTTTGTCCTGCCAATTTCCACAAGTTTTAACAAAACGTTCAAGGAAGCAAGTCATTTAAACAAGAAATACTGGCTTGTTTGCGAAGTTTAATTTCTGCACTGATTCATTCATAGTAGTAGTAGTAGTAGTAGTAGTAGTAGTAGTAGTAGTAGTAGTAGTAGTAGTAGTAGTAGTGCTAGTGGTAGTAGTAGTAGTAGTGCTAGTGGTAGTTGTAGTAGTGGTAGTAGGAGTAGGAGTAGTAGTAGTAGTAGTTGGTGTAGTGGTAGTAGTAATAGTAGTGGTAGTGGAAATGATAGTGGTAGTGGTAGTAGTAGTAGTAGTTGTAGTAATAGTGGTGGTAGTAGTGGTAGTAGTAGTAGTAGTAGTAGTAGTAGTAGTAGTAGTAGTAGTAGTAGTAGTGCTAGTGGTAGCAGTAGTAGTGGTAGTAGTAGTGGTAGTAGTAATAGTGGTGTAGTGGTGATGGTGGTGGTAGTGGTAGTAGTAGTAGTAGTAGTAGTCAGGGCTCTCAAGTCTCACGCTTTGAGAGTGTGACACACGCAATTCGACGTGTTCACACGCTCACACGCCACACATGGTATTTCTCACGCTGAAATTTTTTTAAGCAATTCAAAACTGTAGCCACTGTTCACAGCGCTTCTGTGCCCAGAAAATCGGTAAGTTAATGCAGGCACCGCGCGTTTTCAGCGAAAAAAACTCACTGGCACACCAGTACTCGAGTTGAGCGATCAGCTGTGAGGCCGATCGCTCACAGCTGATCGGCCTGTTCGCCGATCAGCTGTGAGCGAGCCGCGTGAATGTTTACGCGGCATTTCCAAGAGAAGAAGAATCCTTAACTTGCTACGTTAATGCTACGTAAGAAGGAACTCTCACCTCGGGACACGAGATAAATTCGGGATATGTCCTTTTCTCCGGAGCTCCGGATTATTAAAGACCGTGACACGTGCATACATGGATACGAGTGACCGCGTTTTTATGGGTGAGTCAAATCAGATTATTTCTGCATCTATTTCGGCACTAAACCAGGACTAAACCAGGACTAAACCAAGACTAAACCAGAACTAAACCAGGACTAAACCAGAACTAAACCAGGACTAGACCAGGACTAAACCAGGACCTAGCCAGGACTAAACCAGAACTAAACCAGGACTAAACCAGAACTAAACCAGGACTAAACCAAGACTAAACCAGGTCTAAACCGGGTCTAAACCAGGATTCAACTGGGACTAAACCAGGACTAAACCAGGACTAAACCAAGACTAAACCAGGTCTAAACCGGGTCTCAACCAGGATTCAACTGGGACTAAACCAGGATTAAACCAAGACTAAACCAGGTCTAAACCAGGACTAAACCGGGACTAACCCGGCACTAAACCAGGACTAAACCAGGTCTAAACCAGGACTAAACCAGGTCTAAACCAGGACTAAGCCAAGACTAAACCAGATCTAAACCGGGTCTAAACCAGGACTAAACCGGGACTAAACCAGGACTAAGCCAGGACTTAACCAGGACTTAACCAAAACTAAACCAGGTCTAAACCAAGACTAAGCCAGGACTAAACCAGGTCTAAACCAGGACTAAGCCAAGACTAAACCAGATCTAAACCGGGTCTAAACCAGCACTAAACCAGGACTAAACCAGGTCTAAACTAGGACTAAACCAGGTCTAAGCCAAGACTAAACCAGATCTAAACTGGGTCTAAACCAGGACTAAGCCGGGACTAAACCAGGACTAAACCAGGACTTAACCAAAACTAAACCAGGTCTAAACCAAGACTAAGCCAGGACTAAACCAGGTCTAAGCCAGGACTAAGCCAAGACTAAACCAGATCTAAACCGGGTCTAAACCAGCACTAAACTAGGACTAAACCAGGTCTAAACTAGGACTAAACCAGGTCTAAACCAGGTCTAAACCAGGACTAAGCCAAGACTAAACCAGATCTAAACCGGGTCTAAACCAGGACTAAACCGGGACTAAACCAAAACTAAACCAGGTCTAAACCAAGACTAAGCCAGGACTAAAACAGGTCTAAAACAGGTCTAAACCAGGACTAAACCAGGACTAAACCAAGACTAAACCAAGACTGTGTGTGATATAATGTGTGATAATGTGTGAACATATTATCCTGTGCATTATTGAATGATAATATGGACTTTTAGTTATAAAAGCATCTCCATATTAACAAAGTATAATATTAATTCTGCCCTGCCCTTCCACCATCCCCCCTGGTTTCATTTTATAACTCGACTACTGCTCGCATCCCCCCCCACTAGTAGTAGTAGTAGTAGTAGTAGTAGTAGTAGTAGTAGTAGTAGTAGTAGTAGGAGGAGGAGGAGGAGGAGGAGGAGGAGGAGGAGGAGGAGGAGTAGTGCTAGTAGTAGTGCTAGTAGTAGTAGTGGTAGTAGTAGTTGGTGTAGTGGTAGTAGTAATAGTAGTGGTAGTAGTAGTGGTAGTAGTAATAGTGATGGTCGTGCTGGTGGTAGTTATAGTAGTAGTAGTAGAAGTTGTAGTGGTAGTAGTAGTAGTAGTAGTAGTAGTAGTAGTAGTAGTAGTAGTAGTAGTAGTAGTAGTAGTGCTAGTGGTAGTTGTAGTAGTGGTATTAGGAGTAGGAGTAGTTGGTGTAGTAGTAATAGTAGTGGTAGTGGCAGTGGTAGTGATGGTCTGCGCGGACTTTTATATCACTAGCTGATCTCGTGGAACTTTGTATGAAATGTAATGTTCTGCGCGGACTTATCAGATTCAGTAGCTGATCTCGCGGTGATCCGCGAACTTTGTATGAAGAAAACGCAAAACCCACAAAAACAAAGCAGGTTAAAAATGCATTGTAATGTGCGTTACTGGCATTGTAACGAGTAATATATTACTGATTTTCTTCCCTGTAATGCGTTACATTACTGCGTTACACCAAAAAGTAATGCATTACAGTAATTAATTACTTTTGTAACGAGTTACTCCCAACACTGATTATAACATGACCTAAAGCTCCCAAGAGTCCAATCTGTGTAATATAGGAACTTTAATAATGGAGGGATAAAACCACTAGTAGTTAAAGTAGTGTAGTATGTACGTAGCAGTATAAGTAGTAAAATACATGCAGATACTCTTCATAAATTGACCTAAATAAGTGAATCTGTGTTACAACAACATTCGCAGCAGCCATGTTTGTTTGACCCACATGTGCTCTCCTCCGTAACTTCTGAAGTCACTGTTATGTTTGGAACTCTGGCATCTGCACAGGACAGGGCTGTCTCTGGGACTCTGGGACGGGGACACAGGAGACAGAGAGAGACGAGGTAGAAGAGGAGAGAGGAAGAGAGAGAGATAAGATCTGTGTAGGGAGAGAGAGAGAGAGAGTGAGACAGAAAAAAGATGTCGAGAAAGGGCGAGAGATGTGAGAGCGAATAGATAGCGGGAGAGAAGAAAGAGAGGGGAAGTTTGGGTCAGTGGATGGTGAGAGAGACAGAGAGAGAGAGAGAAAGGAGTAAGGTTTGGGTAAGGGGAGAGAGAGAGACAGAGCTAGATGGGAGGTTTGGGTAAGTAGAGGGGGGAGAGGGAGAGAAGGAGGAGGAGGTTTGGGTAAGGAGAGAGAGAGACAGAGAGAGAGAGGTTGGGGTAAATGGAGGGGGGAAGAGAGAATGGAGGAGGAAAGAGACAAGAGAAGGATTTGGGTAAGAGAAGGAAGAGGAGGTTAGGGTAAGTAGAGAGAGAGAGAGAGAGAGAGAGAGAGAGTAGGTTTGGGTAAATGGAGGGGGAAAGAGAGAGGAGAAGGAGATTTGGGTAAGTGGAGGGGGGGAGAGAGAGAGAGAGGGGGAGGGGTTGGTCTGGGTAAATGGAGGGAGAGAGAGAGAGGAGGTTTGGATAAATGGAAGGGGGAGAGAAAAGGAGGAGGTTTGAGTAAGTAGAGAGAGAGAGGGGGGTTGGGTAAATGGAGGGGGAAGAGAGAATGGAGGGGGAAAGAGAGAAGAGAAGGATTTGGGTAAGAGAAGGAAGAGGAGGTTAGGGTAAGCAGAGCGAGAGAGAGAGAGAGAGAGAGAGTAGGTTTGGGTAAATGGAGGGGGAAAGAGAGAGAGAAGGAGATTTGGGTAAGTAGAGAGAGAGGGGGAGAGAGAGTGTACAGAAAAGGGGGAGAGAGCGTAAGAGAGGAGGTATAGAGACAGATCGTAGGGAGGAGGGGGTTGGGTCCAGGTCAGTGTGGCCGCTCTGTGTTTTCAGCTGCTTCTCATTAAGAGTCTAATGTGACGCTGTGATGTGAGCACAGACCCGAGCAGGAGCAGGATGTGGGCCCCTCGCTCTGCAGCTTCTGTATCACACTCTTTTACTCTCATGTGTTAAAACCGCTGGACATGAGTTTTTTATTTTATTTTATTTTAATGCCCAGATTTGTACTGACTTTAATATGTGAAAAAAACAAACATTTTAAACAGTCTGACTTCACTCTGGTAGTAGTAGCAGTAGTTGTTGTAGTGGTAGTAGTAGTGTTAGAAGTGGTAGTAAGCTAAAGTTAATGAAATACAAAATATTGGTTTGTTCATGATAGTAGTAGTAGTAGTAGTAGTAGTGGTAGTACTAGTTGTTGTAGATGATTTTCGCTGATTTAAACACATGAAAAACACTACTAGTTAATTTTGAACTGTTTGACTTCTAGTAGTAGTAGCAGCAGGAGAAGTAGTAGCAGCAGTGTTGTATGAAGTACTGGAAAATCAAACTATAATCACAAGTATAGGTTCCCCTCCCAAAAATGACTTTGGTAAAAGCCGAAGTCACTGACTGAAATGTTACTTGAGTAAAAGTCTTAAAGTATCTGGAACTTCTTGTACTTAAGTATGACAAGTAATGTAGAAATAAATGTACTCAAGTAATGTAATTAAAAGTACAAGTAAAAGTATCAAGCAAAGGCAGTCTGAATTTAATATTTTTTAATGTTTTAATGTTGTTGTTTTTTAATAACAGTGCGGAAAATAAGGCATACATAACACCATTGAAGGAGTGTTTTTGGAGGAAGAGGGTTTTTTGCAATTGGGCCCTTAATTCTACTGTAAAACACCATGTTCGGCTCACCCACGGTAGTTTTGTGTCATATGGAGCACTGTCGAAGATATTGGGTTTGGTGATATCCATGAAACGCCATTCTCATTCGTTACACTTAGCCTACAGCTATGCCTTCCCTTGAGCCGAAAAAGCTAGGTAGCCTGTTAGCTCCAACATCGTCAAATACGCTTTGTGTAATCGAAAAAATGTCACACAAAGTTAATTTCTACATGTTATGCTCAAGGTTTCACAACGGTGTCTAGAATGTCCATGCTGTGGTTACTGAAATTGGAATATAGACGCTAACAATTTCATTAATCTAGAACTTACCTCGATGTGTTTCTTGAGGTTGGACGGGGAGTTTCTGTAAGATAGGATTTCCATGTTTCTTAGAAGGCACAAGAGGCACTTCATTCGATAGGACGAATCCTTCATATCAGCGTAAGAAAACATTGTGTTTAAGTACGACCAGGGATGCTCATCGTCAGGTCCCCCTTCATTTGAAGCCGACGTGGATGCTGTCTCCTCTTCCATCAGGGATGTTGATTGATTAAACTAGCTGCATGAAACCAACAGGTGTAGGCTGATTGTCATGCACAAGTAGCGAACAAGCCCAGGCACGTCCTGACTTCCTTCAGTCAGTAGAGGGTTTTTTTGTAACGAGTAACTAAACGGCACATTGAAAATGTATCGGAATAAAAGTATGCAATTAAATTTGGAAATGTAGTGAAGTTATCATTTTTAAAAAAACTCAAGTAGAGAAGTATTATTACTTCATTACTATACAACACTGAGTAGCAGTAGTAGTAATAATAGTAGTGGTGGTGATGGTGGTAGTAATAGTGAAAAAGTTATTGAAATAAGAAATAATGGTTTGTTCATTTTAAACAGTTTAACCTCTCTCTAGTAGTAGTAGTAGTAGTAGTAGTAGTAGTAGTAGTAATAGTAGTAGTAGTAGTAGTAGTAATAGTGATGGTGGTAGTAGTAGTAGTAGTAATTTTTTTTGCTGACTTAAACAGGTGAAAAACAAAGTGGTTTGCAATAGTCCAAAGTTATCCCTTACGTACCTTACACATTCAAAGTATCCAAATTATTCACAGTGATGAGTTTATAAGAGCTTTTCACAACAAAAGTGGAGTCATGCTAACTACAACTAGCTAAGGACAAGTGTTACTTCCTGGTTCACGGACAATAAAAAGTATACTAGTCGATAATTTTGACCCTAGGAGTTGATTTTACAATATATATGTACTGGGGCAAGAGAGTTGTTTACTTTATTACAAAAAATAAAGGTCTTATATTACTCAAAACAGACTTGTGCAGTTTAAGCCATGTTATAATTTTGTTACCTCCTCAAAAACATACCTGGAGTTGTGTTTTGTACGCTACTTTCTGATCTCTGTTATGTTTCCTCTCGAAGTCACAACATTATCACATTCCTTAAACCTCACAAGACAAAATCGGACCTTAGCACGTCTCCTTTAAAACACAGCAGAGATAGATGAAAACCAGAAACCCATATCTCATCATTCATGGCTTATGTCTTGGAAATGTTTGCATCCTTTGGTCTAAAACAGTTTGTCCTTGGTCAAAGAGCGTCTCTATCAGGCCCTCTCGTAAGACCCCAGCTCAGAGTGCGTTCTCAGGGTCTCGCTCTTAAATCTCCCCCCGGTTTTGACATGGAAGTGGGCTGATTGATGTCGGCTAACTGCTCCTCGACGCAGTGTTTTCCGGCCCAGTGAAGAGCCAATGTCGTGCTGATAATTAGAGGGTGAGTGACGGGTGCCTGGTGTACGGGGAGGGGGACGTACTCTCTCAAAGTGAATGGAGCTTTTGAGGGAACATGTTTGGGGGTTAGCAGCGAAGGGAACTGGGAGAAAAGGAACAAGGCGAGATCAGGGAGTGTTGGAATGGTAAATATGTTCATTGCAAGTGCCGTAAAGTGTGGAAACTGCTGGAAAAGTTGTGGTGAAACGATGCCCGTGCTGCAAAAATTGACTTAAATTGGAACTGTGGAACTTCTCCGGTGAAGGGTCTGCCTATACCTGTCTCTATGGAGATGTTATAGAGTCTTTTATAAATTTCTGTGTTCATGGAGAGAAGCAGATAACACCACCACGCCATATTCCAAGTCAGATCTACGGAAAGGCTACCCCACAGACATTCATTTACCAATAAATCCACCTGTATTTGAATGCTAGATTGATACATTTAATGCCATACTGTGAAACATTGCAGTCCAAGAAATACTATCTTACTTCAGAATATTTAAACTTTTTTTTTTCATAACATAACACACAACAGACGTAAAGGTAGCTCAGTGAGTGTTTATCCACTGATCTGAAGGTCAGTGGTTCGAATCCCGCTCCCCAAATAATAATAATAACACCTTACTACTGTAGCCACAGCTGCCCTGGGACAGACTGACTGAAACTCCTCCAGCAACCACCAAATCCACAGTAGGCAATGTGTCTTGTCTTGGGAAATGACCCTCAGATCTTTGCTTTGGGGGACCACCACTCTAACCGCTGAGCCACCGTCGCCCCAGTGTAAGCATCGCTGGTCAGATCCAGTGACCCACAGGTTGGCAGCGTGATCCCAGCTCCAACAGATGAATGCTGTGGTCGTGTCCTTGGGCGAGACTTTTGAATTAGTGAGTGTGGTTTCTCGATGTAAAGAGCTCAGAGTGCCTTGAAGATAGAAAAGCGCTATGCAAACGTGACAGTTTACAACCGAGGGCCCGCACAAAAACAAGCCGCCACACAATTTCACAACTTCACGTTTCAAAACAACAATATAACAAATAAAAAGTTTCCAAATGCTTTCACATGATCCCTGTTTGCCTGGTTTATACCAGACCGTATATCACAAATGATATATGGTCTGGGAGCCACCTACTAAATATCTCGTAGCGGAGGTGGGCTTTGATTTAATCCTACCTGCACCTTTGTACATTGTACATTGGCAGCACGGTGGCTGAGTGGCTAGCACTCATGCTTCACAGCAAGAAGGTTTGGGTTGCCCGGGCCTTTCTGTGTGGAGACTGCATGTTCTCCCCGTGTCTGGGTGGGTTTCCTCCGGGCACTCCGGTTTCCCCCACCAACCTGAACATGCGCCATAGGTAAAATCCTCCAGCTTAGGGCCTGACCAAAGCATAAATAACAAAACAAAATCATGGGGATGGTCCCAAATATAGAAACAACTTCTCCTGTGCGAGATCAATAAAGGTCAATCTTCTAATCCTTGACCACTGTAAGGCGCTTTGTGCTACAATTTTGTATGAAAAGCGCCTTATAAATATTGTTTGATTGATTGATTGTACCTTGTATTTGTATTACTTTTTATTACATATTTTATTATATTGTTTATTATATTGTTTACTTCTCCCCCTGCACTTTTGCAACACTTTTTTTGCCATGTACTATTATTGCATGTTATTAGTACTTCTAGACTATCTTAGCGAGTCAACGGTTCTTCTGATCCTAAGAATTTCATTGCATTGTTGACCTTGTGTTGATTCTGCATATGACAAATAAACAATCTTGAATCTTTACGATCGCCAATGGCCGTTTATTGGGCGTTACGAATGTCTATCATTTGGCGTATACGTAGCCCATAGCCAATCATGTCAGTTGTCAGCTCAAACTACAAGTTTCCGTTTGTTGCGTAGTACGCGTCACCATCTTTCCACCTCTCCCCGCTCGCTGATTGGCTCCCAAAATCAGAAGAGCTCGCTTAGCGTAGTTGCCAGGCTGTCTTTCAGATCGGAATGAAATTTTCTGATGGGAAAGAATCTGTTGAATTACTGTTTGTGATCTTTTCTTTCAAAATAAAGATGTCTTTTAGCAGTCAGTGTCACGTCTATTAATATT
Source organism: Paratrypauchen microcephalus (assembly GCA_036785185.1). Classification (NCBI taxonomy): domain Eukaryota; kingdom Metazoa; phylum Chordata; class Actinopteri; order Gobiiformes; family Gobiidae; genus Paratrypauchen; species Paratrypauchen microcephalus. The sequence continues at coordinate 1,310,696 of JAVJIX010000074.1, forward strand.
TATTTTCACTTTTGCATGTTTCAGTGGGTCCAATATAATAATAATAATAATATAAATGGACATAGCTAACCTGCTAGCTGCCGCGTTCTAAATAGAAAGGGAGAATGGGTGCGCTTCTGGCTCCATCGGCTCCAATTCAGTTTGTATTGAAAAAACGTAACTGCTGCTGTCAGGTTCCACATTTTGATTTTAAAATGTTCACATTAACCCACTCTACACAATCTGGGTGTTTTTATTTTTGCTATATTGTCCGTAAATCATTTCCTTTTCCTAATATGGAACTTGTCTCCAAATTCACCCCATAATTGCTAGCCTCGATGAGCTTAGACTGTTGCCCTTAGACTGTTGGATGGATGGATGGATATCCTCCTGGGACCTGAATAAAAAAAATTGTATCTAAATTATTATTATTATTAAAATTTTCTATTTGGAGGTAAATTAACACCTTACATTTTATTTTTATTCATAAGTATGTAACATGTCCTCTGTAGTGGACGTCGGGGACATTTTGGTGTTAAATCCATGTCAAGTTAACAACCTAACCCAACCCAACCCAACCTAACCTTTTTTTTTTTTTGATGACCAACATCTCTGACAAGCTTCTATAGTTGCCTCAAAAAGTTCTTAGACTCCCTTTTAATTTCTTATTTATTTATTTATTTATTTATTTATTTATTTATTTATTTATTTATTTATTTATTTATTATTTTTTTTAATTTATTTGTTTGTTTGTTTGTTTGTTTGTTTTTTTACATTTTTAGACAAGATAGACTGGTTAACTTGATGTCCACTATAAAGGACACAAATGAAAGGGCCGGGTGTCAGGAGGATATAATAATATAATATAATATATAAATTGTCAAGAACTTATTTTCTCAGTTACATTGCCTGCTACTGCTACTTCCAAAGCAGTAAATTTTTCTTCAAAACCAGTGTCCCTCTACAGTTACTACATTTGGAATACGATGTCGGGAATACTAACATTACATCTACTAACATGTGGCATTCTTAGATCCAGACTCCATTATTTAAAGTTCAAACACAATACACTCAGCAGTCCGTGGTAGAGCATTTCCCTTCCAGCTCTGTCTCCATGGTGACCTCCTCTGCTCCAAAAGCCAAATTGGCCCCTCTCCTGAACTCTGACAGATTGTGCTTGTTTAATGTCTGGAGGCTTTTTCTGCATAAAGTCGTAGCAACAAGTGTCAAAACATGTCAGAAGAATGGGACTATCAAAAGCTTGCTTCTGTTAAAGGGAAGGGCACATTAGCGGTGTTTTCTGTAGTGATAGTAAACCTCACTACAATCTGTGTGTGCTTTTGAAGTGAAGTACAAACCATTGAGAGATATTATAGTACTATTGCTCCTTGTAAATGACTGGGCTTGTTTGATAAGTGCGAATCACAAAACAGATTTTTTTGTCCATGGATTTTAGGAGAATGTGTCCTGCCCCAGTAGGCCTACGGATATGCTTTATAAGCAGCTCTTGAGGTCAAAATACTGTAAACTTTGAGGGTTCATTACAGGTGGTTTATGCACACACAATAAGCTGAGAACGAGACAAGTGCTCTTGAACAACTGTTTTTAACTGTCTTTTTGCACTGAGGACTCAAATATTGATGTTTTTTAATGCAGCTTTGTGCACATTTGTTTATGTTTTACAGAAACAAAACTTAAAATCACATGGCCCATTTGCATAAACTAACAGCGCTGAAAAAACAAAACAAACCTCTCTCCTTGTGCCGCTGACGCGTCAGCTTCTGTCGGACTAAAGGCCACGACTCAGTGGAATATATGTGTTTTTTTCTGTGACAGAGGATGTTCTGCTGATGGTCAGTCTGTTCTGTATATCGCGTATTTAAGGTTGCAAGGTTACACTTCAAATTCATGACAAAAGATTTTTTTTTGCGTCCAATGGATGTCCTACTAGAGCAAATGAAGCTTCAAGAAGCTTTGCGCTGGAGTGAACCAATTAAATAAAAGGCTTTAATGCTTCATGAAGCTTCATCTGCCCATCACTAGTGACTACACACCACTCAAACTAAGGGGACTGAAATGTCTTGCCTGAAGACACAACAACAGAACTTATTTATTTATTTATCTATCTATTTATTTATTTATTTATTTATTTATTTATTTATTTATGTATTTATTTATTTGATAGGGACAATGCACATTAATGAACATAAGTATAAAACAAATGTAAATATGCTGAATTTTAGCTACAAAGCTAGTTTTCATCCGCAGTTACTAGACAGGCAAATACATAAAAATACAACATACAAAACAAGCAGCGCAAACAAAAGTCTAGTGGTCACATGACTGGTTGGTTTTCAGCCGTAGTTTGAGTTGTGTTTTAAAAGTGATGAGTGTAGGGCTCTCCTGTATGTGCACAGGAAGACTGTTCCAGATGTTAGTGGCCCTCACAGCGAGAGGGTTCTGACCAAAGGCGGTTCTTCTGTGGGGGACCTCACAGTCTCCTCTGGAGGAGGTCCTGGTTTTTGGACCATTTGATGTCTTAGGTTTGAAAAAGACAGACATGGGGGGGTGGGGTTAGTCCATGTAGCGCTTTTAAATGAAGCATAAATACTTAAAATTTATAACATTTTCAAAATGTAAAAGATTGTACTTATTTAAAATATTACATAAATGAAATGAATTAGGTTTTTGGTCAAAAACTTTAAGAGATTTTTTAAACAGTGATTCAATTATTTTCAAATTGGTAACAGTGGTGAGAGACCAACTTGTGATGCAATATTCAAAATGGGATAAAATCATTGAATGAAGAAACATTCTAGCAGCACCAAGTGTTATAAAAGACCTGATTTGTTTAAAATTTTTAAGATTATATTTGACAGTATTGGCAAGTTTTTTAATTGATTTTTGAAAGACAAAGTGGAATCAAGTGTCACACCAAGATACTTGAATTCTATGACCAATTGTAATTCCTCTGCTCTCAAGAATACTCCGGAGCTTTTTATCTCTTTTAATTGTTTTGAGAATATCATTCAGACCGTTTTTTTTTAATTTAGAAGCAAACATGATTTAAAAAGCCAGTCATTTACTTGTTCCATAGCTGATGTCAGAATGGAAGCTGCCTCTTTCACGCTCCTTGCCTGAGTATAAATTACAGTGTCCAAGCAGGAATCAATCAGGTGACCTTTGGGTTGGGGGACCACTGTTCTAACAATGGAGAAATATATATGTTTAAAGCTATACTACAAAATATTACAGGTATGAGCGGCGAAACGTTTTCAACCAAACAAACTTTGTCCAGTTGACAAATTGAACTTCTCCTTTGATCATGGATTCTACCTGGACGACTGAGGGACTTTTCACGCATTACTGGTAAAGCAATAACATCTCCATGGAGACAAGCATGTGACAGATCCTAATCCAAAAACGTTACACAGTCTGACTTTAATTAGATAACTTAATTCCCAAAATAAAAAGACACTTTCTAAACCTAAACCCGATTTGCTGCAGCTGTTATCAGGACTCATCAGAGCAGCGCTGATATCTGTTAATTGAGGCTAACGTTTAAACCGCATGGCTGGTCAGGGCTCCATCGTCGGTGGTCTGAAATAACACACATTCAAATCATTTGGTTCAATTAAGCTAATCTGTAACCGCAGCAACAGGACACCGCTCCTCTCCACTCTGCTACTCTGTGTTGACATTGTGTTAGAAACTTAAGTGGGTAAGATAACCGCGGCGCATAGTTAAACCCCGGGATTACCAGTGAGTGGTAGGGACGTCTGCTCCTTTAGCCTCTCCGTAAAGTCCAAACCTGCAGTACTTCTACCACTTTACTTCTTTAAATGGCCCATATTTTCACCACACGGCTATTTTCTGGTCTATGTTATAATATTATTTCCTCATTAAAAACATACCTGGAGTTGTGTTTTCTTTCATTCACACATTTAACACAAAAACCCAGCATATATAGGCTTTTTAAACTCCATAGACCTTCACTGAAATCATTTGGATGATTTCAGGCCCTGGAATTGCCAATCTTTACTGAACAAAAGGTAAAATGTAGCTGTTAACATGAAAACTACCACTTTATGACATCACAAGGTGGAACATGGCATTTTTGGCTAAATTTGGCCTAATTCCCTCTCTTTAAAGGAAAAGTAACGTTATTTTACAATCTGAGCCTTCTTTCGGTAATAAAACAAGTCGTTTGACTCACCCATATCACGTTCGTGTCATTTGGAGCTGTTTGAAGAAAGTTATGTTGTAGCGTATCCGTTAGCATTTGTATTCGGGGCATTACTTTGCGGTCTCCAAATAACACAAACTTTACCACTTTTCAAATCGTAGAAGCCCGATGTCTTAATATATGATTTCGTTTGAAGCAAAAGTGGCCTGTAATCCGAGATTTATCCATAGTTTTCAGCTTTGCGTTTCATGTTTGGGTCCCGGGAGCTGAGAGCACAGTCCGCGCATGCGCACTGGCGTCCTCATCTACTCGAAACTATGGCTAAATCTCGGATTACAGGCCACTTTTGCTTCAAACGAAATCCTAGATTAAGACATCGGGCTTCTATGATTTGAAAAGTGCTAAAGTTTGTGTTATTTGGACACCGCAAAGTAATGCCCCGAGCATATGATACAGCACCATGTTAACGGATACGGGATCATTACTAGAACAGAACGGCTCAACATAAGTTCTGCGATACTGCTCCAATTGACAGAAAAATGCTATGGGTGAGTAAAACTACTTGTTTTATTGCCGAAAGAAGGCTCAGATTGTAAAAAAACGTTAATTTGCCTTTAAATGTGCAACTTTTCTCTGATGTTTGATGTTACTGCTTTGTCACTGCCAAACTTACATCCATTATGGACGACACCTCTCACCCTCTGCACCGGACTGTAGAGGAGCTGAGCAGCTCCTTCAGCAGCCGACTAAGACACCCCCAGTGCAAGAAGGAGCGCTACCACAGATCCTTCATCCCCACTGCCATCACAGTGTATAACTCCAATATATAGTCTAAACATGCCATTTTTTTCTACATTCTCTTATTTACTTATTTTTTATTATTATTATTATTATTATTATATTACTTATCTGCATGCACTTTATTATTCTAGCTTTCTTTTGCACTAAACTGCCTGGAGCGAAGGTGGCAAGTGAATTTCTCCTGTGTGAGATCAATAAAGTCTTATCTTTATCTTTGAATGTTTCACAGTATGGCATTAAACCTATCTCCATGGTGACACACAGTAAAATGACAAAATATGTTGTTTAAATCCATTTAGTATTTTTTTCGTACGATTCTAAAATCTGTTTTGGCTGTGCTTGGTTAAGTGCACATTGTGTCACCATGGTAACCACTGAACATTCAGCCATAAACATACATACATGTGGAATACCCCTGATATGATGATGTTACTGCAATGTAGCAATAGCCCTACTCACTTTTTTGATGGTGATTCCACTGGAATTCTAGTAGTTTTGACATTTGTGAAAACACCTCTTAGAATTTTCTTTTTACTTGTTACTTTTAACATCCGTTTGTGAGTTTCACTATAGCAGTCCTCTTCCTTCCTTCCTGTCTTCTCCCATGACGCTGTTTGGTGCTCACTTTTCACTTTCCTGCTTGTGAACTCACTGGAATTCATTACACTAGTGCTAAAATGTCCTTGTGCTCAGCCTTTATAAACAACAAAGCTCCAGTTGAGGCAAAACAGCCACGGCTTCACTTCTAAACAATCATCAGTTAGTTTAGCTACTTAAAGGTCCTCCGCCTGAGAGTGTTCCATGAATATGAGCAAAACTTGGCTTGCCCCAGTACAGATACTGTATATTGTATAGGGTGTTTTCATGGACTTGAAAAATCCGACCATGACCCGGATGTGCGGCCATGTTGGAGATATCGCTCACTCAAGGTAAACACGCTTATAAAGCAACCGTGCAGAAAAAAAAAAAAAAATCTAAATTTCGCTATAAACCTTCCACATCGGAATCCAAAACTTCTGATACAGTTGACCAGTTGTACAGAGATAAGTTGGATGCCAAAGAAAAGGAGCGTTATATGAACAAACTCAAATTAATTGGGCAAGAAGATCCATATGAGATGGATTTAAGTTTGTTCAGTGACAGTGGCGATTTGTCGATTCTGCTGCTGTAAGAGATCCCTATATTGACTACCTGGTCTTCTCCCTAAGCCCTGATACAGCACAAGACCTTAAGAGCTCTAAAGGTCTGGAGGCAACAACCAGTTTGTTTGTGTCTGGTACGAGAGCGCAAAGTGCGGAAAATTGGAGACAAGCGTATTGTGATGGCAAAGGTCGGCATACTTGTATTACATGTATCAGGTGTTTAAGTACTAGTATATTGCTTCTTGTTATTCACGTTTTGCAAAGATTAAAATATGAACATCGTCTTTCCGCCTCTGTCTGTCACCTCCTTTCCTTTGATAATCGCTCTGTCTGTTCACCCTGGTTGGTCACTACTTTAGGTAAACGAAAGAACTTCAGGTGTTTTTCTCTGTCAGGTCTATTGTGACGCCGAGGACCCAACAAGAGTTGACCATTTTGCTTTTTTTAAAACTTGGCGGCATAAGTGCAACGTTTGCTTTGTTTTGAATATCTCCAACATGGCCGACTTCCGGATTATGACGTCACATGAAAACACATTATAAGCAGAGGTCAAAATACTGTATGTCTGCCGTGTCTTTTAGTGTCTGTTTAAGTGTGCGTTAACTTGCTCGTTGTTTTTGTTAGCTTTACTGTCACTCTCTGACAGTTGGAAAGTGCTTATACACTCATCATGGTGAATAATTATGATAAATCAGAATGCGTAAGGTAAGTGAGGAATAACTTTGAGCCACTGAAAACTGTTTAAAGTGAACTAGCTCTGTTTTCACGTTTTTAAGAACACATATGTGACTTTTTTATTGGGCTTTTTTGACATTTTAACCATTTTATACTGTTGTCCCTTCATCAAAAACATACACCTGGGTTTGTATTTTTGATTAATTCACTCTTGTTTCATAAATCAATTAATCCAAAAGCATCTTCTCTGAGCCTCAAATATGCTCTGTTCACATATTACCAGTTTAGATTAGGGATGGGTGATACCAGTTATTTTTGTTTTCGATACGATACCAAGTAATACCAGGGTTAGAATCCCGATATCGATACCGATACTGATACTTTCATACATTTTTTAATACTGCAGAAAAACACTAACCTGGCTCTAACTAGATACCTTGGCTTGGCAAAGCTCCACCAGGGGGCTTAGCTCCACACATTCTAACACCAGATATCTGAAAAAAAATTATTTGATGAAAATGGCAATGCAGACATCAAAACTATTGTAAGTTGGGCACTTGCAGCCTATGAAAAAAGACAACACATGAAATATCAGAATATTTATTTTCACATAACAATGGCACTCACAAACATGACTTAATATTTCTGAGTTGGCTGATGAGCTCTCCCATTTTTAACCATATACTAATGGCAACTTAAGGCGTAAATTTGTGGTATTGCCACAATATCGGATCATTTTTGACACACACTGCCCTTGGCAACATTGTCATCCACGGTGTGGAAGTAACTCCACACCACACATCGCTTGCGGTCTCCCATGGCTCCCACAGCCCCGCGCCGCTTTGACTGCAGTGAGTCTATCGCGGGATGACGTACTACCCCACGTTTGGTGAGAACGCGGAAGGAAAAGTAGTGCCTGACAACTGGCAATGGTTGAATAATGAACAAAACACATATGAATTTGAACTAAATAAACTGAAAGTTAAGTCAGTAAGAAAACATGACTTGGTATCGATATTTTAATACCAGGATCGATCCATATTAAATACCCCATCAGGATCGAAATATCGATACTTTGGTATCAATCCGCCCATCCCTAGTTTAGATGCATCATAGATAAAACTCTAGACTTTTTCTGTGCAGTTCCTAAGCCAATAAACACTGAAGTTGTTCTATGGTCAAACTGTGTTCATAACTAAGCTCTATTAGCATAGCATCCACGGATGAAATGGGCCTCATTTGTTTACTTTCTAATGACCAAAAGCATGTTTAAATGGACTATTACACCATTTCTGACCTGTTATGTGATGAGGAAATGTTATTTCCTCATCACAAACAGACCTGGAGTTGTGTTTTGTTTCATTCACACACGTTTAACACACAAACCCTGCATATTTAGGCTGAGTTCCTTTCTCCAACTAAGAACACTCTGTTCCTCCTTGTGATGTCATTAAGTGGTAATACAGAAAATGCTCCACTATGTTTTAAACTCCACACAGTGTCACCAGAATAAGTTTGATCCTTTCAGCCCTGGATTTTTTTTAACCTACTGAAACTGCTTCACTCCCTGGATTTTCTATTGAACATCAACTGAACAAAAGGTAAAACTAAAATATTAAAAAATGAAAGCAACAATTTAAGATTAGTTTAGAGTAAAGAGTAAAGCAATTCAATGAAAGCTAAAAGCTGTAGCTGGTAACTTGAAAACTACCACATCAAGACATCACAAGGTGGAACAGAGCATTTGGAGTTCTGGAGATGCAGACAGTCTAATAACCCAGAAACAAAACACAAGTCCAGGTATGTTTTTGAGAAGGTAACAACATTATAACATGGCTAAAAGCTCACACGAGTCAGTTTTGCATAATATAGTACGTTTAAAGCCACAAGAATGCATGATGTGCTCTTTAATGCAGTTCAAAATCAGGTAGAGCACCTTTAATAAAGCTCCACAGTCTTGTGTGGGGGTGCAGGGTTCCTCTCTGATGTCATAGGCTAACTTTAACACAGGACCCACCCACGGGGAGACTTGGCAGGATTTCCGTGGTTTTGGCGTTGCTGACAGAGACGGGCTTTGTATAAGGCAGTTGTAAACTACAGCAGCGGCCCAAGTACCACAATGCACCTCTTCATGGGGATGTTTGTCTTACGATGTTGTTAGGTAAGTGAGATCATAACACCAAGTCATTATGGACAAGTGGAGACTGTAGGTGCCAGTAAATGGTAGCTACGTCCTCTTTATTAAATCAGCATTGTGTAACTTCTGTATGGCTTATATCACTCAGAATCACAAATAATCTTGCTGTTACACAACATTTTGGGAACATTTTCCCATTCAAAACATAGAACTCATAACGCGCCAGTGTTCTGAGCCTATGGAGTGTGTTTCGATGGAGCAGCCGCCATATTGAGACAGGACAATTTAGCATTCTACCAGAAGAATCAATGCATTTTTAGGCCCACAAGAAGACAAACTTTTGTATCAACAGCTGCTATGCATATCTTTTATACAGTAGTGTTGGATTTTTTTTATTTTAAGAAATATGTTATTGGAACATGTTTCACCTTATGAACTGAAAAACAGCTTCATCTACCAAGCTCTCAGGATGCTGAACTCTCTCCCTACCCTGCCCTCCCTCCCCAATGACACTGCTGCTTAAATGACACTTAAATGACACTGACACTGCTTGTGGGTGCCCAATGTGTGTCTTGAAAAGCGCTATATAAATAAAATGTATTATTATTATTATTATTATTATTATTATTATTATTATTATTATTATTATTACAATGTGGGCGGAAATACCTGATGTGGGCTCTGTGTGTACTGCACATGCACACAATGACGTATAATGACGTATCAGGAAACAGGACATGATGTATCAGGAAGAAGGAGGGTTTTCCTGGCCGATTCGGGCACTGTCGTGAAACTCGTACAACAATACGAACAGAGACGCATTTTGACAGAGTTAGGGTTTGGTTAGGGGGTTAGGGTTAGGCGTAAACCAACGGCAAGGGACGAATCGGGCACTGTCGTGAAACCCGTACAACAATACACAAACTGCACATGTGCGAACACAGAGCCCACATCAGGTACTTCCCAATCAGGTACTTCCGCCCACACTGCTACTTAAATGACACCATTAAATGACAATAAAGCTAACTTTGAACTTTGAACTTAAATACAGTACATAGAGCTGTAGTGCTCCAAATGACACCAAAGTGCTATGGGTGAGTAAAACAACTTGTTTTATTACCGAAATAAGGCTCAGATTGTAAAAAAAAAGTTAATTCTCCTTTAAGTAAATCTTCACAAGCAAGTGTACTACCATCCTGTGGCAGCATCTCAGATCAGATCTCCAAAGAGCGCAGCCTTGTGAACTGTGTGTGTGTTTTTCCATTAAGTCAAGCTGGCGGCCATGTTGTGTGGTCCTCCTCCATTCTCCCCTGTGACCTTTGACCTGTTTGATCTCTCCTGATTTCCTTCAAAATCTAAATCAAGTTATGAGACAAACATAGACAAACACAAACATAACAACAATAAAGGATTACTCAAACCATTTTAAATGATGGCTTAAACTAAAATACCTTCCTTCCCCATGAATGGTCTCTGCAGTTTAGATGGAATCTTCTGTGCTAATGACATAGATCAGTGCTACTCAATTATTTTCTGTGACGCCCCCCCCTAGGAAGAAGAAAAAATTTCACACACCCCTCTCTGTGCGCGACTATAAATAGTATTATTTGTCTATAAAATTGTTATTAGTACACCTCTGCATAACATTGTATCCTTTATTAACATTAAAAACAAAAAAAGAAAGAAAGAAACTTAAAACAAACACTGCACTGTCTTTTTGCACTGAGGACTCAAATATTGATGTGTTTTTAATGCAGCTTTGCGCACATTTGTTTATGTTTTACAGAAACAAAACTTAAAATCACATGGCCCATTTGCATAAACTAACAGCGGTGAAAAAAAAAAAAAAGCTCTCTCCTTGTGCCGCTGATGCGTCAGCTTCTGTCGGACTAAAGGACACGACTTTTTTTTTCTGTGACAGAGGATGTTCTGCTGATGGTGAGTCTGTTCTGTATATCGTGTATTTAAGGTTGCTGACCCCGCCCCAGAGCGACAATGAGAGCGCCACTGCCAATTACTGTTGTTGATGTGCAATTACACTTAGTACGACAGTACGACAAAAAAGCATGTTTCCCAGGGTTCCCCCCCCGCGCCCACCCGCCCCACTATTTGAGAAGCACTGATATAGATAGAGGTATTTCATTTTCAAATCAAATCAAATCAAACAATATTTATTAAGCGCTTTTCATACTAAATTGTAGCACAAAGCGCCTTACAGTGGTCAAGGATTAGAAGATTGACCTTTATTGATCTCGCACAGGAGAAGTTGTTTCTATATTTGACCCGGGGACCATCCCCATAATTTTGTGCTTGGTCAGGCCCTAAGCTGGAGGATTTTACCTATGGCGCATGTTTGGGTTGGTGGGAGAAACCGGAGGGCCCAGAGGAAACCCACCCAGACACGGGGAGAACATGCAATCTCCACACAGAAAGGCAGACAGAATTTTAGAACTCAATGCTACTTCCTATATTTTTGTACTATTCTTTTCAACTTTTTCACCACAAACTGCCACTTATAGGGCCCATATTAAGCAAAAGTCATGTTAGAAAGTTGCTCCCTCATCAAAAACATAATTGGGGTTGTGCTTTGTTTCATTCACACATGGTTGACTAACCCTTTATTGGCAGTATTATTTATTAAAGGGACAATGCATATTAAAAGAAAGATAATGCAAGAGGACATGGAATTGTAAACATCCAGGATTGCAGCCAAAGCTAATTTCCAAATTTAGTCCCCTGCTGGACCAGGGCCAGCCACATAACCCATAAAAAATGACAAAAGCCTACAGTACACTATACACTATAAAACACACTCATACAACATTAGTATTAAACTGTATATGTACTCTCACTTACACATACACAGCATTAACTATCTATTATCTATTTACAGGTCTATATACAAATATTGCAGTGTCGAGCTTATGTGCAAAAAGTGCTGTTCAAGTTCAGTTGTGCATCTCCAAAACTCAAAATATTCCACCTTGTGATGTCATGGCATGGTAATTTTCAAATTAACAGTTACCTTTTACTTCAGCAAAGATTGGCAGGGCTGAAATTATTCAAATGATTCTAGTGAAGGTGTATGGACTTAAAAACCCAATGGAGCACTTCCTGTATTACCACGACATCACGTTTGTTGTGGTAATACGATCCGAGAGAAGAACTGCAGGATGTGCGTGTTAAACATGTGTGAATGAAACAAAACACAACCCCATTATACAGTATCAGAGATCAGAAAATGGCGTAATATGGGACCTTTAACTACACCTTGTCATAAATAAACTTTTATTTTTCAATTCCAGAACACTGTCAGCCAACGTGAAAAAAGAAAACATTTAACACGCTACATTCATTAAACAATTCCTTATGTAACATTCAAAACAAAACATCCAAACCACGCTTTTTTGTCTCTGGCTTTTCACGATGTTCCTATTCCATTTTCCATTCTCCATTCGGTAAAGGTCATATTTTTTCTTTTGGCCTGCCTTGCCTCATCTCTTATATAACTCACAGTGTTTCAGAAAGACATCGTTTTAATTATAAGCCTGGACTGGACTGCCCGCTGTGTGCGTATGTGTGCGCATGTGTGTGTTTGGGTTGTATTGTACAGTTGTGAATGCTACTGAAGGGGATCGTAGATGTAAAAAGTGGGATTTTGAAAAGGGAGGGTGAAATAGTGCAGTGTTAGTTCAGATAAATGGGACCGTAAAGGTTGTAAAAGCGTGTCCCTGGTGACTCCTGAACGGTGAGCGGAGGAGAGAGGGAGGAGAGAGGGAGGAGAGAGGGAGGGGTGGAGAAAGAAGTGATAGGGGAGAGAAAGGGAGAAATAAGGAAAGAGATTGAGAGAAACAGATCGAGAGGAAGGGGGAGTTCCTTAAATTGTGCCTCTGATTGCTGACACCCTATAGACTGTATATATAAATAGCCACCGCATTCCAATTGGAAAGTGAGCATTGGCGCGCTTTGGCTCCATCAACTCAGGTTCCCTCAGGTGTCCTGTCCACAGTCTCTGGCTGCTCCTCTCCCTGTCCACCTTCACCCTGGGCTGCAGAGGACGTGGAGGCTCCAGCAGCCCCTCCAGAGAATATGTCTGTTATTTTAGAACATTTTGCAACATCTATAGCGAGATTTTTTAATCTTTTAGCACGTAACTTCTCCACGCCCCCTTTCTTCCGCTTCTGCATGTTTCCACGCTCAACACTGAAACTGGCTTGGATCAGTGCAGAGAAAGGGGTGGGACCGCTCTCGTAAGCTTCTATATCCTGATTGGTTTAGTCCACCGTCTATATATTGAAGATGGACCAATGGGCTGCCTGCTCTAAAAAAAAAAAAGCATCGGCCCCTAGGACTGTCGGCCCACCGGGAAAATGCCCGGTATGCCCGATTACCAGACCAGGCCTGACTACAGTAGTTTTGTTCTATTTGCCTCTTCAACATTTCCATGACCCCTGCCGTGTCGTAATTGCTCATCATGATTGCAGTGTTGTGTGCATTGCCGTGTCCTAAATGTATTTTAATCTCCGCAGTTGTCTCTGTTCTCTCCACACATCTCCTGTAATGACTCCGAGCAGTAGCAGTATCAGGCTGGAGTAGGCATGGCCCAGCTGAGCAGAAAAATGACCGTCAGAAGCAGTATTTATAGAGGAGCTCGCCACGGTTTAACCACACGCTGAAACCAGAGGAGTGTTTGGATTTGGGAAACCGTTACCGTGGCAACGCGGGAGGAACGTGCGCCGAGATGAGAACGAAATAAACAATAGAACTGTTCACGACCACTGTATTTATATTTGTGCCTGGTTTTGTTTGACATTATTCTAAGCAGTTGTAGAAAATAGTATACTTTTACTACAGTACTGAACGGGAGGAAAAGTTATTGTAATGTTTTCTTATATTGTCCTCTCTTTAAACGCTGGAGTAGTATTTTTGCTTCATTCAGACTTGTTTAATCAATCCACGAATCCAAAGTCTGACCTGGAAAAATTCTCAATTTAAATTTTGTCTGTTTTGTTGCGTCATAGACAAAGCTATAAAATGAGGTATACCTCATGTACAGTGCCGTGAAAAAGTATTTGCCCCCTTCCTGATTTCTGTGTTTTTTGCATATTTATCACTCAAAACATTGTCAGATCATCAAACCAATTTTAATATCACACAGAAACAACCCAAGGAAAGACAAAATTCAGTTTTTGAATGATGATTCCATTTATTAGTGCACAAAAAAAATCTAAACCTATCTGGCCCTATGTGAAAAAGTAATTGCCCCCTTAATCTAATAGCCAGTTGAGCCTCCTTTGACAGCAATAACTGTAACCAAACGTTTGCGATAATTGGTGATGAGTCTTTCACACCGCTGGGGAGGGATTTTGGCCCACTCTTCTATGCAGAATTGTTTCAATTCTGCCATATTGGAGGGTTTTCTTGTATGAACTGCCCGTTTAAGGTCACACCACAGCATCTCAATCGGATTTAAATCCGGACTTTGACTTGGCCACTCCAAAACCTTAATTTTGTTTTCTTTGAGCCATTCAGAGGTGGACTTGCTGGTGTGTTTTGGATCATTGTCCTGTTGCATGATCCAAGAGCGCTTGAGTTTGAGGGCACGAACTGATGGCCGGACATTCTCCTTCAGGATCTTCTGGTAAACAGCAGAATTCATTTTTCCGTCAATCACAGCAAGTTGTCCTGGTCCTGAGGCAGCAAAGCAGGCCCAGACCATCACACTGCCACCACCATGCTTTACTGTGGGCACCATGTTCTTTTTATCAAATGCTGTGCCATTTTTACGCCAGATGAAACGGGCTGCAGACCTTCCAAAAAGTTCAATTTTAGACTCATCGGTCCACAAAATGTTTCTCCAAAAGTCTTGAGGGTCATCAAGGTGCTTTTTGGCAAAGGTGAGACGAGCCTTTGTGTTCTTTTGTGAAAGCAGTGGTTTTCTCCTGGGAACTCTTCCATGGATGCCATTTTTGGCCAGTGTTTTTCTAATGGTGGAGTCATGAACACTGACCTTAACTGAGGCCAACGAGGCCTGTAGTTCTTTCGATGTGCGTCTAGGTTCTTTTGTGACTTCCTGAATGAGCCGTCGTCGCACTCTTGGAGTAATCTTAGTTGGTCGACCACTCCTGGGAAGGGTTGCAACTGTTCCCAGTTTCCTCCATTTTTGAATAATGGCTCTGACAGTGGTTCGCTGGAGCCCCAGAGCTTTGGGAATGGCTTTGTAACCTTTTCCTGAATTATAGACTTCTATCACTTTTTTTCTCATTTGTTCTTGAATTTCTTTGGATCGTGGCATGATGTGTTTGTTCTTGAGATGTTGTAGCCAACTTCACTTTGTTTGACAGGAACTATTTAAGTGATTTCTTGATTCAACACAGGTGGTGACAATCAGGTGTGGGTGTGGCATGTAGAACTGAACTAAGTTTTCTCAAAACTGTGGTTAGTCACAGTTAGTTTGTGATTTAACAAGGGGGGGCAATTACTTTTTCACATAGGGCCAGATAGGTTTAGATTTTTTTTGTGCACTAATAAATGGAATCATCATTCAAAAACTGAATTTTGTCTTTCCTTGGGTTGTTTCTGTGTGATATTAAAATTGGTTTGATGATCTGACAATGTTTTGAGTGATAAATATGCAAAAAACACAGAAATCAGGAAGGGGGCAAATACTTTTTCACGGCACTGTATGCCAGCTTTAAACGTTGAATATATAAAATAACTCAATCATCAGTTAGGCAGTAGTAGTAGTAGTAGTTGTAGTGAAATCATGTTAAGTGCAGTCAAAGACATTTGTTTTAATTAATTAATTGCTTGCTAGGCCTACTACCATTACTATTGTATTGTTACTACAATTACTTTTTTTTGTTTCCTAGTACTGCTACTAATACTGCTGCAGCTACTACTACTACTAGTAGTGCTGCTACAACTACTTCCACTACTACTGCTACTGCTAATGCTACTGCTACTACTACTGTGACAAGTGCAACTGCTACTACTTCCACTATTACTACTTCCACTACTGCTACTGCTAATGCTACTGCTGCAGCTACTACTACTGCTACTACTACAACTAGTAGTGCTGCTTCTACTACTTCCACTATTACTACTTCCACTACTGCTACTACTTCTACAACTACTAGTGCTACTACTACGACAAATGCCATCACAAGTTTAAATTCCTTCTCTGACCATTGATATATATAAAAAAATCTGACATCTTTTTAAACCCCTTCAGGGAGTCAGTCTGCTCTGCACAGACCCATCTCCTTACTGCAGTCCACTGTCTCCCATCTTTTTGTACTTTTTTACATCAGATTACGTCTATTTCATAACTTTTCCGGACGTTTCTTCAAAATCGCTCCAACAAAAATGGCTAAAATAGGAAACACCCAGACAAAGCAGTTCATTCATTCACTTGGGGAACACCATCATTTGACTAAACGCTATTTGAAAACAGGCCGTCTCAGAGCTGTCGTCATTGGCACCAGACCAGGGTAAAAACGCACATAAAACGCATGGTGGACAATACAGCGCAGTGTTCATAGAAGGAAGGAGGGGGCGCTGCAGGCAGGGATGGGCTGTCCTCAAGTCCACTCTTGGAGACTGGACGCATGACAAGACTTGGGAGATTGTTCGTCAGAGATGGTTCTAGTCAGATAATCAGTGGTGGATGAAGTACTCGATTATGTAAGTAAAGTACAGATACCAGGGCGAAAGATTACTCGAAAAGTAAAGGTATCACATGAAAAAATCTACTTAAAGGGATATGCCACCCCCAGGTCAAATTTGGGCATCTCCCCACAGTCCAGAGACTAAAATAAGTGGTGGAAAGCGTTTTCCTGCTCACCCAGCCATTGTCCGAGTCTGTTGCCACTGACCGCCGCGGTATCTGGTGCTCCTCCGCCTTAGACTGGAGTCTAACGGCGCCAGAGAAAGATTTCGGCCAAAAGGAATTAATTTGCTCGATGCGTTTCCCAATTACTTTCTGTGTAGTGCACATTCATATCGAGTGCAAATAAATGTACAAATCAACACGGGGAGCTTGCCTTGGTCATTTTGGGTGGGAACTATTTTTCAGTGCGGAACAATAAAGCCGAAGCACAGAGCACGCTGCGCAACAGGGGAACTCCCTTCCTGGTGCGTAACAGGGATTCCCCTGGCAGCGTGCTGCATGCAGCGTGCACCTTTAAAGGTGCATTATGTAACTTCAGATGTTCCACAGTATGACTTTAAACAGCTCTACCTTTCGAGTATTAAATTCCAGGTGGTTTCATCGGTCGAAAATCCCTAGAAAAACAGGCGTTCTGACTGTGAGCAGGGTCACCTCTCCACAGATCTGACCTGTAACTTGGTCTGGTTTGGTCTCCATGAAGATAGAAAGGTTTAATGCAGGAGTGTCAAACATGCGGCCCGGGGGCCAGATCCGGCCCTCCAAGACCTTTAATCTGGCCCTCGGCTGATTTTCTATTAAAATATTTTAATTTTCTTTTAAAATATTGTTAATTTTCTGCGAAGTTTAGCATAGCGGTGTTTCCAGCACCTCTGTGCGTGGCCCCTCCCACCAGAGCAGCACAAATGAAGACTCGCCTCTTTCCAAACGCTCTTAAAGGACCATCGTTTTGACTGTTGACCGTGACACCCTCATCAGCAAAATGTCAAAAATGAGAAAAGTGGACGCAGAGTGCAGGATTTTCCAAGAAAAATGCACTAATTCCTATTTGTTCACGGAGGTGAATGGGAAACCTGTACACTTGTGTTGAAATTGCATTTTTTCGTAAAGTTTCAGGTTGTTCATAATATTAGAAAGAGTTCAACAAATAAAAAAAATACTTCTGTAATAGATTTGCGTTTCTGTGCACAAATATTTGGACTTATTGCTATTTTTGGGGGTATATTTTCTGATCCGGCCCCTTTGGGATCAAAGTCGGTTGGGTACGGCCCCCGGACCAAAATGAGTTCGACACCCCTGGTTTAATGCCATACTGTGAAACATTTCAGACAAAGCAATAATGTTTACATGCAGAAAAACATTTGACGGACCATCCACCAGAAAAGTTACAAAACGCACCTTTAAATAAAAGTATTAAAGTACCTGTCTAAAAATGTACTTAAAGAGAAAAGGTAAAAGTATTTTGCAGAGAGTTTTAGATCAAAAGATTAAACGTAGTGATTTTGATAATGCAGATTTTAAGTGATTCGGTTGTTAATTTTTCTAGCTGTTTTGTGTTTTTGTGTGTTTGGTTTGCTCAAAGTTGGGATGTTAACTCAAATGAAATGTGCTAAAAATAAGTTTCAGTCTTTTCAGGAGGTCTCACACCGTAAAGAAAAGTCCTCCGTTTACAGCAGAATACAATCACAGCACCCGCCCTGTTATAAACTGAAAATGCACTTTCCATTCTCAGCCTCTTCCACTGTGAGTCAAGTAGGGTGTAGGTGGGACTAATGAACTGGAGGTCCAGGTACAGTGCACAAGCTCCACAGGCTCCAGGGGTGGTGCTTGTATCATTACGGATACGCTGGTCTCTGGAGGTAGGGGCCCCCAGGCAGAATAGTGCTGGCATGACTGTCTCCGTTCACACACACACTCACCTAAAGCTGCATTTAAAGTCACTGTTAAATCCTTTGTCAGCGTGGTTGCCTTCAGGAAAAGATGGAGCCCACGTAGTTTTCCAAATTGAGATGTAGGATTCTGACAGTTAGACATTTTGCCTGAATGCTTTTAAATTATCAATTTAAAGCTACGGTCTGTAGTTTATTTTGATTTGTGTTACCAGTAGAGGGCAGATGTGAAAGCAGTATGGCAGAATAAAGTCCTATATTACACACAAAACTTACTCTTGTGAACTTTAAAGGGAGAGTGCATTTTTTTTTTAATGTTAATCTCTATGGGTTTCCTTCTAAAAGTTACATGTGTTGACACCGGCTTACCTCTGACACTCTCAGCTGATCCCGGTTCGGCTCGCTTTCTGGAGCCCACGTAAGTAGGTCCGGTAACTTCCCTGGAACATGAAATAAAGCTTGTTTTTCTTCTCAAAACAAAACATTTGTTAGAAAGGTGATATATTTGCGTCCGAAACAGTTGTCCACAAAACATCCAGCAGCGTATTTCGCATTTGCGTATTGTCTCTCTCCACTGGTGTCACTACGCCCATGTTAACTCTATCAGCCTGTTCACTTGTAAACTTCGTTGTAGACATCCGCTGAAGGTGAACAGGCTGATAGAGTTAACATGGCCGTAGTGATACGAGTGGAGAGACATAACTTTTAGAAGGAAACCCATACAGATTAACATAAAAAAAACCTCACTATCCCTTTAAGTCATGTTAGAATGTTGTTACCTCCTCAAAAACAGACCTGGAGTTGTGTTTTGTTTCATTTACACATTTTTTAGTAACCCTTTATTATTAGTCTGTTTACATTTCCGAAGCTCAAAATGCTCTATTCCATCTTGTGATGTCATGAAGTGGTATTTTTCAAGTTAACAACTCCTGTTACCTTTTGTTTAGTAGAGTTTGGCAATTCCAGGGATGATCCCAGGTCCCACAGGTTGGCAGTATGATTCCAGCTTTCGCAGATGAATATAGTTGTGTCCTTGGGCAAGACACTTAACCCCCCTCACTCCCAGTGTCTGCTTGCACTGGTGTATGAATGGGTGAGTGGTTCCTTGATGTAAAGCGCTTTGAGTGCCTTGAATGTGGGAAAGCGTGACCATTTACCATTTAAAAACACAGTGGGGCGCTTTCTGTATTACCACATGACATCATCAAGAACTCTCAGAAAATAGAAGAAGTGACTTTATTTATCTTCTCTGCACTTAACCCATCCTGTTATTAGGAGCAGTGGGCAGCACATTACTGCGAACCCAGACCATGCATGCAAACTCCACACAGAACACACACAGAAAGGCCACTCAGCCACCGTGCCGCCAAAATAATATAATATGAACCTTCTAAATTACAGGCATTTAGTTGCTAAGAAATACCTTGAAAATTATTATTGTTAATGATTATTGTTACTGTGAAGGGGGGTCTCCTCTTCCGTGCTCTGAGTCATAGACTGTATAATGAAGTGGACTAAGGGGCCGTTTAGACGAGGACGATTGCGATTGAAAATGACAAAATATTCTATCGGAAGTGTCTTTCGTTTACACGGCAACTGCGCCGTCGGGCTCTGAAACCGCAAAAATCTGAAGACTCCTTCCAGAGTGTGGAGTTCTGAAGACGGCCCGGGTCGTGTCTCCGTCTAAACGGCAAGAAGCGCAAAACATGTTCACGTCGCATACACCTGACGTCACACTGGATGCGCCAAGCCGGTAAAAACAATAACATACATGTCTGACTACCTTGATAAAACTTCAGAATGACTAAACAAGCTCTTGTTGCACTAAGCGAAGAGCTCCGACCCGACATCGAGGGCGAAACAACCTTAATGAGAGCCCCTGCCGGTGTCCTGAAAAAGGTAGCTCTGACATTATATTACCTGCATTATATTATTATTATATTATTAATGTATATTATATTATATTATTAGTGGCCTGGCATGCATATTCAATCGAATTCGCCCACTTTTGCATCTTCGTATAAACAAACATTTCCTGTTGAGAACGCTCGTCTAAACGCGAATAAAAAAATGGAAGACAAGATGCCATTTTTGCGTCTTCTGTTTTGATTGTCGCCGTATAAACGTAGCCTATGAGAGTGTGACATTGCCCACAGCGTTTGGCTCTAGTCAAATGAAGCTCACTGAAGCTGGCAGTCATAGGACCGAGTGTGGAGCCGAGTTTCATATTAAGGATAGGAATTTATTTACAGACAACAAAGTGAAATAAAAACACATGGATTATGTAGAGTGGGTTAATATGAACATTTTAAAACCAAAATGACAAGGCTCACTGTAGCGATTACAGAGAGAAAGGGGAAGATTTTCTAATGTAAAGTCAATTGGAGCCAGAGTCTATAGAGCCAGAAGCGCGCCCAGGCTCACTTCCTATTTCCTATTGTCCTATTTTATTGATCTGTCACTTAGCCTGGATTGCGTCTCACTTCAGCCATAACTTTTACATGATATGAAAACTTTTTACACACAGTAACTTCATGTGCGCACAAAACATAGGAAAAATCCTCCAGCTTGGGTCCTGACCAAGCCTAAACAACAAAATCATGGGGATGGTCCTCGGGTCAAATGCAGAACACGATTTCTCCTGTGTGAGATCAATAAAAAGTCAATCTTCTAATGCTTAATCCGGTTGTGCCTGTGCGACACTTCCCTGGTCACTCTGTCCCTCGGGTTTCCTTGGGTTCCCTCGGGTTCTCTGTCCTCTCCCTTTCCACCTTTAACCTGGGCTGCAGAGGACTAATTCTTAATCACCGTAAGGCGCTTTGTGTTACATTTTTTGTATGAAAAGCACTTTATAAATAATGTTTGATAGATTGATGTTTGGAGTTCTATTTTATTTGCTTATCAAACAAACATGTCTGCTGGAGTTTTGTGCTCTGTCAGACCTTGTAGCATCACCGTGGAGACTGGGCCGTGCTGCTGACTGCACAGGATCCCATTGTTTATGACCCGGATCGCAAAGAAAAATGCCTCTAAGTGAAGTCACATAAGTCTTGGCAGAACAATAAAAAGCTCTGCCTTCATCTGTGCTGACATCCACATGATTATCTGGGCTTTTTGAAGTGGGAGAGAGGGAGAGGGTGAGAGGAAGGGAAGAGACCAATAAAAGCAGTATAGTTTGAAAGTTACCAGCGACATTCAGGAATTTTAATTACCAACACATCTCCAGAGGTATACACATGTGTATAGACGTGTTCAAATCAAACAGAGCTTTTACTAGTCATAATTCTAAAGCTTATTTATTCCTAATTACAGAAATATTACGCAAAGTTATTTATGTACAGTGGTACCTCACCTTACAAAATTAATTTGTTCCAGAAGTGGTTTCGTAATGTGAATTTTTTGTAAGTTGTAACATAAGTTGTAACATTTTTTTTATAGTGTAACATTGTGTTCTGCGTCCTGATTGGCTAAGAGACTAGACCAGGACTAAAAGTGGAATAAACCAGGTCTAGACCAGAACTAAACCAGGTCTAGACCAGGTCTAAACCTGGACTGGACCTGGACTAAACCAGGACTGGACCAGGTCTAGACCTGGACTAAGCCAGGATTAAACTACCACGTGCCGCTCTTTGCTGGTTTCGTGCGGCTGGTTTGTGGCTTGGGCTCCAGAGGACGCGGTCCGGGCGCCGCGGTTCTATCTCGTGCTCGCAGCCCCTGTGCCGGTCGAGCAGACCAGGACTAGGGGTGCTCCTCACACGATGCGTGCTCCTCGCGCGGTGCGTGCTCCTCGCGTGGTGCGTGCTCCTCGCGCGGTGCCGTGCTCCTCGCTCCTCACGCGGTGTCGTGCTCCTCGCTCCTCACGCGGTGTCGTGCTCCTTGCTCCTCACGCGGTGCCGTGCTCCTCGCTCCTCGCGCGGAGCGTGGTCCTCACGCGGTGCGTTCATGTCTCCGCGCTGCTTCCGGAGTCGTGTCTCCCCCCCACGCTTCACTATTTAATACATTTTGTTGAAAATCTTGCGTGTTCGGCGCTAGAGCTAAGAGGCCGAGAAAGGTGCTTTTTGAGCGGGGATAACAGCGGGGCATCTGAGCGCGCATTATTCAAATTTTTGAGATTACGCGTTTCATAACTTGAATTTTCTTTTGTATCTAGAGACCAAAATTTAACGTGAAGGCATTTCTTAACTTGGATTTTTCGTATGTAGGGTCTTTCGTAAGGTGAGGTACCACTGTATTGGTATTGGTCGATATCGGTATAGATTCCCTAAAAATCAAAATAGGAGAGCATGTAATTTTACCAACGCATACAAACATGCATACCGTATTTTCCAGATTATAAGTTGCAGTTTTTTTCATAGTTTGGCCAGGGATGCGACTTATACTCTGGAGCGACTTATATGTGAAATTATTAACACATTATTATATAATTTAACATATTATTTTCACACTAAACCGCAAGAGGGCGCTCTAGGCCTGTGGATTGAAGATTTAATTGGCTTTAGTGATTTGGAGTGACACTGATGGTTTGGTAAACTTGTTAGCATGTTCTTTATGCTATAGTCCTGTTTTTTTTTTTTTTTTTTTTTTTTTTTTCCCCCTGGGAAAATGTGGCTAGCACTCATGCTTCACAGCAAGAAGGTTCAGGTTGCCCGGGCCTTTCTGTGTGGAGACTGCATGTTCTCCCCGTGTTTGGGTGGGTTTCCTCCGGGTACTCCGGTTTCCCCCATCAACCTAAACATGCGCCATAGGTAAAATCCTCCAGCTTAGGTCCTGACCAAAGCATAAATAACAAAACAAAATTATGGGGATGGTCCCCGGGTCAAATATAGAAACAACTTCTCCTGTGCGAGATCAATAAAGGTCAATCTTCTAATCCTTGACCACTGTAAGGCGCTTTGTGCTACAATTTTGTATGAAAAGCGCCTTTTAAATATTTGATTGATTGATTGATTGATTGATAGTTATCTGAATAACTCTTAATATGTTACATTAACATACCAGGCACGTTCTCAGTTCGTTCTTTTTGCGTGTAACGTTAGCACACTTATTCAGCCTGTTGTTCTCTATTCTATTTTTATTTTAAATTGCCTTTCAAGATGACATGTCTGTTTTTGGTGTTGGATTTTATCAAATAAATTTCCCCAAAAAAGTGCGACTTATATATGTGTTTTCCTTCTTTATTATGCATTTTATACTCCGGATCGACTCATAATCCGGAAACTACAAACCGGCAAACATTCCTGATATGTTTAATTTCTTTTTTATAACATTTACAAAAGTGAATTTGTGATCTTTAGATATACTTAGGATATATTTGTGGGCTAAATATTGATATCGGTATCGGTCCAACCCTACCTGGATTGTTGTTGTTGTTGTTTGATTGAAGTTTTTATTTATTTATTTTTCACACTATAAACATCTGCAATTGAATAAATACAAGTTTATTGCCATAGTGTACACCCCCCCCCCAAAAAAAAAATGTCCACAGTGCACCTTTAATATTGATAGGTACGTTCTCACAATACAAACATTTCACAATTTCACACTTACATAGTTCTTTTTTTCTTTTACTATGGTTAAAGCTAGATATTTAATGCCAATTTTAAATAAGAATACTCCCTCGATATTCTCCATAAGGTAATTACAAACTTTGTACAGGGGGTCCTCGGGTTACGACGTTGATCCGTTCTTAAGACGCGTCGTAACACGAATTTCGTCGTAAGTCGGATTTTGCCTTTGATCTTCCAACCAAAGCACCAATAACCTTTCCATCTCAATAATTAGACCACTACGCTGCTTGGTTATCACTGCCGCTTTCATAGGAGCAGATCAGAGTCCACATCAGGTACTTCCGCCCACATTGGGCACGCACACAAGGCCGTCTTCTTCTCCCTACAACCACAACAGAGCGTATTCTTCCGCCGTGCGCCGTTCACGTTTGTTTACATCTCTTACCATGCTAAACCGTGTAAGACGGAATGACGCGTAATATATATATATATTTTTTAATGGGGGCGCGTTCGTAACCACGAAACGTCGTAAACCGAGACCGTCGTAACCCGAGGACCCCCTGTATACAGTTTTTGTTCTTAAGTGATACGCCTTTAATTCTACTTTTAAGATTGTTTACTATTTGGGTATTGATTTTTCTTGTACAAACCTATTATAAAGATACATGAGATCCCCTCTGGTTTGCTGATGTGTCCATTTATAGTTTGGTATGTGAATGTTTGGCCTCTTGTTTTTAAGAGACAGAGAGAGAGAGAGGAACGAGAGACAAAAAGTATGAGAGAGGCTGAGTTGTTGTGGTATGACATATTAGAACATGAGGACCACCAGCAGAGAGGCTACTGGGAAGTCTGTTTCAGTTTTACATGTAAACTATCTACAGTATAACCTATAAGAAAAGCAAATACAAAATCCATTTAAATGTTGAGCATGACCACCACAAATCATCTTTTGTCAACAGTCGAGTCAGTCCACAGAATATTCTTTTTATCTCTGCTGTTTCTGTCTACGGAACTGTGTCACACTTAAGGCCCCAGTATTTTCCTTTTGGTTGTGTTTGTTTTGTTTGTTGGTTTGTCGTCACTTTGGCTATAACTTTCCACAGTATAGCATAAAACTATAGAATGTATACATAAATGGACACAGCTAACCAGTATTGTATAAAGTACTGGAAAATCAAACTCAAGTAAAAGTACAGGTACCCCTCCCAAAAATTACTTTGGTAAAAGCCGAAGTCACTGACTGAAATGTTACTTGAGTAAAAGTCTTAAAGTATCTGGAACTTCTTGTACTTAAGTATGACAAGTAATGTAAAAATAAATGTACACAAGTAATGTAATTAAAAGTACAAGTAAAAGTATCAAGCAAAGGCAGTCTGAATTTACCTTTGTTTGTTTTTTTTAAATAACAGTGCTGAAAATAAGGAAGGAGTGTTTTTGGAGGAAGAGGGTTTTTTTTGCAATTGGGCCCTTAATTCTACTGTAAAACACCATGTTGGGCTCACCCATGGTAGTTTTGTGTCATATGGAGCACTGTCGAAGATATTGGGTTTGGTGATATCCATGAAACGCCGTCCTATGAGCAAGTAAATGCAGGCACAAAATACATTATTTATAATTCCATCAGGGATGTTGATTGATTAAACTAGCTGCATGAAACCAACAGGTGTAGGCTGATTGTCATGTGCAAATAGCGAACAAGCCCAGGCACGTCCTGACTTCCTGCAGTCAGTAGAGTTTTTTTTTGTAACGAGTAACTAAACAGCACGTTGAAAATGTATCTGAGTAAAAGTATGCAATTAAATTCGGAAATGTAGTGAAATAAAAGTAAAAGTTATCATTTTTTTTAAAACTCAAGTAAAGTACAAAGTCTCCCAAAATGTACTTAAGTACAGTAGTGAAGTATTATTACTTCGTTACTATACACCACTGCAGCTAACCCGCTAGCTGCTGTGTTCCAAACGGGAAGTGAGCATGGGCACGTTTCTGGCTCCAGTTCACTTTGTATTGAAAAAGCGTCGCCCCTCTCTCTATAACTGCTATCAGGCTCCTCATTTTGGTCTTAAAATGTTCGTATTAACCCGCTCTACATGATTCTGGTGATTTTATTTTGCTATTTTGTCCATAAATCAATTCCTATCCCTAATATGGAATTCAGCTCCAAATTTGCCCCATCGCTGCTAGCCTCGGTGAGCTACATTTGTCTGCAGCTCACCTGCAGTCTGTGGTCACACTTAAAGCCCCAGTATGCCACTTTTTATCCAAAAATAATTAAATAAACGCTTCTGATTGTTTGTTTGTTTTTTCTTTTTAATTTTGCTTGTGTTTATTCCACTTATCCAGCTTGTTTCCATGGAAATGTTGCTCCTTTGGCTATAATTTTCCACAGTATGACATAAATAGATGTTTGTATTAACCCACTCTAAGTGATCCTTTATTTCATTCCTAAATCAATTCCTATTCCTAATCTGGAACTCTCCAAATTCGCTCCATAACTGCTAGCCTCAATGACCTTAATTTGACTGGAGCTGAACACTATGGCTGACGTCACACTCCCTTAGCCCACTTCTTTACAAAGTCTACGGATCAAATGTATCCATCTCCGTGGGGAATGTTCAGTATGGTTTTACCTTTCTATTTCCATGCAAACCGCACAATGAGGTTTTTCTGATGTGTGGCCTGACCGGAGATTTAGCATAGAAGTACGTTTGGACATCACAAAAGACTTGCCTACGGTGACTTTAGGGTCTCTCGTACTCCCCTGCGGTCTCAGTGCCTCACTAACGCAGAATCCTCTCTCTCAAACCTCTTAGCCTCCGAATCTGGCACTGATCCAGCCTAATTTCAGAGGATGTGCACAAGGAAATAATTGACTTCCTCAGTGTTTTACATTTTGCGCAGGGCCTCAGAGATCACGGACCGAGGCAGGTGGCTAAATTAGCATATCGTCGCAAATGAGGAGCCAGCTAAAGTCTGGGAAAGCCTACATTACCGGCGCGTTGGTGCCCGGAAAGCCTCTGCGGGGGTGATGACGGATGGAGTAGTGAGGCAGTCCTTTGAGGCTCAAACAGAGTGTCTTTGGCCCCGGAGCAGCTGACGGATCCTGGTATTAGAGTGTGCTCCGAGCCAGTCTCTCCATCCTCTTGAGAATGAGGGAATAGCAGGGTAACTGGTTTCGTTTTTAAATACAGAGGGGGGAAAACGAGCATAATCAACAGCTTTATTAATCCCAAAAGGGTGATTTGGTTTGCAGATCTCTGGTTGTGGATTAATGATATTGTGTACATACAAAATACAGGCAGATCTTTTGCTTCAGAGGACACATTAGCAAGATTGCTACACATAGTTTGAGTCTATTGGGTGTTTTTTGTTTCGTAGGTGTCATTTTGAGGACTTAGGATTCAATTGTTCTCCACTATGGCAATAAATAAATATTAAAAGGTTGAAATCTTGCTATATGTCAGCTATGTCAGGGGTCGGCAACCTTTACCACTCAAAGAGCCATTTGGACCCGTTTCACACAGTAAAGAAAACACTGGGAGCCGCAAAACCCTTTTGAAATTTAAAATGAAATAACACTGCATATAACATTTTTTAACATCTTTGTGCCATAGAATTACATTTTGGAAATGAACAAACTAAAATAAAATATATTTTAATTAAATACAGTGGTTCCTCGCTGTTTCTCAGATTTTTTTTATAGTGTATCAATACGCATTGTGTTCTGCATCCTGATTGGCTAAAGGACTGTAGACCTTTGCCGATTCGTCAGTCATTCTCCTCCGTGTCTCCTGTACAGTAGCTACAGAATGCGTTCAGTTTGCCAAATTTATTTAAACGTGATCACGAACAGTGTGACTCTGAAGCAGTGAGGACTGGGCGGTCTGGCATTTGGGCACTTGCCAGAAGGGCCACGGCCGAGCGTCTCACCTGGGGCTGGTCGCACCGGTCATGCTGTTCTATTACGGATTTGACCACGAGTGCAGGTGCACATGTCCGAGCACACACTTCTCTGGGTGGTCAATGCGCGTCGGGAAATAGCGGCGGTGTTTCCGCAGAACGAACCTGGAGTCCAGGCGGTGGAACCAGTCCTGAGAACGCACGGAAGCGTTCTCACTACAACAAAACCCGCAACAGCGCAGCAGCGCCTCGGTCAGAGGAACTGTGAAATACACACATATTTATACAAGCAATATAAAGCTGATTACTTCACGGATTTAGCCTATCGCAGGTTATTTTTACAATGTAACCCCGCGTTAAATGAGGAACCAATGTACTGAGCCGCATCAGAGGGACCAAAGAGCCACATGCGGCTCTGGAGCTCTGGTCTGGAATGTTTCACAGTATGGTATTATACCTTTCTATCTTTATGGAGACCAAGCCAGACCAATTTACAGGTCAGATCTGTGGAGAGGCGACCCTGCTCACAGTCAGAATGCCTGTTTTTCTAGTATTTTTTTATGTTTATCTAGGACCCCCCAACCAAAAATTTATAGTGCACCCTAAAAACAATGTCTTTGAACTCTTAATATTAGAGAAGTCTATTAGAAGTCTATGGGGGAAAATAATGGAAAATTTACTTCCAGGACTGTAGCAGGCAGTCACTGTTGAGCTCCATAGGTTGCATTTACAATATTCTAATTTTAGATGGAGGGTAGTTCTCCATGTGCTATAGGGGAGATTTAGTGTTTTCAATTATCACGTTTTTGAGGTTGAACAATGGCATCACTTTTTAAAGCTATTTTGAGAAAATATATATAATAAAAATTAAATATTAAAAAACAGAGAAAACTGTGTACCAGTTTTTGTTTAACTGCAAATGATTGCGAATGCAGTTTCAATCACAGGTGGTACCAAAGAGGGAAGCGTATCGATTCTTTGGTCACGATACTAACTTACAATATCGACTTATGGTTCAATATATGAAAGCTGGGACAATATATTTTGTGGTTCAGTATTTATCGTGTGTACATTTTCTTTGCATTAGTGGAGATAAATCATTTCTATGGCTGTTTATTAGTTTATTATGGTATTCATTTATTGCAGTTCAGGCCTTCTAATGATACTGTATATTTGTTATCGTGACAGCTAGTGTTAGTTGCTTGATTTCCCCTTCACAGTGTATAGCGGGTTCAAACATTCACTTTCAAACAGTTTTCTATACTAAATACAAATAAATATGAATTCTTCTTCAAATCGACTAACGCATGTATTTGTTTGTGTTTCCAGCATCGTACTTTGGGGACAGTTACTGCGTGCTGAAGCCGTTCCAGGACATCTCCACATTTGAGCTGTCTCTGGTGATGAAGACGAGCAGGAGGAGTGGGCTTCTGCTCCTCGCCGCTGGGACTGATGACTACTTGTTCCTTGAGCTGCAGAATGGGAAAGTGCAGGTGGGTACTTCATAGGACTTTTATTGGCTTTATTTAAATGTGCACTGTAGTCAAATGATGTGTCACTGTAGGAAAGAAGGATAAGAAAATAATAATAATAATAATAATAATAATAATAATAATAATAATAAATTAATTAATGTAAATACTACTACTACTACTACTACTACTAATAATAATAATAATAATAATAATAATAATAATAAATATAGCCGCAAGATGATGATCGGCCCTCGCTTTTAATGTCCCACTTGTCTAGATGATCCAGCACAATTCTGGTGAGTCTGGGTCAAAAACCCTAAGAGGAGTTCGTTAAAATACGAACACAAGAAAATCCGCGCTCGGTGCCAGGTCAAAGTTAAAGATCAAAGCTCAAAGTCAAAGCTTGAGGTCACGTGCTCCAATATGGCCGACTTCCTGTTAGTCGCCTAGCAACCGCGTGTATCGGGAATAGCCATAGGTGCAAAGTATTTTGATTTTCCAGGTGGCGCTGTCGAGCCATTTTTTTTAGATTTTTTAAATACAGATTATTTGTAAATTCCTTTTTTGGCATTCTTGAATTTTGTGCAAAATTTCGTGAATTTTCGTCGGTGGGAAGTACCCGAAACCTGAAAAAAGAGGTTAGAAAAATAATAAGAAGAAGAAAAAGAAAAACCAGAACAATAACAATAGGCCCTACGCTTTAGCGCTCGGACCTAATAATAATAATAATATTAATAATAATAATAAATATAGCTGCAAGCAGCAATGTGGGGGGCCAAGCACCGTTTGACAGGGTCTAACAAGGTCTGACAGGATCTAACAGTCTGACAGGGTCTGACAGGGTCAGGGTCTAACCCTGTCAGAACAGACACATCAAAGACAGATCAAAGGTTGCTAGGTGCGTTGCTAGGCAATTGACAAATTTCTGCAACTTTGACCTGCTGGTGCCACTAGACGGTTGGAGCTGGGGACCTATAAATTGCTGTGGGTAATGAGGAGACTGGCAGGAATGTGCATGCCAAATTTCACAACTTTTTACCAGACGGTTCTAGGGGCTGCCATAGACTTCCTATAGGAGGAGAATAATAATAATAATAAGAAGAATCTTGAGACCAGAACATCAAAGGAAAGATCAAAGGGTTACTAGGCAACTTGCCTAGGCAACGGAAAGCAATTCCTATAGGGTGCCCAGCTATAGGGCACCTTCGGTGCTGGGCCCCCTAATAAATGAAAAATAAATAAATAAAATTGAAAAGTGTTTTAAAAACATATATTTTTTTATGTTTTTACTCATTATATTTATTTATTATTTATGTATAATTTTACATGTATGTATTTATTTATTTATTTAATAATCTTTCCTTCCTACAGTGGTTAATGTAACTTTTGTGGTGGGGCTGCTGCTTGTCTCCATGGAGATGATTGCTTTGCCTGGAACTTTGTCACGAAACTTATTTATCTCCATGGAGACAAGGCATGTTGTGCACTATCATGTCAAGTTACAGGCCAGATCTGTAGAGAGGGGAGCCCTCTCACAGCGTTAATGCACGTTTATTAGCACCAAAACATCTGTAATAAATGCAACACAAGTTTGATGCCATACTGTGGAACATTCCAGGCAAAAGAATAACATCTCCATGGAGACGAGCAGCAACCCCACCACAGAAGTTACACAGATAGTGTTGTATTTTTCTTTTACCTTTATTAAATTCAGTCATCCATATGAAACTTCTCAGGTATAGCAATTAATATTTGAACTATACTACAACATGCAACATTCTAATGAAAATCCCTTTGTGTCATAAAAGAATGGGGGCAGAGGAAAATAAAATGGACTCACTTGCTCATGTGTATTGCAGGCTATTGAGTCAAATGATTAATATGTATGCTAATTTAGAGCTAATGCCAATTGATCTCATTTTTACATAACCCTATTGATGTCGGTACATTGATTAGCTGTGTGTTGATGGCTGTTAATTACATGGAATGGTGAGGTGTGTAAATAAGGATTGCTTAAAGGAAAATTAACGTTTTTTTTAACAACAATTCTTTCGGCAATAAAACAAGTAGTTTTACTCACCCATAGCAGTTTGCTGTCAATTGGAGCAGTATCGCAAAACTTATGTTGAGCCGTTCTGTTCTACTAATGATCCCGTATCCGTTAGCGTGAGTGCTCGGGGCTCTGATTTGCGATCTCCAAATAACACAAACTTTAGCACTTTTCAAATCACAGAAGATCGCTGTGTCAGGGTAGACTTTTAGTAGATTCCAAAATGGCCTGAAACCCGATATCGCAACAGAAAAGTAAAGTTCAGAGCGGTGTTAGCTTCTTTCAGACTAGCTGTGTTTACAAAACAGCTGAGTTCACGCATGCGCACTGTCCTCTCTGATGACGTCATCAAATGAAACTATAGCTGGATATCGGGTTTCAGGCCGTTTTGGAATCCACTAAAAGTCTACCCTGACACAGCGATCTTCTGTGATTTGAAAAGTGCTAAAGTTTGTGTTATTTGGACACCGCAAAGTAATGCCCCGAGCACTCACGCTAACGGATACGGGATCACTAGTAGAACAGAACGGCTCAACATAAGTTCTGCGATACTGCTCCAATTGACAGCAAACTGCTATGGGTGAGTAAAACTACTTGTTTTATTGCCGAAAGAAGCCTCAGATTGTAAAAAAATGTTAATTTTCCTTTAAGTAATTAATATGAATATATTTTAAATAAAAAGAAAAAACATAGCATCAACATAAACTTGATTACAATTCTGTATTACTTTTTGTTGCATTAGTCATCTACAAAAGGAAGCTAAATATTTCATTGCTTTAACATAAAAATGTAGTCGTAGTAGTAGTAAACCTGCTTGTCTCCATGGGGACATTATTGCTTTCCCTGGAATATGGCATTAAACTTTCTATCTGTTATTCAGTCAATTAGTGACATGTTTTTGTGTCTAAGAAATACCTTGAAAAGAAATGCATTCTTACTGTGGGTTGGGGTGCCTCTTCACAGATCTGACTCTAAGGAGATAGATGACACTAAAATAAATACATAAAAATAAATAAATAAAAATAATACATAACAATAAAAAATACTAAAATAAATAAAAATAAATAAATAAAAATAAATAAAAGTACATAAATAAATACAAAATAAATAATACATAAAAATAATTTAAAAAATACTAAAATAAATAAACAAAATAAATTAAAATAAATACCAAATAAATAACACATAAAAAGTTACTAAAATAAGTAAATAAATAAGAAATTAAAAGGGAGACCAAAAACTATTTGACATGACTGTAGAAGCTTGTCAGAGCTTCTACAGTGACAATCTTGTCATCAAAAAAAAAAAGTGTTTTTGTTAGGTTGTTAACTTCACATTGCCTGGAAGAATCCATGACTCATCGCTGTACCAGCGAGTGAGTCTGGTAACGCTTGATCCACAGAATGCGCTGCAGTTGCGCGTAGACAGACAGCTAAGTGAACCAATCAGAGATTGCGCCATCTTGATTCAAAACTGAGGCGGAACTTCCGCTGCCTAAGAGTGACTTTGCGGGCAAAGGCGGGTGCACTGACGTCACCATCTTTGAACGAATCAGAATCGCGGAGTCGGTTTGGAACCGGAGGAGCGAGAGTGGATGGAGAGTGTCCAAATGGTATCGCGCTGTATAGGAAATACAGAGAGATATCATTTGGCTGGCCAGGTAAAACTTCACATGGATTTAACACCAAAATGTCCCTGACGTCCATTACAGAGGACATGTTACATTATGAATGCAAATAAAATGTACAAAATGTAAATGCTGAGGTGTTTACATTTACCCCCAAATAGAAAATTAAAATAATAATAATAATAATAATAATAATAATAATAATAATAATAATAATAATTCAGATACACTTTTTTCTTCAGGTCCCAGGATATTGTAGAACAGTAGTAGTAGTAGTAGTAGTAGTAGTAGTAGTAGTAGTAGTAGTAGTAGTAGTGACATCAAAATGTCAAAAAACAATAAACAATTTTCATCAGTAATAATACATATACAAATTCTGTACCTATTGTAGAAACCTTCAGTTATCATATTTAAACCTTTATTTATTTTTTAAATGTATTTGAAAAGTGTGTAACTGCTGGCTTTCAAATCATAACAATATTTAATACAGATATGGGGCAGGTAAAAATAATCAAAAATGATCACTACAACATTTGTGAATTAACCTTTTGAAAAAAATACAATGTAATCGGTAACACTTTAGGGACCACAGTTTAGGGACCACATTTTAATAGCTAGCTAATAGTAAAATGTGTAATAAGTGCCTACACCTACTTTTAATGCATTTTTGTCTAAGGCCGTATTTTGCAAGTATATATATACTCAACAAAAATATAAACGCAACACTTTTGTTTTTGCTCCCATTTTTCATGAGATGGACTTAAAGATCTAAAATTCATCTAAAATTCATTCCAGATACACAATATTACCATTTCTCTCAAACATTGTTCACAAATCTGTCTAAATGTGTGATAGTGAGCACTTCTGCTTTGCTGAGATAATCCATCCCACCTCACAGGTGTGCCACATCAAGATGCTGATCTGACATCATGATTATTGCACAGGTGTGCCTTATACTGCCCACAATAAAAGGCCACCCTGAAATGTGCATTTTTTTTTTTTTTTTTGCTTTATTGGGGGTCTGGGGACTCAGAACCAGTCAGTATCTGGTGTGACCACCATTTGCCTCATGCAGTGCAACACATCTTCGCATAGAGTTTATCAGATTGTCAGTTGTCGCCTGTGGAATGTTGGTCCACTCCTCTTCAATGGCTGTGCGAAGTTGCTGGATATTAGTGGGAGCTGGTACACGCTGTCGTATACGCCGCTCAAGCACATCCCAAACATGCTCAATGGGTGACATGTCCGGTGAGTATGCTGGCCATGCAAGAACTGGGACATTTTCAGCTTCCAAGAATTGTGTACAGATCCTTGCAACATGGGGCCGTGCATTATCTTGCTGAAACATGAGGTGATGTTCATGGATGTATGGCACAACAATGGGCCTCAGGATCTCATCACGGTATCTCTGTGCATTCAAAATGCCATCAATAAAATGCACCTGTGTTCTTCGTCCATAACAGATGCCTGCCCATACCATAACCCCACCACCACCATGGGCCACTCGATCCACAACATTGATATCAGCAAAGCGCTCACCCACACGACGCCACACACGCTGTCTGCCATCTGCCCTGAACAATGTAAACCGAGATTCATCCGTGAAGAGAACACCTCTCCAACGTGCCAGACGCCATCGAATGTGAGCATTTGCCCACTCAAGTCTGTTACGGCGACGATCTGGAGTCAGGTTAAGACCCCGAAGACGAGCATGCAGTTGAGCTTCCCTGAGACGGTTTCTGACAGTTTGTGTAGAAATTGTTTGGTTATGCAAACCAATTGTTTCAGCAGCTGTCCGAGTGGCTGGTCTCAGACGATCTTGGAGGTGAACCTGCTGGATGTGGAGGTCCTGGGCTGGTGTGGTTACACGTGGTCTGCGGTTGTGAGGCCGGTTGGATGTACTGCCATATTCTCTGAAACGCCTTTGGAGACGGCACGAGCAACAGATCTGGTTGACATTCCTGCTGTCAGCATGCCAATTGCACGCTCCCTCAATGCTTGTGACATATGTGGCATTTTGCTGTGAGACAAAACTGCACATTTCAGAGTGGCCTTTTATTGTGGGCAGTATAAGGTACACCTGTGCACTAATCATGATGTCAGATCAGCATCTTGATGTGGCACACCTGTGAGGTGGGATGGATTATCTCAGCAAAGCAGAAGTGCTCACTATCACACATTTAGACAGATTTGTGAACAATGTTTGAGAGAAATGGTAATATTGTGTATCTGGAATGAATTTTAGATCTTTAAGTCCATCTCATGAAAAATGGGAGCAAAAACAAAAGTGTTGCATTTATATTTTTGTTGAGTGTAGTTTTTGTACATACACTGATATAGTTTTTGTACATACACTGAACTCTTTATAAGCATGAAAGTGTTGAATATGAAGTGATGAATACCAACTAGTAATT
The DNA here is from genome assembly GCA_036785185.1 of Paratrypauchen microcephalus. Taxonomy (NCBI): domain Eukaryota; kingdom Metazoa; phylum Chordata; class Actinopteri; order Gobiiformes; family Gobiidae; genus Paratrypauchen; species Paratrypauchen microcephalus. The sequence goes on from JAVJIX010000074.1 coordinate 1,346,144, forward strand.
AAGTAACAGCTAATTAGCATACCAATTACCACTTAGTTAGCAACTAATAAACGGTCCCTAAACTAAAGTTTCACCATATAATCAATAGAGGAAACTAGCTCTGGGAGTATGATATCGTCACATTCTCTGAAATCTGAAAACCACCAATAGAAATTATGATTTGACTAGTCGACCAATCAAAATCTTACTTTGCTGAGTAGTCGAGAAATAAATTATCGTTAGTCGCATCTCTATCGACAATTGAATCCATATTTTTCTTTCCGTTTAGGTCCGAATGAACTTGGGCGCGGGGGAGGTGACCCTGTCTTCATCTTCTGGGGTCCAACTCAACAACCTCTTGGACCATAAGATCTCCTTGAGCCTGACCGAAGACACTCTCACCATGACCATAGATGACAGCTTTTCTACCTACGTCCCCGTATCCACAGATGGAGAGGAGCTCAACATTGACATCGGCGTTTGGCTCGGAGGCACCGGAAACCTGGACGCTTCCTACCTTAGTAACGCCATCCCGCCTTTCCGTGGATGCATGTCCGACGTCCGATTCGAATCTCATCAGTTTGACATCCTCAGCAATGCATTCAAAGAGTGCCATGATACTAAAGATTCCTGCAGTGGCGAGTTTGAGGCAGCAGATGGTGAGACGACTAGTCTTAGCACGCCGCAATCGTTCATATCTTTCCCGACTTGGAGCAAAGCAACGGGAGGAGCAAGGACACTTGAATTTCTAATGAAAACTACAATTGAAGATGCATTACTAGCGTTCCATCCAGGTTTAGACAGTGATTTCATTGCGGTTGGAGTTATGGGGGGGGTTATAAAAGGCGTGATCGACTTGGATAGTGGTATGGAAGTAATTGAGAATACTCTTGTCCAAGTAGATGATGACCAGTGGCACAGGGTTAAAATTCTAATCGGTGAAAAATCATTTGAAATTCACGTGGATAGCCAAGTCAAATCCCTTCCGCTTGATTCTTCCCAAAAACTGGATTTGGTTGGTAATCTTTATTTGGGAGGAATTCAAGAAAAAATGAAAGAAGTATTTCGTGACAGCGGATCTTTGAGTAGAGCAGAGGAGGAGATCACTGCTGAATCATTCATAGGTTGCTTGGGGGAAATCAAAGTCAACAATAAGGACAGAAGCCTGCAGGATGCACTGGTGACCAAAGACATACACGTGAAATGTGAAGGGGACGAATATGATTACTCTAGTTATGACGATGAAGAAACAGCCACAACTGCCCCACCTGTTTTTACTCACTATTACGAAACTGAGTTATCCGAACAACATTGCTTCCCAAATAAAGACACTCCGGATATTTTCAAAAACGTGACTAAACTACTTGATGTCACCCCTCTTCTTGTCCCTGAAGGAGGAGAGGTTTTAATCGGCATCAAAAACCTACTCCCAACTTTTGACCTTAGCAGAGCGGGCATGCAAAAATCTCAAATCACTGTCACACAAAAAATTGACCCCTTTTACGGGCTGGTTGATATCAATACAAACAATAGACGCTTTAAGAAATTCACTTTGCAAGATTTGGTTGATAAGAAAATTAAGTACATGCATGATGGCAATGAAAGGCACGCTGATCAAATCCATATTGAAGTAGTGGCGCAAGGTATTGACAACTTGCCAGAGTGTTTAAAATCTGCTCAAAGTTACTTACTACCTGTTGAAATAATCCCAGTCAATGACATACCACAATTTAGCGGAGGTGAAATTACCATTACGGAAAAGGGAAGAACGCGACTGAATCCGGGCCTTATCAGAATCTTGGAATCGGACACTCGTTGCAATGGGTTAGTGGTAACAGTGACATCGGAGCCTCCATTTGAAGTTGGTTACCTTGAAAATGACAAACAACCTGGCAACCCCATCACAGAATTCACTTGCAGAGAGTTAAAAGATGGAAATATCTACTTTGTACACAAGGGAGGAGACAGCAATAGTGAAATTACATTAGAAGTATCCGACGGGCAATCTGAAAGTCATTCTACAACTTTCAATCTTGTTGCTACTCGTCCACATATGACTATTGTAACGAATACCGGGCTGCATTTGACCCAAGGAGGCAACTCATCTATAGGAATTCAAAACTTAGCTCTGCTCTCCAATCCTCGCAATGGAGATATTCTTTTTAATGTTACCCAGCCATTGCTATACGGTCAACTCCACGTTATGACAGATTACGGTGTTTACAAACAAGTTTCCAGCTTTCACCAATCCGATCTCGAACAAGAGCGACTCAAATACTTCAGCACTGATTCAACTGATCAGGAAGCTGTTGTCATAGAAAGGATACAATTCAATGCCCATTTGGGACAGTACACTCTTTGGAATAATACTTTTATGGTAAACATCGCACCAGCACAAGTTAAGGTATCCAATTTAGTTCCGCTTGAAGTCTATGGTGGAGAGATGAAAATGATCAAGCAAGCGCAACTTTTCGCAGTGGTCAAAGATCAGGATGCTAATCCAGAAATGTTAAAATACATTCTAGTTACTCCTCCAATGCTAGGTGTGCTGCAGTTGTTGGATACACAATTGGGCGAAGGAGATGTCTTCACTCAAAGGGACATTTTGGACAATACGCTAAGTTACAAAGTGCGTGTACAAAGAGCTGTGGACAATGTAGATTCATTTCAATTCAGAGTTGTATCACAAGATCAATACTCACCATTGTATACATATCCGATTAACATTATAGCAACTGCCGATGCTCCCGTTTTGACCAATGAAATGTTGACAGTTCTTCAAGGTGGGGAGGAAACCATTAACAAAAATTATCTTTGGGTGCACACGCCTGATATGGGCGATTTTGTGTACCAAATTACCCAAGGGCCAAAGTATGGTCGGATTATAAGAAATGCACCATCGGGAATGCCGAGATTCGATGGAGCAATTAGGATTTTTAGCAATGAAGATCTTGAACTTAATAGGTTGGTTTACAAACACGATGGATCCAAGACGACAAGTGATGAGTTTCAATTTTCCGCTTTCGACCAGGAAGCGCAAGGTTCCTATGACCACGAAACGATTAAAGGTGTTTTTAAGATTACAATTCAGACCAAAAATGAGCATGTTCCAGTCAGAGTGGTCGATAAAGTTTTAAATGTGGTTCGTCATGATCAGCGTCTCCTAACAACTGATGTCATTCAATTTAAGGATGACGATTCTGGTTTTAATGATTCCCAAATTGTCTATGCACGCGAAGGCATCTTGTCCGGCAATATTGTCTCAGCACTCAACCCTTCACAGCCACTTTTCAGATTCACGCAAGCTGATTTGAGAGACAAAAAAGTTTTATTCCTACACCACGGAGCAGACCAAGAACGATTCTCCCTTCAGGTGTCCGATGGCTTCCATAAAACTACTGCAATCCTTCAAATCCAAGCAGGAGACCCTTACCTACAACTTGTCAACAATACTATGATAGTTATTGATCACGGTGCAACCAAAACACTTAACACTACATTACTGAGTGCCGAAACCAATTTGGACATTACAGACAATAGCGAAATCACATTTAGTATCACTTCGGGCCCTCAAGATGGTAGAATAATTGTTAGTGGAATTGAGGCTTCGGAATTCACACAGGAAGACTTGAAGAAAGGCGTTGTTTCGTATGAACATAATTACGAAAGTCTACAGTCCAAAGATTCGTTTAGCTTTGTTGTCCAAGCAGAAGAGATGTCAGTGGAGGGAACGTTCAAAATTAAAATCTTCAAACAGGGATACAGGTCGGAGCCACAGGTGGTCAAGAACGAGGTGATTATCTCCTATGAGGGGGAGCATTCTGTCATCGACCAAGATCACCTCAAGGTAAGTTTAATTTTCATTACAGGTTGAATGTTGCTGAAATGTCCAAGGATGTGTCCAACTATGGGAAATATGTTTGTGACCCCATCAAATGGTGCACTGTGACACATGCTTGTCTCCATCCAGATGTTATTGTTTGCCTGGAATGTTCCTGAATATGGCTTTAAACATAATTACCTAGCATTTTCTAAACTACTGATGTTTTAATATTCAAAAATACCTGCATTCTTAATGTAATCAGGTTGCCTTTCCACAAATTTGACATGTAACTTGTCCTGGCAGCTTGTTTGCGTGGATAAAGGTACTTTTAATACCATGTGGAATATTGTAGACCAGGGGTGTCAAACATGTGGCCCTCCAAGACCTTTAATCTGGCCCTTGGCTGATTTTCAATTAAAATATTTTAATTATACTTAAATTTTCTATTAAATTATTGGTAATTTTCTCTTTCCAAACGCTCTTAAAGGACTATTGTTTTGACTGTTGAACATGACACCCTCATCAGCAAAATGTCAAAAATGAGAAAAGTGGACGCCGAGTGCAGGATTTTCCAAGAAAAATTGACTAATTCCTATTTATTCACAGAGGTGAATGGGAAACCTGTACGCTTGTGTTGAAATTGCATTTTTCTTTAAGTTTCAGGTTGTTCATAATATTATATTTAGTTGTTAGTTCATCAAATAAAAAAGACTTAGTAATAGATTTGTGTTTCTCTGCACAAATATTTGGACTTATTGCTATTTTTGGGGTATATTTGCCATGAGTTTTCTGATCCGGCCCCTTTGGGATCAAAGTAGGTTGCATACGGCCCCCGGACCAAAATGAGTTTGACACCCCTGTTGTAGACAAAGCACCTACCCACAAGTACAATTGGTGGTGTACCCTCCATCTCTCCTGTTAAGGTTAATGTATATTGTCTTGCACAAAATAGCAAAGATTTTATGTACGTCAATGAAAATTAAATTAGATAAATGTTGTTCCTTTGGCCATAATCTTCCAGGGTATGGCATAAAATTGATCTATCTCCATGGAGAGTGTTCCAAAGTATGGTTTTAATTTTCTATTTCCATGGTACAGGGATGAAAGTGGCCAATCATGAAAAAAGCGGAAAGACACGCGCCGCGTGTAGAAGCTTAATACGAGACATGTACTTTTGTTTCTGAATACGGGACAATTACATTTTTCAACGGACGGTTGGCAACCCTAAACACAATTATACATATATAATACACACCCAAAATTTCCAACGTATTTGGGAAAAAAAAAAAAAAAATTACCACGCGGCAAAAAAAAAGCGGAGATCCGCTAAAAAGCGGAACTCTTTCATCCCTGATGGTATCATTCAAAAACTGACCATATATTTAAAATTGGCTTGTCAAGATTTCAGTTGTGCAGTGAGAAGCTCTGAGCACGAAGTGAATGGGTATTACTGATAAACAACTTTAGTTGTTTTTGTTTTTGTTAATGTTAAAAATCAGAATCCACAACAAGGTATACGCATTCATTTTATACAAACAATACGTGTATCATTATTGGCACACAGATTTATCCCCTCTACTTTTAAGTTTACTTACTTTACTTTACTTTCCAACCAAACCAAACCAACACTTTCCCATGACTCACTGCAGCATCCAAACCTATTGTATAACCCAGTCTATGCACTCAGCGCCACATGAAAGCAGTGCTAAAAATGACTGCTCTGCCTCTGCTTATAATCTAGTTTATGTTCTAAATTATAGTGTATTACGATAGGAGCAGAGCAGTGCAAATCCCCTGGAGGACTTCCTGTACGTCATTTATTAGGCTGCTCCTCAATGTAAAAGCCATTAATGGTGTTTAGATAGTGGACTCATTAGTAACACATTGCATTATATTTTGCATTTAAAGTGATGAGTAAGAAAGCTTTATATTTACCCAATAAAGTCCAGGTCTGTCATTATATGAAAAAGTAATGCAAAAAAAAAAAGGCTTATGCAAAACAGTATTCAGCTTACTCCTATTAGAGCTCCTATATTACACAAAACAGATTCTTGTGAACTTCTAGCCATGTTATAATGTAGTTACTTTGTTAAAAATATACCCGCAATTGTGTTTTGTTTCATTCACTGGTGTATAAATGTGGTGAGAGCTTTGACGGTAGAAAAGCACTACAGAGACCAAGAATCATAAATTTAATTATGACCCAAAAGTTAATGGTTTGATTTATTTAATCTCACCTAGTTTTGCTTCTATGACAGTTTCGATATTAAAAAATAAAAAGTCAAAACTGTGACAAATCTACATTTTAATTAGCCTGAATGAAGACTTGTTTCACTATCCAAAATCTTTTCTGAGCTCTTAACGATACACAGTTTGCATTTTGGCTGGATTGTTGCATCACAGGACTTGGACTTTTCCTACGCAGTTTTAAAGGAGAATTAACTTTTTTTTTTTTTTACAATCTGAGCCTTATTTCGGTAATAAAACAAGTTGTTTTACTCACCATAGCACTTTGGTGTCATTTGGAGCACTTCCGGAGATGTTTTAGATTAGCGATAGCTGTAGTGCTAATATATGGCCCGAGCGGTCTCCAAATAACACAAACTTTAGCACTTTTCAAATCACAGAAGCTCCATGTCAAAGCTTGATGTCAAAAGTGGCCTGTAATCCGAGATTTATCCATAGTTTCGAGTAGATGAGGACGCTAGAGCGCATGTGCGGAGTCACATCTTATTTCACTCTCAGCTCCCGAGACCCAAACATGAAACGCAAAGATGTAAATTATGGATAAATCTCGGATTACAGGCCACTTTTGACTCAAACGAAAGTGTAGACTAAGATATCGAGCTTCTATGATTTGAAAAGTGCTAAAGTTTGTGTTATTTGGAGACCGCTCGGGGCAAATATTAGCGCTACGGCTATCGCTAATCTAAAACATCTCTGGAAGTGCTCCATATGACGCCAAAGTGCTATGGGTGAGTAAAACAACTTGTTTTATTTCCGAAATAAGGTTCAGATTGTAAAAAAAAACATTAATTCTCAAAGGTCTCAGTGCAGTTGTAAAAAACAAACAGGAGGACTGGTCAGGTAGGGTCAGCAGTATGAAGAGGGGAACATCCCTCTGGACAAAAGTGTCCCTCCTCTGTGTCCAGCAGCCTGGGCATCACAGGAGAATAATTACGTTAGGGGTAAGGGTATTAATTTAGTTGTCTTGTCACTAAGCCTGAATCATTCTTAATAAACTATTTGTGCATTTCAAATTAAATCTTTGTCCATGCTTTATTAGGACTATAAAATGGCCCATATTAAGCTATAATCTGATCTTAATAATGCTGTTTCCTCATCACAAACATATCTGGAGTTGTGTTTTGTTTCATTCCCACTAAACTCCATACAGTTTCACTAGAATCATTTGGATGATTTCAGCCGTGGAATTGCCCATTTCTGCTGAACTAAAGCTAAAAGATAGGTGTTAATTTGAAAACTGCCACTCAGACTACTCAAACATGTGGGAATGAAACAAAACACATCTTCAGGTCTGTTTTTGAGGAGGTAACAACATTCTAACATGACTTAAACCTCACAAGAGTCAACTTTGTGTAATATGGGACTTTTAAAAGTGTAGTTATTATAAAAGCTTACTGAAAGTTGCTGTCACTGAGCCCCTGTGTTCTTCTAAACCTCTTACCCCTGCATGTGCTGTGTTTGTAGGTGGAGCAGGCAGACATCCTCCCCTCAGAGATGGTGTTCACAGTGAAAGAACCTCCTCGTCTTGGACATGTGGTGAAGAACATCTCAGACGGATCAGAGCCCCCCATGTTCGACTACATCCACTCTTTTACCCAGAACGACATCGACCTGGGACGCATCCTCTACGTGTCTGCTTCTATACAGGTCTGTGTGGACAGTGTGTTCTACTTACTGGCATTTAAACAGCACTAAACTTGTAGTTTAAAAAAGACATTTAATTGACCATGTTATAGCTGTTTCCCCCTCTCATTTACCTGCTCGAAGTTGTATTTAGAGTAGTAGCTTGGAAGAAGCAGCTTGGATGAGCTGCGAAACGTATTCGACCAAATAAACTTTTCTCCAGTTGATAAATTGAATTTCTCCTTTTGCCGTGGATTCTACCTGGATGACTGACACATTTAGAATGATTGAAAATTCCTGTTTTCTCCTATACATGGCCACTGCTGTTCATGTTCTTTGTTATTTTCAAGGACAGGGCCATTAGCAAGATCCAGCAGTCCAGCATTTTGTTGTGATGGCATTTACTGCAACTTACTGTAGAGAGGCAGGCAGAAATCAGCTCGCCAGTTTACTAGATTTCACCGTGATGAAACTAAAGACATGCCGACTAAGGGTATCATGATGGAGTATATTTTAAAAAAATGTTAATCATTTAAAACACACAATTTTGCTATTGTCTCGGGAGACAGTCCCTATTACTTTCTGTTAGAATGTAGGAGGTTCTGGAACCACAAGTGATTAGTTACCCACCCATGGAAGTAAGTGGTCTGGATGATGATGATGGTGTCCTATTGGTTTCAGTGGCTGTGCTCATTTGCATTTGAGGCCAATTCATTGGTTTTAAAGGTCCCATGGCATGAAATTTTCACTTTCTGAGGTTTTTGAATGTTAATGGTGATCCCTACTCACTAACCAATTATAGACCAATAAGCATATTGCCCATAGTGTCTAAAGTTGCTGAAAAACTAGTATCAGAACAGATCATCAGCCACCTCAACACCACTTCATTTGCTTTGCACCCAATGCAGTTTGGATTTAGAGCTAACCACTTCTTCACAGAGAATATCCGTCAGTTGTTGGACAAGGGTGGTGTTGTAGGGGCAGTCTTCCTAGATCTGAAAAAAGCATTCGACACAGTTAATCATAACACCCTGTTAAACAAGTTAACATTTCAACTTCTCCGTTAACACAATAAAGTGGATTTAGGCATATTTAACTGGCCGCACTCAGCACGTTAGAATCCAGTCACATCAATCCTCCACCCTCAGTATTTCCACCGGTGTGCCACAAGGATCAATACTAGGTCCATTACTATTTTCTCTCTATATAAATGACCTTCCGACTGCTTGTTCTGATATCTCAGTTCAGATGTATGCTGATGATACTGTGCTTTATGTTCATGGCAACAACATCACACATGTCGCAGAAAAACTCACTCAAGCCATGGCCCATATCACTGATTGGGTACAGCATTCATGTTTACAGTTAAACACATCCAAAACTGCTGTTATGTTCTTCACCAAGTCCCCCTGTAAATCTACTGTTGATCCTGATGTCTTTGTGTCAGGCGAACGGCTTCAGGTGGTGAGAGAATACAAATATCTTGGTGTTCTCGACCCAAAACTTTCATTCAAGTCCCATGTCAAAACCATCAGTAACCGTATTAAATTCAACCTCAACAACTTTAGGCACATCAGACATCAAATGTCTATTAGAGCCACTAAAATGTTCATGCATTCCATGACAGTTAGACATACTGTCTAACTGTCTGGTCTCACACTACTATCACAGCCCTCAAACCTATTCACACTTTGTACAAACGCAACTTGAAGACTCTGGACTGTAAACCCCATTCATACCACTACTGTCCAATACTACAAAAACATAACCTACTCAGCTGGGAAAACATGATTAAATATGCTCACCTATGTCTGTTGTACAAAGTCATCCATGGTTTGTCTTCTCCTCCACTCAAACAGTTTATTAACACTCGGACCTCTGAACACAGCAGAACCAGAGGAGCAGCGAGAGGGGACTGTATCATCCCCCTCCGGAAAAGTCTGTTCAGTCAATCTACCTTTTCTGTTAGAGCTGCTCAGTACTGGAATGCCACTCCCACAACCATCAGAAACCTCAACACATACACTTCGTTTAAAGTACAGTTAAAACAATGGCTCATAGACAATCAGAGCTGTCAACATTAAGACATCCACCTCTCACTGCCCCCTGCTGGACACTGGCCTTTATTATTATTATTAAGTGATTAAGTGATTGAGTGAGTGAGAGTGAATATTTGTAATTGACCTGGTTATTGATTACGGGTGAATGTTTGTAATTGAGTTGTCTTAAGTAATGCACTTTTTAGAATGATGAATTTTAACTGAAGTAATGTACTTTTTAGAATCAGGGCTCTCAAGTTTTGAGCGGGGTCGTGCGTGAGACTGTAGTTTCCGAGGACGGGGGGCGGGTGCTTGAATTGCGTGAGAAATGCCGTGTGAGCGTCGAATTGCGTGTTGAGAGCCCTGTTTGTCTAAAGAGCAAACTTACTACAAAGCAACTAATGAGAGTTATATAAATGAAGTTATTACCTGATGATTCTCAGTTTGTTTTATCATCACCGCACTTTGTCAGTGCGCGCTGAGAGGGGCGGGGAGGAGGGACCGGGGTGGGGGGGAGCGGGACATTTTTAACGGATTCATGTAAGAGTCTGGTTAATGCACTGGGCCCACGGCGAACCGCATCTCACCGCGTCTCACCATGGGCATAGGGTGACCATTCGTCCGGATTTCGTCCTGACAGTCCGGTTTTAGAGCTGTCTGTCCGGCCGTCTGTCACGTGTCCTCCTTTTTTTACGTTTTGTCCTCCTTTCGTTGCATAAATCGTCATAAATCCCCACCCATTATTTACACTTGCTACTCTGCGATGTTCGCCGTTTCCCAATTCAGAAGGTGCACGGTTCGGAGTGTGGTCTCAGTCTGCAGTCGAGGCGGTGCATACTCGCTCAGCCCTGAGTGCAGTCCGTAGACCGCATGGCCATCGGCGAGATGGAACAAGTCCCGCCTCAGCTCAATGAGCCGGGTGGTCTGCTCCTTGTTCCCTAAAGACAAAATATTATTCTATTGCGACTAGTAATACTTGGAATTCCTGTGCGCGACATCCGAAATGCAGAATGTGCGAGCAGTGCACATTCTCAGCGCACATTCTTTGTTTTCCCTGAGGGAAAACAACAAAAAAAACAAGGTGTCCTCACTTTAAGGCCTTTGTCCTCCTTTTTGGACACAAGTGTCCTCCTTTCCTGTTTCATGCCGGTGGTCACCCTACATGGGCAGTTGGCTCTGGGCCGCGCGTATTCCGCGCGTAAGCCGTCGGGGGGGACACGTTACGCACAGACGGAGACACCGGGACCGGAGTCTCAGAGGAGACGTGGCACCGGGACTGAGGCTCAGGACGTGCCCGGGGGGCGGCGAATCACGCACCACGTTGTGCAACAGGGGAACTCCCTTCCCGGTGCGTAACTGGGATTCCCCTGGCAGCGTGCTGCGTGATTCGGCCATGTCCTTCCGCACTGAAAAATAGTTCCCACCCAAAATGACCAAGTCATGCTCTCCGTGTTGATTTGCACATTTATTTGCACTCGATATGAATGCGCACTACACATAAAGTAATTGGGAAACGCATTGAGCAAATTAATTCCTTTTGGCCGAAATCTTTCTCTGGCGACGTTAGACTCCAGTCTAAGGCGGAGGAGCTGCAGATACCGCGGCGGTCAGTGGCGACAGACTCGGACAATGGCTGGGTGACCAGGAAAACGCTTTCCACCACTTATTTTAGTCTCTGGACTGTGGGGAGATGCCCAAATTTGACCTGGGGGCACTGTTCCCTCTAAGGTGCGCGCGTGCGCAATCGCGCACTGCCCAGATGTTCAGCGCGCACATCAAATCCTTTTCAGCGCATAAAATAAAATCTAACCTGAACTCAGCGCTGGTTTGACACACGGAATCCAGTCTGATAGATTCAGTTTGCACATGTGAATGTGCACATGCGTTAGGGACAAGCCAACTACAAACAGATTCATTTCGATCGCATTTCGCTCGCTTCCTTCAGTAAGACCATAGTTGTCGTGCGCATCGCCGTGGGTCAGAGCGGCAGGTCCGCACAGAAGAGGAGACAGGTAGAGCCATAATGTAATCCTCGGCTGTTTTCTTTGTTTCTGTCCAAGCCATAGGTTTTTGTGAGCAAAAAGACGGGACTTTCTGTGTGAAGTGTGAATCCTCTCCCCAGAGCGTTAAACCACAGAGCTCTGTCACTCTCACAAAATTACTTAAACTGGGTAATGATTAAAAAGCAAGATATAAACTGATAAAAATGTATACTTATTTTGGAGATCATTATTTTGAGAAAGACCCATCTTATAGTGTCCTATAGGTCCTACAATCATCCCTAAAAAATCTGCAGCTACATGTAGGCTATATTTATCAAGCTGAAAACATCTCTCTTCATGTGGTTTTACAGGTTTATACACAGGTTTATACACAGGTTATTTTTCAAAATATTGTAATGTTCAATGTTTCACTGACCACAGCAGGACCCTCACACTGACATACAACATGTACAAAGTTCATGAACAGATTTTTGAGAAGTGGACCAAAAAAATCAGTTATATTAAAAGTAATTAACAGAAATAACAGCAGTAATTTGATTCATAAGCTGTAACTTGCAATGATCTCAGGTGTGATACTGGTGTGACCACAGTGTGCATGTCGGATGTTGCTCACAGGAGTCCAAGGAACGCTCAGGGAGTTAGTGTGTTTGCTCAGACACATGAAAAATTAGGGGGAACATTGCCTGGGGGTGGCATATCCCTTTAAAAAAGGCAGTTTTGCTGCAGAGTGGGGCTTTATTGTCTCCTCTACTCCGCGGAGACATTCATCCAGCACGCGCACACTCTCTCTTCTGCACTGAGCTATAGACACAAGATAGACACATCTCACAACACCGCTGATAGAGCACCTTCCTCGGCCTGTTAGCTCACAGTGTCAGCGCTCCGGCTCTGGAGGTCAGATAGAAGCAGAGCCCGCCCTGTACCGCAAGGTGCACAGAGACACGAGCAACGCTCTCATCCAACGGCACTGCCATGTTATAATAATAACAGGTCCAATCCAGGTTTAGTTCTGGCCAGACCTGGTTTATTCCACGTTCTTTTAGTCCTGGTCTAGTCTCTTAGCCCGTCAGGACGCAGAACACAACGTTACACTATAAAAAAAAAAGTTACACTATAAAAAAAAAACTTGGAACGGATCAGGCTTTTTCCATTGAAATAGCTACTCAACTTATGAATTTTTCACGTTACGAAACCACTTCTGGAACAAATTAATTTCGTAAGGTGAGGTACCACTGTATTTGACCACAACCCACCCGCTGCACTGGCCTGTCTCTGTCCTCCTCATTTGCATTCAAGCAACAACGCCCAGAATAAAGTGTTTCAGAGAGATATTTATGACTCTGACTGTGTTCATGAGGCTATCTCATGCACTGAGGCTTGATTTTGGAGAAGGATTCATTTACAGTATTAGGGAACCACTAAGGCGCCATATAAAAGGATCAAGAAGTACCATGTCATGGGATCTTTAAAATTAATTTCCTCAACATGGTCTTTCGCCTCCCACCATGTGACAAGAAAAACGTGCACCTTGTGATCCATTCTGAGCAGTGAGAGCAATGGGCAACAGTAGCTCAGTTGGTCGAGCGGTTGTCCACTGATCTGAAGGTTAGTGCTTCAAATCCTGCTCTCGACATAAACATGATTGGCTGAGTGGTCAGATCCACTGACCCACAGGTTGATGGTACAATTCCCGCTCTCACATACCAATACTGTTGTGTCGTTGGGTAACCTAACTTGCTCCTAGTGTGTGCGAACACTGGTGTGTGAATGGCTAAGTGGTTCCTTGATGTCAAGAATTTTGAGTGCCTTGAAAGTGGAAAAATGCTGTAAAAATGTGACCACTTACCAATCTGAGCCTTATTTCGGTAATAAAACAAGTTGTTTTACTCACCCATAGCACTTTGGTGTCATATGGAGCACTTTCAGAGATTAGATTTGCGATCTCCATAATTTGAGTTCTCGGGGCACATGTTTGCGGTCTCCAAATAACACAAACTTTAGCGTTTTTCAAATCATAGAAGCTCGATGTCTTAGTCTACACTTTCGTTTGAGTCAAAAGTGGCCTGTAATCCGAGATTTATCCATAGTTTCGAGTAGATGAGGACGCCAGTGCGCATGTGCGGAGTCACAGTTTATTTCACTCTCAGCTCCCGGGACCCAAACATGAAACGCAAAGCTGTAAATTATGGATAAATCTCGGATTACAGGCCACTTTTGACTCAAACGAAAGTGTAGACTAAGACATTGAGCTTCTATCATTTGAAAAGTGCTAAAGTTTGTGTTATTTGGAGACCACTCGGGGCATATATTACATGCTCAGGGCATATATTATATGCTCCATAAACTTGCATTACAGATATCGCTAATCTAAAACATCTCTGGAAGTGCTCCATATGACACCAAAGTGCTATGGGTGAGTAAAACAACTTGTTTTATTACCTAAATAAGGCTCAGATTGTAAAAAAAACGTTAATTCTCCTTTAAAATGTTTGTAGAAAAAAATCATACCTACAAAATCCTTTGTGAAAGCTGTTACTGTCCTATCAGCCGAACATGGCCAGTTTGAGTTCACACGGGAGCTGCAGTACTAATCAAACTCCCATCAAGACAGAGGGGTGTGCCAGTTCTTATAGACCCATGATACATCATAACATTCATTCATTTAACTTTTTACCATTGTCTTAATTTTACACTTTTTTATCTAAGACTAACATAAGTCCACATCTTTGTCCTACAGGGAGAAGACGCCTTCACAGTGTATGTCAGTAATGGTTTCACTGCAGTGGAGGAGCTGCAGGTCTCGATCAGTGTTGTCCCCAGGTTCATCCCCGTGCATTCGCTTAACATCACGGTGAAGGAGGGACTGACCCGTACCATAGACTCCACTGTGGTCAACATCTCCCATCCTTTCTACGCCCTGGCCCATCTGGAGTTTGTGGTGAAAGAGTTTCCTCAGCACGGAGAGCTACGGTCTCTAGTCCACGGAGAAGAAGTCGAGTATTTCACTTGGAATGATGTATGTACTCATTAACATGGATTTTTGGGTTTCAGGTGTTACAACTATGTTTAAATTTTAAACGTTGCCCGTGATCCAGAATACACACTTCTCCATTACTTTATGAAGAGGTGATTCTAGTCACTGTTGAGTTCAAATGGGCGTGATTAACAGGCGGATTAGCCAATCAGGAACATGCTTGGTCCATGAAATATGGCTTTTCCAGACTCAATGGCCGTGTCTCATTTCTCTTTCCTCGCTTCCTTGTCCTTGATTCCCCGTCCTCGGTTCTGCAGGAAATGGGTGAGGAAGTCCCCCCCACAGAGGAGACATAGCGAGGAGAGAGGATATAAACAGTTTGATTCTTTTCTCTGATGTCTACTCCTGAAGCCTCCCTCAGGTTTATTCTTTCCTTCTGTAGTTTTCTTAATGACACATTTGATTGACAGATGAAAAATGGAGGATCAAGCAGAAGGAAGCGAGGAAAGAGAACTGAGATGTGGCCAATGAGCGAAGCACTAAACTCTTTTAAAATGATAGGTGACCAGTGAGCCACTTCATTGAAATAAACAAATCTGATTGGCCAGCCACATATGAATGGATATCCCTGTGAATAAAGAATGCAGGAAGATTATTCTGAACTTGCCAGACAAAAGGAAAATGAAAATTGATGGGTTTCAAATTACATCACAATATACTATAGGAGTACAATATTCAATATAGACAGTTGCAACTAAAATTCAAATTGTTAAAATGCAGATTTGTGTAATACAGTGAGTTCTTAGGTCTCGTCTCTATAATAAATGACCAGGTTCAACATTTGTGAATTTACCTTTTGGGTGTTTCATGGCAAAGTACAATGTAATCACTTGATATATTGCATCTGATATCATCAATGATGCTAATTCTAAAATCAATCTGAGTTAGACTTTAATCTGACCTTTATTTTAACACAATTTGACCATAAATTAACTTGAAACTACAACAGATGATCTGATTTGTGCTGTCCTTACATAATATTAAAGGAGAATTAACGTTTTTTACAGTCTGAGCCTTATTTCGGTAATAAAACAAGTTGTTTTACTCACCCATAGCACTTTGGTGTCATATGGAGCACTTCCAGAGATGTTTTAGATTAGCGGTATCCGTAATGCGAGTTCTCGGGGCATGTAATATATGCCCTGAGCGGTCTCCAAATAACACAAACTTTAGCACTTTTCAAATCATAGAAGCTCAATGTCTTAGTCTACACTTTCGTTTGAGTCAAAAGTGGCCTGTAATCCGAGATTTATCCATAATTTACAGCTTTGCGTTTCATGTTTGGGTCCCGAGAGCTGAGAGTGAAATAAGCTGAGACTCTGCACATGCGCACTGGCCTCCTCATTAGGGTGACCATTCGTCCGTATTTCGTCCGGACAGTCCGGTTTTAGAGCTGTCTGTCCGGCCGTCTGTCACGTGTCCTCCTTTTTTACATTTTGTCCTCCTTTCGGACCCTCATCGGCCACCGTTGCATAAATCGTCATAAATCTCCACCCATTATTTACACTTGCTACTCTGCGATGTTGTGTCGTATGCAAACATTCGCGATGCGCGCGCAGCTGATACAGCCCCTGCAGCCCCTGATTGTCTGGAAGCTGCTGTCACTCAAAAGCTCCGCTCATGCTTGATATTTTTTGTTGGAGACGTTCGTGTGAATAAGCAAATACCAGTAGGCTAAATGACAGAGGCCTACAACTTTTTTCAATTTTTCATGCTTTTTTGCTTTTTGGCGCCATATGATGGCATGGCAAAGACTGTTTTTTCAGTGAATTGGTGATATTGTTTTTTGTTTATATCATCTTGACCATAATTTGCCACATTTTTGTTCACTTCATACATTATTCATAAGTTGCCCCCCCCCTTCCCGAGGGAAAACAAAACAAAAAAAAACAGGTGTCCTCACTTTAGGGCCTTTGTCCTCCTTTCCTGTTTCATGCTGGTGGTCACCCTACTCCTCATCTACTCGAAACTATGGATAAATCTCGGATTACAGGCCACTTTTGACTCAAACGAAAGTGTAGACTAAGACATCGAGCTTCTATGATTTGAAAAGTGCTAAAGTTTGTGTTATTTGGAGACCGCAAACATGTGCCCCGAGAACTCATATTACAGAGATCGCAAATCTAAAACATCTCCAGAAGTGCTCCATATGACACCAAAGTGCTATGGGTCAGTAAAACAACGTGTTTTATTACCGAAATAAGGCTCAGATTGTAAAAAACGTTAATTCTCCTTTAAATAACATTACACTAGCTAGCATTAGCCAACAGTTTTTCAGTAAGTTACTCACTTGTTTGTTGAAAATCAAACTCCTAAACAGGACCATGAACGCTCCAACTGATCACAAGCTCCTCAATATGTGTCGTTTAAATCCATTTTGTATTTTTTCTTGACTATCTTAAAAAAAATGTTGGCAGTTTTGGCTAATGTGTGCGTTGGGTCACCATGGTAACTCCTAAGCATTCCGCGATAGATACACATGTAGAACACTCCCAGTGTGATGTCTGCAAAGTATCAATAGGAAAAACTTATTTCTGTTATCTTTAGTTATTGTTTTATCACACTGCACCAGAATGCGTTTCAGAACTGTCTTAGGATCTTTTTTTACTTTTAAAGGCGATGCATAGGAAATACTCTTTTCTGTCCAACGCTATAAACAAAAGAGCCTTCAATCAGAGCAGATAATAAAACTTTAAAGTATTTATTTGTCCCATGTTCCAATCACTCCCATGTGTTTTCCCAAAGCTTGTTACCAAAACACACTATTTTAAATCTATTTCCTACAGTATATGATTACAAGTTTAACCTTTTACACTAGGAAAGAGTGACAAATCTGAACTAAAGTGGCATTCTAATGTTAATGTTCTCTTATCTTAAAATTGCACTATGTCACTTTTTGGCTGGGGGTCCGTCACCTGCTTGTTTTTATTGATATGTCATTGCTGTGTCTGGAATGTTCCACATTAAACAGCTCTACTTTACATTTATTCAATTACAGGTGACTTAATAGCTCAAAAATACCTAGGGGAAAAAAAGCCATTCTGACTGTGAGTGGGGTTGCCTCTCCACCGATGTGACCTGTAACTTGATTTCTGTCTGATTTCGTATCCATGAAAGTAGAAAGGTTTAATACCATACTGTGAAACATTCCAGACAAAGCAATAACATCTCCATGGAGAAAAGCATTTGACGTACCCTCCACCAGAAAAGTTACACAATACACCTTTAATAATAGTAGTGTTTTAAAGGTCCTATATGTGACCTGCCACGGGAAAACCGGTCACATGTTGGGATTCGTGAACACGAGAAAATTGCATTAGAAGCATTTTTTTTCTAAATTTGTGATTTTTTTTTTTGCAGAATGTGCTAGTTGAGATCATGAAGAAGCCTCTCCATGTTTCAGATAACAGCACTAGTTGCTTAAACAGGACTAAAACAGGACTAAACCAGGACAAAACCAAGACTAAAACAGCACTAAACCAGGGCTAAAACAGGACTAAAACAGGACTAAACTAGGACTAAACCAGGACTAAACCAGGACTAAAACAGGACTAAAACAGGACTAAACCAGGACTAAACCAAGACTAAACCAGGACTAAACCAAGACTAAACCAGGACTAAACCAAGACTAAACCAGGACCATCTTTAATGCGGCTTTTCTCAGCTCGTCGTTTTCAGAATGTGCTGCGTTCAAATGGCCACAAATTCTTCAAATGTTCTCAGATTTTCATGTGTAAGGCGTCGTTGGAAAGCTTGGAATCTGTCTCTGTCTTGATGTAACTCAAAACGCCTCCGGGACGGCTTGTGACTGTTTTTTCCATGGCCGTCATATACTACACAAAGTTTACTCCTGCAAGCTGCATGTCATAATGTTGCCTCATGAAAAACATACTTGGAGTTGTGTTCTGTGCCATTCACTCATGGTTGACTAATCCTGGTTTATTAGTCTGTCTGCAAAGCTCAAAATGCTCTGTTACTCCTTGTAGTAGTAGTTTTCAAGTTAACAGATATGTTTTAACTTAAGCTCAGTAGAGATTAGCCATTCCAGTCCAGTTCCATGGCATTTCGAAACAGAACTTTGACTAAAAAAATGGTGGTGGGTCTGCAACTTGCTCGTCTCCATGAAGATATTATTGAAAAAGGTCCACAGTATGGCATTAGTAACTCTATCAGCTCCATGGAGAGAAAACTGGTGGTGGCACAAGTCAGATTTGTGGAGAGGCAACAACACTTACTGTATGAATGTGTGTTAATTTAGCAATACAAAACAATTATCCAATTAGGGATACAAATTATCGATTAATTCATTAATCTATAGTTATAATTGACCTTATCGATCGACTTACGATTAACTGATAAGCGACGTTTTTCACCTGAATTTTAGTGTTTCAATAGGGTCTTTAAAGGGACAGTGTGTAGGATTCGTGGCGCATAGGTGGTTAGTAGCTGTTCCACTTCCTCTTTTGGCTACGGCAGACCTCGAGGGTCACCCGGACGCGCCGTAAGGCAGACAGCTCGCGTGGCCGCGCGCACCCTGCGCTGTGCGAGCTCTCGCCGACAACTACGGTATAGATAAAACGCATGAAAAAACGCATGAAAACACACATTCCTGATCGTGTAGCATGACACTCTACACATGAAATGAAACCTTACAGTCTCCTCTTTTTGACTATGCAATTCATTTCCCTGCACAACAATCACTCCCCGAGCACATGGGGCTTTTATACAGAAAAGCACAAAACGAGGTTTGTTACTTAGCTTATCTTTGAAGGCTCTGGACAGGTCAAACTCTGTATTTCACCATAAACTTGGTCTCAATTTGTCCGTAAGGATCCAGCGAATAAAATCCAGTAAAACAATTTAGTCCAAAACACGTGTTAGATCCATTACAACGTGTGATACAGCAGCCTGTCTTTACCAAAAAACCACGAGGCTCCCCCTTCCCCCCTCCCCTTCCCTTTCTCTGTTTACCCAACACCACGAGGCTCCCCCTTCCCCCCTCCCTTTCCCTTTCTCTCCTTCTCTCCTTCGCTCCCTCAGGCAGCGCGGCTGAGCAGGCGCTAACAGGAGCCTAGGCAAAGGATGAGCCCAAATGTCCTTCTGCGGCTCTCGTATTCAAAATGGCTGCCTCTATATGGGGAAGATCCCCCTTTTATGTGACTATATCTAAGTCCAAAAGAATACTTTGATTTCATGATGGAAGTGAAAAGGCTTGGAAAACAATGTATTTTTGAATGGGTATCTTCAATTTATGTAATTAATGGGTAAAAATCTTACACACTGTCCCTTTAAGAATATAAGCTATAGTAACATAACACTGAGTCAAAAATATATCATAGTATTATTATATTGTATATTCCTCAATTAATTATTCCTTAGTAAAAAGCAGACAAATGTATTGATGCTGAATAACAAAATACAGTAATCCCTCGCTCTATCGCGGTTCACTGTTCGCGGCCTCGCTGTTTCGTGGATTTTTTTTTTTTTTTTTTTGTGTAACATTGTGTTCTGCATCCTGATTGGCTAAGAGACTAGACCAGGATTAAACGTGGACTAAACCAGGTCTAGACCAGAACTAAACCAGGTCTAGACCAGGTCTAAACCAGGTCTAAACCTGGACTGGACCTGGACTAAACCAACTCTTTGCCTTGTTTCGTGACCACGGGTGCGCGGCAGCATGTAAGTTACATGCTTTTATAATTTCAAAAATATATGGTTCTAGGTCCAGCTCTACTGTGAGTTGTACGGCAACATCCAGAGAGGAAAGGGTTACATGATGTAACGCTATGGTCTTTCTCGCGAGTGGGTTCGCATCTCGTGTTCACGTTCCAGAGTAGCGCCCTCTAGTGATTAGTTACAATTAATGCATTTTGTTCGGCCAACGTCTTGATCGATTAATTGTTGACATCCCTCGTATGAATGTGTGTTAATTTAGCAATATAAAACAATTATCCAAATGACTGTAGTGAATGTGTATGGAGTTTAAACACACAGTGGAGCATTTCCTGTATGAACACATGACATCACAAGGTGGAACAGAGTGTTTTCTGTTGGAGAGAAGAGGTTTGTGTGTTAAACATGTGCCAATAAAATAAAACACAACTCCAGGTGTGTTTGTGATGAGGAAACATTATAACATACAGTAGATCAGAAAAAAAGTGTAATATGGGCCCTGTTGTTTTTCATATTTTTAAAACAGTAACAATGAGGTACAGCGCTTTTCCATTTTACCATTATTTCTGCTTTGAGTTCTTTTTTGCCCGTAGAGTTTAAAGGTCAGAATAGAGGACAGATAAGTACTATGGGGGTGGCTATCTCATAGTAGTACTTGTGTGTTGTGGTTTTGAATATTTGTGGAAAATATAAAAATGCATGAAAAGTCCACTGTTAAAAAACTCATGCATTTTGAGTGTGAACCAGAGTTTCGTTCTGACGCTTTTCTTACCCTCCTCCTCTGTTCTCTCTCCCTTTCTCTGCTCTCTTCTTTCTCCTCTCTCCTATTCTCTTACCCTTTCTCTTCTTCTCTCCCTCATTCACCTGTTCTCCTCTTCTCTCTCTACTACTATCCTTTTCTCTCCTCTCTTCTTCCTTGCCCTCTCTCTGCTGCTCTCCTCCTCTCTCTTCTCCTTTTTACCCCTCCTCTCTCCTCTTCTATCCTCCGCTCTTCTCCTTTTCTTTCCTCTGTCTTTGTCTCTCCTCCTCTCTCTCTCTTCTGCTGCTCTCGTCATCCCTCTCCTTTCTTACCCTCTCCCCCTCTTTCCTCGCCTTCTCTCTCTCTCCCTTTCTCAGTCCTTTTTTTCTCCTCCGCTCTATACTCGTATCT
Source organism: Paratrypauchen microcephalus (assembly GCA_036785185.1). Lineage (NCBI taxonomy): Eukaryota > Metazoa > Chordata > Actinopteri > Gobiiformes > Gobiidae > Paratrypauchen > Paratrypauchen microcephalus. The sequence continues at coordinate 1,367,715 of JAVJIX010000074.1, forward strand.
CCTCTTCTCCTCCCTTCCCCTCTCTCTTCTGCTCTCCCCCTCTCTCCTCTTTTCTCCTCCATTGTCCTCTCTCATCCTTTCTTATCCTCTCTCCTCCATCACTCTCCTCTTTCTCTTCACTCCGCCATTCTCTTATCTTATCCTCTCTCCTCCTGCTCTCCTCCCCTCTCCTCCTTTCCTCTCTCATTCTCCCTCCAGCTCTCTTCCTTTCTCCTCTCTTCTTATCTCTCTTCCTCCTCCTCTCTCTTCCTCTCTCCTCCTCCTCTTTCCTTTCTTCTCTTCTCGCCCCCCCTCTTCTACTGTCCTCTTTTATCCTTTTCCCCTCTCTCCTCTTTTCTTCTCCATTGTCCTCTCTCATCCTCTCTTATATCATTTCTTCTCCACTGCTCTCCTCTCTCTCTCTCCCCCCCGCCCCACCTGTCTCTCTCTCCTCTGCCCCCCCTCTCCTCTTCTCTCCTTCATTCTCCCCCTTATCCTCTCTCCTCGGCTGCTCTCCTATACTTCCCTCTCTTCCTTTCCTCTATACTCCTCTCCTCTTCTCCTCCCTTCCCCACTCACATCTGCTCTTCTCCTCTATCCTCTGCTCCCTCTCTCCCCGTTCCTCTTTCTTCCACCCTCCCCTCTCCTCATCACTCTCTCCTTCCACAACCCCCCTCTCACCTCTTTTCTCATCCTCTCTTGTATCCTCCCTCCTCCACTGCTCTTCTCTCTCTCCTTTTTCCCTCCTCCGCTGCTCTCCTCCTTTCCTCTCCCTCTCTTGTTGCCTGTAGACTGCCTGCAACTAAAGTAAACTGGCCCTATCTGTATTTTATAATAACAAAAACACACAGAAACACTATTGCGTCGCCGCTGCGATTCACCCAGAGCCAAAGATCTGGAGAGCCAATATCGTAGACGCAAAAACGACTCCTTTTTATATCTTCTTTAAAGTTTTACACCAGCGTTTGATCCATTTCCATTGCTGTTATTTTCGGCATATAAAACAGAGTTGGTAATAGGTTCCACATTGGAGAATCAGCGTTTTTACTTTTCAAGCAAAAACCCAAATTGTTCGCAAATTTAAAACGCATGTGCTGGTGGTGATTCGGCGACTACGCTTACTGATGCTAAAAATCAGACCAGAGCGTAACAAGGTGGGAATATGCAGAATATGCGTGAAGTTGGCCCCCCATCAAACGCACACCTACACAAAAACTATGTCAATTGTTTGTGCTTTGTTTGTGCTGTTTTGTGCTGCAAAAAGTTTCGTTTGTGCTGCTTTAGTTTTTGAGATATTAACGATTCTTTTATAGGTCAAATTGGGGTCAGCCAGCTCCCCATGCAGCTTAAAAATGCTCTAAAACTGCCCAAAATGGTGTCAATCATTTGTGTTTCATTTGTGTTGTTTTAGTTTTTGAGATATTAATGATTCTTTTATAGGTCAAATTGGGGTCAGCCTGCCCCCCCTCAAAAACTAAAGCAGCACAAACGAAACTTTTTGCAGCACAAAACAGCACAAACGAAGCACAAGTGATTGACATAGTTTTTGTGTAGGTGTACGTTTGATGGGGGGCCAACTTCACGCAGGTAGTTACTTGTGCATGAAAGAGGTTTCCATGTTTTTTCTAATTCTGACTTGTTTTGGCTGGTACAGAAGCCCTGAGCAACAAGAAAAAAAATCTTCCACAAAAAAGGCTTCCACAAATGGGAAAATACTTGTTGTCAATATTTATCATACTTTTACATCAGCTAAGTGGTTTGTGTGGGAAAGTTGAAAAGAAAAGCACAAAAATACAGGAAGTACCAGTGAGTTCTCAAATGGAATACTAGTGCTATCACCATGATAAAATTTGAAACTTGATTTTGATACACAAATAATCATTCTGGCATTCATTCTGATAAACCATAGACTGTATATATAAAAGGAGATAGCGAACCCACTACCTGCTGCGTTCCAAAAATAGGGAATGAGCATGAACATGCTTCCGGCTCCATTGATTCTGGTTCCAGTTCACTTTTTATTGAAAAACTGTTGCTCCTCATGTTCATATTAGCCCAACCTGGTATTTTAATTTAGCTATTTTCTCCATAAATTAAGATATGGACCCACTCCCTGCTAAACCAGCGGTTCGGGCGAGAAGGGGTGTTATCTCCAACAGCCTCACTTCAGATTGCCTATTTGGTTGCTATGATACTCTCGGTTGAATATGGAACTGGCCTCGGTGAGCTTCATTTGACTGGAGCTGATGGGTGACACATTCCCTTAGTCCAGTTCTTTATACAGTCTGTGGGTAAAACTCAAGATGTAACTGCTCAGCAAAGGTCAAATTTTACCCAATTATGTGATTTATTTATTTACTTTTTCAAATCAAATTTTGACTACCCTAAACTCCATCCAAAGTGCAGAAGACAGTCTAAGTCTTCATTTAACAGAATAATGGTCTATTTTCATAAGTGTAATTATAAGAATTACGTAATATAGACTATTGCTATAATAGCTATGAAATCAGCTCTACATATCTAAGCATGTCCAACCGGGAAGTAAAATTATAAACTTAAAAAAACTAGATTTATTATTGAGTAGATTTTTTTTGTCAGTCAAGCCAGATGAATAGAGTTTGAGGAGTTTGTACTTTTCCATTCACTCATATAATTACAGTGTTTCACTGGTTTGGCTAGCCTTGATTTAAGACCCAGACTCAGCTGTTTCTCATGCTGCATTCATGTGCTTCTTACATGCAGGAAATGTCAGCCTTTTAAATTACAAAAAGTTTGGGGCTTCATATTAGCCTAACTGAATTATGAGTTAGCAGCATGTAGGAGGGTCTATACTCTAAGTTGATATAAACCACAAGTAGAATAGACTATTGAATAGACTAGACTATATATCAATTATTTTCTGTGACGCCCCCCCTAGGAAGAAGAAAAAATTTCACGCCCCCCCTCCCTGCGCTCGACTATAAATAGTATTATTTTTCTAGAAAATTGTTATTAGTACACCTCTGCATAACATTGTATCTTTTATTAACATTAAAAACAAAAAAAAAGAAAGAAATTTCCAACAAAGACTGTCTTTTAGCACTGAGGACTCAAATATTGATGTGTTTTTAATGCAGCTTTGCGCACATTTGTTTACGTTTTACAGAAACGAAACTTAAAATCACATGGCCCATTTGCATAAACTAACAGTCCTGAAAAAAAAAAACGCTCTCTCCTTGTGCCGCTGATGCGTCAGCTTCTGTCGGACTAAAGGACACGACTCAGTGGAATATACGTGTTTTTTCTGTGACAGAGGATGTTCTGCTGATGGTGAGTCTGTTCTGTATATCGCATATTTAAGGTTGCCGTCCCCTGCCCCAGAGCAACAGTGAGAGTGCCACTGCCAACTACTGTTGTTGATGTGCAATTACACTTAGTTCTAGTATTGTATGGCAAAAAAGCATGTTTCCCAGGGTCACACGCGCCCCCCCTGGCATCACACCCGCCCCACTATTTGAGAAGCACTGCACTAGAGAGAGTTCCTGATCACAGAAGCTGAGCAGGGCTGGGCCTGGTTTGTACTTGATATGGGAGACCACTGGGAATACCTCATGGGGCAGCAGTGGATCATTATGGATCATTATGTTATCATTTGCATTTTAAATTACAATATTGATCTAAACAAGTCCACTGACTTCCTCATTAGAAAACTGCGGTGTCGAGTGGGAGCAGGCGCTGCCGTAAACATCATCACAACAAAGAATCGTGAAGTTGTCTTATGGATAGCTGCAGGTCACACTAGTGAGCAGCAGATTTTTTTTTTTTTGCATTTGTAACAAAATTACTACACAGAATCCTACGCATGTCACAGATTAAAGAATCACTCCAAATACATTTTGCAGAATAGGTCTGAATTATCCATCAATTTTCTTCCGCTTATCCGGGGCCGGGTCGCGGGGGCAACAGTCTAAGCAGGGACGCCCGGACCTCCTTCACCCCGGACACTTCCTCCAGCTCCTCCGGGGGGACCCCAAGGCGTTCCCAGGCCAGCTGGGAGACATAGCCCCTCCAGCGTGTCCTGGGTCTTCCCCGGGGCCTCCTCCTGGTGGGACATGCCCAGAACACCTCCCGAGGGAGGCGTCCAGGAGGTATCCGGAACAGATGCCCGAGCCACCTCAGCTGCTCCTCTCGACGTGGAGAAGCAGCGGCTCTACTCCGAGCCCCTCCCATGTGACCGAGCTCCTCACCCTATCTCTAAGGGAGCGCCCAGCCACTCTGCGGAGGAAACTCATTTCGGCCGCTTGTATCCGCGATCTCGTCCTTTTGGTCATTACCCAGAGCTCATGACCATAGATTAGGGTAGGAACGTAGATTGACCGGTAAATTGAGAGCTTCGCCTTTCGGCTCCCTCTTCACCACAATGGTCCAGTACATTGACCGCATCACAGCCGACACTGCACCGATTCGCCTGTCAATCTCATCCTCCATCCTCCCCTCACTCGTGAACAAGACGCTGAGATACTTGAACTCCTCCACTTGAGGCAAGGACTCTCCACCCACCCAGAGAGGGCAAGCCACTTTTTTCCAGTCGAGAACCATGGCCTTGGATTTGGAAGAGCTGATCCTCATCCCAGCCGCTTCACACTCAGCTGCAAACCGCCCCAATGCACATTGGAGGTCCCGGTTCGATGAAGCCATCAGGACAACATCATCTGCAAACAGCAGTGATGAGATCCTGTGGCAATGCGAACACAGCTCCTGCTCCGGTCATACAGGGACCGAACAGCCCTTAGCAAAGGGCCCCGAACCCCGTACTCCCAGAGCACTCTCCACAGGACCCCACGAGGGACACGGTCGAATGCCTTCTCCAGATCCACAAAGCACATGTGGACCGGTTGGGCAAACTCCCATGCACCCTCAAGCACCTGATGGAGCTGGTCCAGTGTTCCCCGGCCGGAACGAAAACCACACTGCTCCTCCTGAATCCGAGGTTCGACTATCGGTCGAATTCTCCTCTCCAGCACCCTGGAATAGACCTTACCAGAAAGGCTGAGGAGTGTGATTCCCCGATAGTTGGAACACACCCTCCGGTCCCCCTTCTTAAACAGAGGGACCACCACCCCGGTCTGCCAGTCCAGAGGTACTGTCCTCAACCGCCATGCAATGTTGCAGAGACGTGTCAGCCAAGACAGCCCTACAACATCCAGAGACTTAAGATACTCAGGACGGATCTCATCCACCCCCAGGGCCTTGCCACCGAGGAGCTTTCCAACCACCTCAGTAACTTCAGCCAGGGTGATGAACAAGTTCGACTCCAAGTCCCCAGCCTCTGCTTCCTCCTCGGAAGACGTGACGTGACGGCAGAATTGAGGAAATCCTCAAAGTATTCCTTAGGCCGTCCAATAACATCCCCAGTCGAGGTCAACAGCTCTCCACCCGCACTGTAAACAGTGTTGGTGAAGCACTCCTTCCCCCACCTGAGGCGCCAAACAGTTTGCCAGAATTTCTTTGAGGTCGTCTGATAGTCCTCCTCCATGGCCTCTCTGAACTCCTCCCAAACCCGTCAGCTGCCTCAGGAGTCCCATGAGCCAACAAGGCCCGATAGGACTCCTTCTTCAGCCTGACGGCATCCCTTACTTCCGATGTCCGCCACCGGGTTCGGGGATTGCCGCCACAACAGGCACCACAGACCATACGACCACAGCTAAGGGCGGCCGCATCAACAGTAGAGGCCGAGAACAAAGCCCACTCGGACTCTATGTCCCCAGTCTCCCCTGGAATTCGGGAGAAGCTCTCCCGGAGGTGCGAGTTGAAGGTACCCCTGACAGAGGGCTCTGCCAGACGTTCCCAACAGACCTTCACGATACGCTTGGGCCTGCCAGGTCTCTCTGGCTTCCTCCCCCGCCAGCGGACCCAACTCACAACCAGGTGGTGATCAGTTGACAGCTCTGCCCCTCTCTTCACCCGAGTGTCCAAGACATGCGGCCGGAGGTCAGATGACACGACAACAAAGTCGATCATCGACCTCCGTCCTAGGGTGTCCTGGTGCCACGTGCACTGATGGACACCCTTGTGCTCGAACATGGTGTTCGTTATGGACAAACCATGGCTAACACAGAAGTCCAATAACAGAACACCGCTCGGGTTCAGATCAGGGAGGCCATTCCTCCCAGTCACCCCTCTCCAGATGTCACTGTCATTGCCCACATGGGCATTGAAGTCCCCCAGTAGAACAACGGAGTCCCCGGTCAGTGCACTGTCCAGTACCCCTCCCAGGCACTCCAAGAAGGTTGGGTACTCTGCACTGCTGTTTGGCCAGTAGGCCGACACAACAATGAGAGACCTGTCCCCGACCCAAAGGCGCAGGGACGCGACCCTCTCGTTCACCGGGGTGAACTCCAATACACAGCGGCTGAGCTGTGGGGCAATGAGCAGGCCCATACCAGCCAGCCCCCGTTCCCCGCAGGCAACGCCAGAGAAATGGAGGGTCCAGCCCCCCTCAAGGAGTTGGGTTCCAGAGCCCAAGCTGTGCGTGGAGGTGAGGCCGACTATATCTAGACGGTAACGCTCAACCTCCCGCACGAGCACAGTCTGGGTTACACTTTAGACAGAGAGTGACAGAAAAGAGAGACAGAAAAAGAGAGAGACAGTGACAGGGAGAGAGTGACAGAAAGCAGAGAGAGAGAGAGGGGGGAGAGAGATTGACAGAAAGACAGAGACGGAGAGAGAGAGTGACAGAAAGAGAGAGAGGGAGAGAGACAGAGTGAGAGAAAGAGAGTGAGAGTGAGAAAAGCTGAGCCAAACTGACCTCAGAAATGTGCAGCGTGGGTAAATGTGTGGCTTTAAGTGTGAGGCGCCTCAGGCTTTCAGCTCACATGAAGATTTACTCCAGAGTTTGTGTCATCTCTGGATAATGGGGCTGATATTATAGCGCCAATTCAAATCTCACTTAGAGATTTTAGAAATAACACAAGACTTTTTCCTTGAATGGATTTTTCAGAGCTTTTAATCATGATATATATATTTTCAAGATGCTGTTTTTCAATCAACCCCTGTTTTCACTGCCACTCTGTACTTGCTTTGTTGTTCAATTTCATTTTCTTCCTCAGTAGTGTGATCTGCAGCTATCCATCAAAGGTGCCGACTCTTTGTTTACATCAGCTCCCATTGGGCACCATAGCACCAAGCACCATAAGTCTGCTTTAATTACAGAAGTTGTAAATAAAATCAGTTATTATAATGTGTATTATGATAGTAAGCAGGAGGTCCAGATGGAGACGAAAGGAGTTGGATGTAGTGAAGGAGACAAGAAGGCCAGGTAGTATTAGTAATAGTAGTAGTTGCTGTGGTAGTTGTAGTAGTTGTAGTAGTTGCTGTGGTAGTAGTACTACTACTACTAGTAGTAGTAGTAGTAGTATTAGTAGTAGTAGTAGTAGTAGTTGCTGTGGTAATAATAGTAGTAGTAGTAGTACTAGTAAGAAAGCAAGGCTATCCAGGTATTTTTCTAGCAATTAAATCACTTATAACTGAATAAATGTAAGACATTCGATGCCATATTGTGGAACAATAGATGGAGATTTAGAAGAAACTCCAAGACAAGACCAAAGTAGGACCAAATAAAAGAAAACAGAATTGATTTTTATTAGGGCTGTCAGTTTAACGTGTTAGTTAGATTAATTTATTACACTGCAAATTAACGCGTGATAAAAATTATCGCAATTAATAATGAGTGGCAATTCAATGCGCGCGCATTTTAAATTTGGCGTGTGGCGAACAAATCGCTGCTTGGGCCTTTGAACGGCAAGTTTATTTATAAAAATGAATGAAGACGGGTGAATGAAGATGATTTTTAGCTTTTGTCAAAAAGAATTTTCCAATCGCCGAAGCTGCTCCAGCCTGATGGATCATTTGAACGATAAACACGTCCGGACAAGTTCCATTGTTACTGGTGATAGAGCGCACTTCAACAAACCACCAAACCAACAAACCACCAAACCACCAATACCACCAAAACACGCTCGCAGAATTTGGGAAACGATTGAGCAAAGCAACCACAGAAAAACTCTCTATCTCTCCCTCTCTCTCTCAATCTCTCTCTCACTCTCTCTCTCACACTCTCTTAAAATGTGATTAATTAGATTAATTAATTACAAATCCTGTAAGTAATTAGATTAATATAATATTTTTATTTATCATCTCTGTGCCTCCCTCTCTCCTCACTTCCTTTTTTCTCTCTTCCTCTCTCTATCTCTCTCCATCTCCCTCTTTCTCTCCCTCTCTCTATTTCTCGCTCTCTCTATCTCTCACCATCTCCATCTCTTTCCCTCTTTCTCTTTGTCTCTCCTCTTTCTCCATCCCTCTCTTTCGCTCCCCATCTCCCCCGCTCTCTCCTCTCTTTCTCCCTCCCACTCTCTCCCCTCCTCTCTGTCTCTTCTCTTCTCTCTCCACATCTCCCTCTCTTCTCTCTCCCCCTCTCCCTTACTTTCTCTTTCTCCACTCACTCGTTCTTTCCATCTTTTCCATCAGTTCTCCATTAGCTCTCCCATCAGTGAGACACAAGAATCTACGTTTTTACAAACTGCCAATTATTCCCGAATCAAAGAGAGGCCACTTTTTCCAACGTAAAGGAAAGAAAAACTACAGCTCTCTGATTCAGTTTGACAGCAACATTTGGGACTACGCCGCTGGAACAGATATCAGCTTTTGTAGGATCTAGTTACATTTTTCCCTCTAGATTTGGCTTTACCCATAATACTAGACTTATGTAACTATCAAACGCAGAAACAATATACACACGTGGACAAAATTGTTGGTACCCCTCAGTTAATGGAAGAAAAACCCACAATGGTCCCTGAAATCACTTTAAACTTGCAGAAGTAATAATAAATAAAAATGTATTGAAAATTAAACAATCAAAATCAGCCATCACTTTTGAATTGTTGATTAACATAATTATTTAAAAAAACAAACTAATGAAACAGGCCTGGACAAAAATGATGGTACCTCTATAAAAGATTGAAAACTATTTGACCAGAGTGACATGATTAACTCAGGTGTGTCCTTTAATTGACATCACAGGTGTTTCCAAACTCATAATCAGTCAGTCTGCCTATTTAAAGGGAGACAAGTAGTCACTCTGCTGTTTGGTGAAAAGGTATGTACCACACTGAACATGGACAACAGAAAGCGAAGGAGAGAATTGTCCCAGGACATCCGAAAAAAAATTATAGACAAACATCTTAAAGGTAAAGGCTATAAGACCATCTCTAAACAGCTTGAAGTTCCTGTGACAACAGTGGCTCATATTATTCAGAAGTTTAAGACCCACGGGACAGTAGCCAACCTCCCTGGACGTGGCCGCAAGAGGAAAATCGATGACAAATTGAAGAGACGGATCGTTCGAATTGTATCCAAAGAGCCCAGAACAACCTCCAAAGAAATTAAAGGTGAACTCCAAGGCCAACGTACATCAGTGTCAGATCGCACCATTCGTCGTTGTTTGAGCCAAAGTGGACTTCATGGGAGACGACCAAGGAGGACACCACTGCTGAAAAAAAATCATAAAAAAGCGAGACTGGAATTTGCAAAAATGCATGTTGACAAGCCACAAAGCTTCTGGGAGAATGTCCTTTGGACAGATGAGACCAAACTGGAGCTTTTTGGTAAGGCACATCAACTCTATGTTCATAGACTCAAAAACCAAGCATACGAAGAAAAGAACACTGTCCCTACGGTGAAACATGGAGGAGGCTCAGTAATGTTTTGGGGCTGCTTTGCTGCATCTGGCACAGGGTGTCTTGAATGTGTGCAAGGTAAAATGAAATCTGAAGACTATCAAGGCATTCTGGAGAGAAATGTGCTGCCTAGTGTCAGAAAGCTTGGTCTCAGTCGCAGGTCATGGGTCTTCCAACAGGACAACGATCCAAAACACACAGCCAAAAACACCCAAAAATGGCTGAGAGAAAAGCGTTGGACTATTCTAAAGTGGCCTTCCATGAGCCCAGATCTGAATCCCATTGAACATCTGTGGAAGGAGCTGAAACATGCCATTTGGAGAAGACACCCATCAAACCTGAGACAACTGGAGCAGTTTGCTCATGAGGAGTGGGCCGAAATACCTGTTGACAGCTGCAGAACGCTCATTGACAAATACAGAAATCGTTTAATTGCAGTGATTGCCTCAAAAGGTTGTGCAACAAAATATTAAGTTATGGGTACCATCATTTTTGTCCAGCCCTATTTCATTAGTTTTTTTTTAAATAATTATGTTAATCAACAATTCAAAAGTAATGGCTGATTTTGATTATTTAATTTTCAATACATTTTTATTTATTGTTACTTTTGTAAGTTTCAAGTGATTTCAGTGAGAATTGTGGGTTTTTCCTTCTTTAACTGAGGGGTACCAACAATTTTGTCCACGTGTGTATGTAATGGATACGTAAAAGTCCTATATATCACACAAAACTTTTAGCCATGTTATAATGTTGTTACGTGCTCAAAAACATACCTGGAGTTTTGATTTAATATATACGGCAACAAATGTAAAGACCAATTTGTATTAAGTATACAGTGGTCCCTCGTTTTAGTTCCAGAAATAACCCATAATGAGTGAAATCCGCGAAGTAGGACAACTTTATATTTTACAATTATTATACATGTTTTAAGGCTGTAAACGACTTAAAACACTGAAATTAATGTTTCGTCACATTTCTCTCTCGTTTAAACACTCAAACTTTCGTAGATTTTAAACAAAATGTATTAACAGTGAAGGGTGGGGGCTCTGCTGGGAGCTCCGCCGGACGCGCAAGGGGAACGGCTCATCCAACGGCACTGCCACGTCCCGGGACGCGACGCGCACCAACCCCTTGGAGAAGTGCGTGTGGTCAAATCCGTGACAGAGCAGCACAACTGGCGCAAGGCCGGGGCTGCGAGTATGAGATCGAACCGCGGCGCCCCAGACCATGCCTCCCCCTCAGGACCGCGTCCTCAGAGCCCGAGCCACAAACCGAACACGCACAAACAAACGCAAGAGCCGCACGAAACCAGCAAAGAGCTGCACGGAGTTATTTAATCCTAGTTTAGACCTGGTCTAATCCCAGTTTAGTCCAGATCTTGACCTGCTGTAGTCCACGTTTAGTCCACGTTTAGTCCACGTTTAGTCCACGTTTAGTCCACGTTTAGTCCACGTTTAGTCCACGTTTAGTCCACGTTTAGTCCACGTTTAGTCCATGTTTAGTCCACGTTTAGTCCTGGTCTAGTCCCAGTACCCCCTGCATCCCCCATCTATCAATCGGCAAAGGTCTACAGTCTCTTAGCCAATCAGGACGCAGAACACAATGTTACACTACAAAAAAAAGTCACACTTTTAAAAAAAATCAGTGAAACAGCGAGGCCGCGAACAGTGAACCGCGATAGAGCGAGGGACCACTGTATTTAAACAAACATCATTTGTTGGAATGGTGCTGATTTCGCTGACTTAAAAAAACAAAAGGAAGTATGTCTATATTAGCTTAAACTCATCTGGAGGAAACTTACACAGGCATAACAAGAAACAAGAAAACTCAACACAGAAAGACACGGGAGTCGAACACACTTACTTCTTACTTCGAGGCGAGTGGTATAGCCATAATTTACAAGATAACCGATACTGAAACTAGTATCGAAACTAGATACTCATTGGAAAAAGTATTGATCCTAAACAAGAATGAAAGAAGAATTTAGAATGATCTTGAGCTGTATCAGAACAAGCAGCTCATAGACTTGTATACGCCATGGACTGGACAGAGCTAACCTGCTGGCTCCCAAATAGGAAATACACGGATGGGTGTGCGTCCGGCTCCATCCACTCAATTCAGTTTCTATTGAAAAAACATCGCCCCTCTCTCTGTAACTGCTGCTGTCAGGCTTGTCATTTTGGTCTTAAATCCTGGTCCTATTTCTAATATGGAACTCGAAATTCGACCCTATAACTGCTAACCTCGCTGAGCTTCATTTGACTGGAGCCAAACGCTATGGATGACGTCGCACTCTCTTAGTCCATTTCTTTATACAGCCTTTGTACACGCTCACGGACCTCTGTGGAACCCACTTGGAGCACTGAGGAATGATTACACAGATATAAGACTATACAAGGAAGTACTACAGTTTAATGTTGAAAATCACATTCTGTGGTCTGTTGGTATCGAATTGCGTATTGAGTCAAGTCTATTTCTTAGTACTGAAGTCAAGTTTGAAATTTTGGGATCATGACAACTCTATTGCAGAATTAATTCATTTGTAAAGGATTCTTAAATCTTGCTAGAGGGCAAATGAAAATATAGATTTTTAT
>JAVJIX010000074.1:1390000-1407500 GCA_036785185.1 Paratrypauchen microcephalus
TTTTGGTAATAAAACAAGTTGTTTTACTCACCCATAGCACTTTGGTGTCATATGGAGCACTTCCAGAGATGTTTTAGATTAGCGATAGCCATAGTGCGAGTTCTCATATATTATAGCATGTAATATATGCCCCGAGCGGTCTCCAAATAACAGAAACTTTAGCACTTTTCAAATCATAGAAGCTCAATGTCTTAGTCTACACTTTTGTATGAGTCAAAAATGGCCTGTAATCCGAGATTTATTCATAATTTACAGCTTTGCGTTTCATGTTTGGGTCCTGGGAGCTGAGAGTGAAATAAGCTGTGACTCCGCACATGAGCACTGGCCTCCTCATCTACTCGAAACTATGGCTAAATCTCGGATTACAGGCCAGTTTTGACTCAAACGAAAGCGTAGACTAAGACATCGAGTTTCTATGATTTGAAAAGTGCTAAAGTTTGTGTTATTTGGAGACCGCAAACATGTGTCCCGAGAACTCACATTACGGAGATCGCTAATCTAAAACATCTCCGGAAGTGCTCCATATGACACCAAAGTGCTATGGGTGAGTAAAACAACTTGTTTTATTACCGAAATAAGGCTCAGATTGTAAAAAACGTTAATTTAACACCACTGATGTAACAGATAATACTCCCTACAATTGTACAACTCACCCTTCATTATTGCACTGTTTTTCCTCTTTTCCAGCTGAGAGACGGTCAGATCTTCTACGTTCACGACAGCAGTGAGACGGAGGGAGACTCGTTCACTCTGACGGCGTCTGCGTACGAGATCGAGAGGACGAGTCAGCCCATCGTCATCGGTGTCACCGTCATCCCTGTAAACGATGAACCCCCGAAGCTCACGCGCAACACTGGCCTCGAGGTAACCACAGAGACCAGAGCTGAGTTTAAGGCTGTAAGGTTACTTGGCTGCAGTTTCTGGCGTATTATCATCTCCACAAACAGCTATACATCTTGTCCTATTCTGTAGTACAAGCCTATAGATCTGTACAAACATGTGAAACTGAAATGTGACTTAGTTTATCAGTTAGTATTTCAGTCTTTCTGGCCATTCTTCTGGACAAGTTTAAAATGTGACCTATTATTATAACATAAATTGCAAATCTAACCACAATCACAAAATCTTCTAAGAAAAATTTGAATTGTATATTTTTCCCAAATTGTGTGTTCTTGTTGAGTTCATACAATGTCCCAATATGTTTAAACTGTCTTTAGTTTAAAAGGACTTATAGATGAGTTTCAAAGGTACGTCATCACTGCATTGTTGACTCAAAACAAAGCCACTGCCGCCATAAAACCCCCAGCAAAGATATAGAAGAGAAGAGATTACCCTAAACAAATTACCCTAAACAAGCAGCATGATTAACTAGCAAGCACAGGACACCGCAAAGCTCACAGACATATTAAGCGGGTAACCTCTACGACAAGGGGGCGGCAGTAGCTCAGTTGGTAGAGCATATGTCTCGTGATCCAGGGGTTAGCGGTTCGAATCCCGCTCTTGACGGATTGACGGCATTGACGGCAGCTCCCACAGATGAGCGCTGCTGTTGTGTCCTTGGGCAAGACACTTAACCCCACCTCGCCCCCAGTGTCTGTGGACACTGGTAGCCCCCATGGCAGAAGATACATCAAGGCCCGTTGTGACGTGAGCCGTCCTCCTGTGGACCCACCACCCCGCGGAAGGATTCATGGGGGCTGGTGCATTGTGTTCTGGGCAGCAGAACACTGCTTGGACCGCTGCCTCCGTGACCCAGAAAATGGAAAAGCGGAAGAAAATGAATGAATGAATGAACCTCTACGACAGACACATGTAAACGAACACGAATAACTTTGTTAAAATGCATGATAAGTTTTCGCATGACCATCATAAATGGCATTTGACATGACTGAGATCACATCTGTGACTCGTGAATTAAGTCGTAGTATGTTACTTACCCCGCATCGCAAGTGCAGTTGGTGGTCAGAACGTAGTTATCGCGCTTGTTGATGATAGCCCAAGCATTGTACATGGTCGTCTTGTGGCCTTGTCTTTGACTGGGGAGAACATCAGATGCCAACACGCAAAACTCCCCATCGATATCGTGGTATTTTACCTCCTGTACATGGCCACATACAGCAAACTGGTAGGCATCCATGGATTTGTATGCGCGCACTCTCTCTCTTGTATACACGCTGGGCTTCTGCACTAAATAACAGTGGATATCTGTCCACTGTAAATCTGGCCACTTTCTGCGGTCGTACTGCCACTCCGTGATCGCATAAGGATCTGGTGTCGAACCCCGTTGCTCAACGTGAGCTCTTGAATGTAGCTCTCCCTATCGTTCAGATACTCCGCTATGGTCCGCCACGGTTGATTCTGGGTCAACAATGCCCGCACACGCCGGTGACGCCACGTCTGTTTACTAACTGTAAAGGGGTCTATATGGTAGAAATTATACTGTACTCACAACAGAAGCTGTGTTGCCAGAGCTTTAACCTGTAGACAGAGGAGACATCCAAGTTTGTCTCAGTATATGGACAGGCCATGTCTCACGTGAAAGCTCAGAACCTTCAGAATTCCCTCCCTGAGCTGTAACTGGATTTCAGCACTAAAACTGGCAATCCGAGACTCTTCTTCCTGATTGAATAATCATCTTGAGAACCAAAACATTAAATTAAAACAAACAACTTGGCCATCATGTTTAGTGTTTTTGTAATTAAGAATAAATCAGCATTTGTTACCAGTGAAACCTATACTGGATTTGAACATGTCTACCTTGTATCTCGGGGCAAAGATAGTTCAAGTTTATGAAATTTGAAACAATATATCATCTTTTTAAAACTGAGCAAAAAACTGCTTAATGTTTTGACCCGATTCGTCATTAATGTATTTTAATTACTGAAACAAAAACTGACTGAATGTGCACTCTTCTCTGTCAAATGAACAATATACACTGTTTTCCACTACTAAACTGTGTTTTAATATATTTACTGTTCCTAGTTATTTTAGGCAATTCTAGCGCAAACTAGGTACATTTGCGGCATTAAGTATTATGTGACATCACACAGGACTGACCTGATTACTCTGAGCACCCCGCCCCTCCTCCCCCTTACTCTCTCCAGGTACTGGCCAGTTTAGCACCTCTATTTGAAATGTTATTGTGGGAGTTTAGGTGTTATTCACACTTTAAATCTATATTGTTGTTGCAATCATGAATACATCATTGTTAATACCACTTGCTGATGTCCCCAACAACTACAAAAAGATTACTGAATTGGTTGCCACTTATTTTCAGTTAAAATAATAATATACTCCAAGCTCATAACAGCATAAGTACCACTGCCACTGTGAATTGCCTATAGCTCTTACACATAATTTGAATCAATGCTGAACTTGTGAATAGTTGTTAAACTAATCGTATTCTGGACAGTTTTCAACAGTGCATAAAAACTGTATGAAGCCAGATTTAAAGTCACTGCTACAGAAACCTCAATAAATGCGGGATGGAATTTCACAGTGGAACTATTGGGCTTTATACTGTATGTCTCTGTGCACAGCTATATGTGGTTTCTGCATATGTTTTGGTCTAAAAAGCAAATAATGATTTTAAAACTACAAAAGTTGATGAAAGACGAGAGAGACAATTCTTTGCATAGAAGTCTATTCATCCAACCATCCCAGTTTTGGTGTCTACATTGTGCCATTTTCCGTCATAAGTTGTTTTTGTGAAGTTGTAAAGCTGTGTGACGTCGTAAAGTGTGTTATATATTTTTTCCAACACCACTGTCAATTTTTGGAGTCCATCACAAGTCATTCCACAAACTCCTGGATGCAACGCATATTGTTTACCATATACCGATACACAGGGCTGGACTGGGACAAAAAAACGGCCCTGGCATTTTTGGCTCAGAACGGCCCCTCATAATTAGCGGAGCACAACAGACTAATTTATGTTTGTGTTCCCCAAAGTAATGTATTTTACTATTGTTACGTCTTGGCCGAGGGGAAACACCTTCTTCACTACAGGGTTTGTAGCATCTTGCTTTGGGTGGTGATTTAAAAATTCTTACATTCTATCAGGCTCTGGACAGGAAAAGTAGTCTACTCTCTCTTCTCTCTCCTCAACAGCCTGGCTCGACCAGACAGTAAGAGGGACAGATTATTACAGTTTATTAAGTGATAAATAGAAAACCTAAATTAAAAATAAAAATATTGGGAACTACCTGGAAAAACTGTGGAACGATCTAAACCATCAAAACATTTAGTATCTTTAGGTTACATTTTTACTTTTGATAATGATCAGATTAATCTCATACTAAGGCAGCACGAGGCAAGATGTCTGAGCGGAAGTAACGATGCTCTTAAATCGGCCTATTCAATATATGATGTGTGTGGAATTTGTTGTTTATTTAAAAAAGTCTGACCAATGTGGATGCCCCCAGTGGAGTCAGTAGTGTGGAAACATTTACATGATTAAAAGGTTTCTTGTTAACCTAAAGTTAATTCTTAGACTTTATTGATCCACAAGGGAAATTGTTTTGGGTACAGTCGCTCACTCAAAATGTAATATATGATATATGATATATAACAGAGGGTAAAAGAACAAAAAGAAAAATAGATGTAAAAGCAACCAAAGAGCAATAGACCTGTGTCAGATGAGACACAATTATATACATAAGATAATGATAATAAATACGTAAAATCAGATTTAAATAGAAAAGTAGCAGTCAAACATAAAATACAGTATCAAATATGATGTTCAGTACCAGCTGTATACAGTTGTAGGGAGTATTATCTATTCAATCAACATGGTTTGTTTAGACTCGATGTAAATATAATCAAGCAAATAGACCACTGTAGATTGCCATCTAAACCTTTTTTTTTTTTGCTGCCCACTAGCTAGTTAACTACATGTCCAATCCATTTACTGTGTGCTGAAGTGGGCTAATATCATGAGGGAAACAATAAATGATTAAATGATTTAGGGTGACCTTGTTGTAACCATGAACATGGATTCTTGTTAATATGAATTATGTTCTTAGTAGAGGCAAATAATCATTAGAGCTGATACAACATAGTCCGGGCTAGTACCCCACTGCAGATATTTTGAGCACTCAAACTTTAGCGCTAACTGACCGGCTACTGCATCGCAACCACTTGCTAGCACAGGATAGCAACATTCATTTATTATTCATGCCTTTTTTGCTACCACACCCCCAGGTGAAATTCGCCGAGAACTTGGATTTCATCCTGCGGAAACGAAGCGTTTTTCCTCATTGAATCTACATTCACGTACATTTCATTGGATAGTGTGACTTCCACACCAATGGAATCAAATTGAGTATTGTTTGGCCAGTCTGTTTACATTTTAGGGTGTTCTTAATGTACAGGACGACTCCCCCACCATTGCCCCTCTCTCTGTCTTTTCTAAAGACTTGATATCCCGGCATATTTATTAAAGCTTCTGCAGATGTTTGTTTTAACCAAGATTCAGACATACCAAAACAGTCGATTTTAGATTCGCATAAGAGATGTTCAACCTGTTCACGTTTGTTACATATACATATAACATTTAGATGTCCACATAATAATCCCTTTGGCTTGGCACTGGGGTCCCAGATCATTTTGGACTGGTTGAGGGTTTGAAAAAACTTGAACATGCAGTGTTTTTTAAAAACTGGGTTTCTGGGGTTTACCGTTGGCACGACCCCGCCTGGTGCAGCTGGTCTGCTGTCAGCCGCTGATGCAGAGGCTATAGCGCGCAGCTTTCCCACGGACTCCCGACTGAAGCTACTATCCGATGCGCCGCCACACACCCGCGGGCCCGGCCGTTCCCCGTGCAGCTCACCGACAGACCGCCCCGGTACCGCGCCATCCACAACATCGCCGTCGACAGCTCAGTCGCGTTTGGGGACGGGCACAGAGTAAGCAGAGGAACACGGAGGAGTACCTAAAGAGCATACCTGTAAGGTAGGAGTGACGCGTGTCTCCTCCGCGAGTGGGTGAGCCTCTACCGGTGTTTTGAAGTGGTGTGGGCCCGGGCACGGGTGGATGTCCCCGGATAACATCAAACATATGGCGATAATAAGTCCTGTTGACAGTGCTGTTGATTGTGTTGCTGTTTTATTCCTCTTGTGCATTGTGTTATATAGAGATGGATAGATGAAAGTCACGTCCAGTGTGTAGGATCCATAGCCGGTGCAGTCCGCTAATTCTCCGCACATCCTTTCTTGCGCGTTTCCTTGTTTGCTCATTCGCTCAACAGTTATGATTATGAAACTGGCGGGGCTCAGCGCAGAGAGAGGGGTTGGACCGCTCTCTATATCCTGATTGGTTTAGTCCACTGTCTATATTGAAGATGGACCAATGGGCCGCCTCCTTTAAATTGTGGGCCGGTGACCGGGCTCTAAGTTTAAAAAAAAGAAAACAGCACCGGTACCGGCCCCCAAGGACTGTCGGCCCACCGGGAAAATGCCCGGTATGCCAGATGGCCAGTCCAGGCCTGCCGATACAGATAATGGTATCGAGATCAGCGCTGATACTGAAAAATATGCCAACTTGTAAATATTGGTTGCCCTGGTTAGACATGGAAACTGATGTAATAAGACTATTTACAGTGAGTTGTAGTTGTCCCTTAAAGTATATATATGACAGGTTTTTACGATTTCCTAATTTTGACTTAATTTGGTGGGGTTATGTTTGTTAATATAAAGATACATTATTGTTTTATACAAATCAAGAAGCAATTTGTGAAGAAAAGTTGAAAAATAGAAAGCAGAAAGTTCTTTTTTAAGAGTTTCATATTGATGACATTACACGAAGGAGAGCTCTATCCAAAGGTTTGGCACTAATTATAAAAGAAACACATTTTTTCTGTTATTTTAGACATGATTTCAACTAAATAAATGTGCTTTCTTCTTTTTTTTTTATTTGTCAAATTATCATTTCTGTGTACATTAGGGGAGTATATATATATATATATATATATATATATATATATATATACTCAACAAAAATATAAACGCAACACTTTTGTTTTTGCTCCCATTTTTCCTGAGATGGACCCAAAGATCCAAAATTCACTCCAGATACACAACACTACCATTTCTCTCAAACATTGTTCACAAATCTGTCCAAATGTGTGACAGCGAGCACCTCTGCCCCGCCGAGACAATCCACCCCACCTCACAGGTGCGCCACATCAAGATGCCGATCCGACATCATGACCAGTGCACAGGTCCACCCCAGACTGCCCACAATAAAAGGCCACCCCGAAATGTGCATTTTTTTTATTTTTTTTTTTATTTATTGGGGGTCTGGGGACTCAGAACCAGTCAGTATCTGGTGTGACCACCATTTGCCTCATGCAGTGCAACACATCTTCTTCACATAGAGTTTATCAGATTGTCAATTGTGGCCTGTGGAATGTTGGTCCACTCCTCTTCAATGGCTGTGCGAAGTTGCTGGATATTAGTGGGAGCTGGTACACGCTGTCGTATACGCCGCTCAAGCACATCCCAAACATGCTCAATGGGTGACATGTCCGGTGAGTATGCTGGCCATGCAAGAACTGGGACATTTTCAGCTTCCAAGAATTGTGTATAGATCCTTGCAACATGGGGCCGTGCATTATCTTGCTGAAACATGAGGTGATGTTCATGGATGTATGGCACAACAATGGGCCTCAGGATCTCATCACGGTATCTCTGTGCATTCAAAATGCCATCAATAAAATGCACCTGTGTTCTTCGTCCATAACAGCCTTTGAAGAGGAGTGGACCAACATTCCACAGGCCACAATTGACAATCTGATAAACTCTATGCGAAGAAGATGTGTTGCACTGCATGAGGCAAATGGTGGTCACACCAGATACTGACTGGTTCTGAGTCCCCAGGCCCCCAATAAAGCAAAAAAAAAGCACATTTCGGGGTGGCCTTTTATTGTGGGCAGTCTGGGGTGCACCTGTGCACTGGTCATGATGTCGGATCGGCATCTTGATGTGGCGCACCTGTGAGGTGGGGTGGATTGTCTCGGCGGGGCAGAGGTGCTCGCTGTCACACATTTGGACACATTTGTGAACAATGTTTGAGAGAAATGGTAGTGTTGTGTATCTGGAGTGAATTTTGGATCTTTGGGTCCATCTCAGGAAAAATGGGAGCAAAAACAAAAGTGTTGCGTTTATATTTTTGTTGAGTGTATATATATATATATATATATATATATATACACTCCCCTAATGAGTACTTTTCTTCACAAACTGCTTCTCGGTTGGGGTAAAACTATCATTTATATTTACAACAGGTATTATAGCACCAAATTAAGTTGAAATTTGAGAATCATTAAAACCTGTCATACACACTCCTCTCTAATATCGGTTATCGGCAGATATCGGTGTGCATTACAGATTTTTATGACCCTCAAATTAAAATAATCACTTTTTTCAGTTACTTTAAACATGATTTCAACAAAATAGAGGTGTTTTCTGTGCACTTTAGAGCACAGCACTTACATTGTAAAATATTTAGTAAAAAATCGTATTATTTAATCTTATTATATAATTATCGCAACTGTCTTTGGTAGTTTGGTAGGTCAAAATATGTCTGCTGCGTTCTGTCTGCAACGAATTTGAAAGTGTTGTGCGCGCCAGCATGCTAGATGTATTTATTTATTTATTTATTTGATAGGAACAATGCACAGTAATGAACATAAGTATAAAACAAATGTAAATATGCTGAATTTTAGCTACAAAGCTAGTTTTCATCCGCAGTCCCTCGGCAGGAAAAAACATAAAAATACAACATACAAAACAAGCAGCACAAACAAAAGTCTAGTGGTCACATGACTGGTTGGTTTTCAGCCGTAGTTTGAGTTGTGTTTTAAAAGTGATGAGTGTAGGGCTCTCCTGTATGTGCAGAGGAAGACTGTTCCACATGTTAGTGGCCCTCACAGCGAGAGGGTTCTGACCAAAGGCGGTTCTTCTGTGGGGGACCTCACAGTCTCCTCTGGAGGAGGCCCTGGTTTTTGGACCATTTGATGTCTTAGGTTTGAAAAAGACAGACATGGGGGGGGGGGTTAGTCCATGTAGCGCTTTGTAAATGAAGCATACATACTTAAAATGTATAACATTTTCAAAATGTAAAAGATTGTACTTATTTAAAATATTACACACATGAAATGAATTAGGTTTTTGGTCAAAAACTTTAAGAGATTTTTTAAACAGTGATTCAATTATTTTCAAATTGGTAACAGTGGTGAGAGACCAACTTATATTCAATATGGGATAAAATCATTGAATGAAGAAACATTCTAGCAGCACCAAGTGTTATAAAAGACCTGATTTGTTTAAAATTTTTAAGATTATATTTGACAGTATTGGCAAGTTTTTTAATTGATTTTTGAAAGACAAAGTGAAATCAAGTGTCACACCAAGATACTTGAATTCTATGACCAATTGTAATTCCTCTCCTCTCAAGAATACTCCGGAGCTTTTTATCTCTTTTGATTGTTTTGAGAATATCATGCAGACCATTCAGATGTTGTTAGCCTTACAGTTTCTTTTAAAGGTGCATTGTGTAACTTTTCTGACGGAGGGTCCGTCAAATACTTCTCTTCGTGGAGATGTTATTGCTTTGCCTGGAATGTTTCACAGTATGGCATTAAACTTTTCTATCTTCATGGATACCAAAGCAGACCAAGATACAGGTCAAATCTGTAGAGAGGAGACCCCGCTCACAGCCAGAATGCCTGTTTTTCTAGGTGGTTTTGAGCTATAAAACTACCTGTAATTGAGTAAATGTAAGGTAGAGCTGTTTAATGTCATACTGTGGAACATTCCAGGCAGAGCAATGACATATCCAAGTCATTTAAACATACCTAGATATTGCTTTTTGCAGTATAGTATTGAAATCTGTATCGGAACTGAAAAAGCTGTATCGTCGCGTCCTTAATAATACCTAAATTATTTTACATTTTCTGTTGAGGCTGTGTATTGTGCAGCAGTGGAGGGAGTGTTGAAAAGGCAGCAGTAATCAGCGCAGCACTGGAAGCCCTCTGTGTCATTCTGCCCTCCCCGCTCTGCCTGTGGCTCGCGTCGCCGTGGCAACCCATATTTTTGGAAAACCAATATGGCCGACACGAGACCGCGGCTTCTCTCTGGCTCGGGGAGCATGCAGGCGCTGTGTCTCGGAGCTGTGGTCGCTCACTGAAACATGAGAGTGAAGAATAGTGATTTCTACACTGGGGGAAATAGTTTAAAATGTACTCAGATTTTCACTTTCTGAGGTTTTTGAACGTTAATGTGAGCTCCCCTACCCTGTTTACCCCCCCCCCCCCCCCATGGTTAAAAGTTGCGAAATGTCTAAACTGAGCATTTGCGATCCTTTTCTGCGTTAGAAAAAATCAGAGCTCAAACGGGCGATTTTGAACAAGGAAACTTATTGACGTCAGCTCGAAAAAAGAAATGCAAATGCAGTTCCACCCCCGTCTGTCTGTACTCAGCGTCTCTGTAAATCACGCCCAGAGAGTTTGGACTGCAGAGGAGCTACGCAATGCGAAATACATTTTTTTATTTGCATGGAGGAACTTGTGAGTGTTTCTACGCTTGGAAGTCCTTTATCTGAGCCTGTGGATATCTGAAACAGCAGTGGTTTAATTTTATTTTCTGTGGAAATGTGTTTATTTTTCAATGGAAGGCTTCTCATCTCTCCCCCCGTGCAAAAACACGGAAGTGGGTCACAGAGCGGAGCGGAGAGCTTGGCCACGCCCCCACCCCCTACTATAGGACATCTCTGTCCTCCTCATTTGCATTCAAGCAACAACGCCCATAATGGAGTGTTCCAGAGTGACATTTATGACTCTTTCTGATCTTATCTCTGTTTCTCATGCACTGAGTGTTGATTTTTAAGGATTGATTTACAGTATTAGGGAACCATTAAGGAGCCATATAAAAGCATCAAGAAGTACCATGTCATGGGATCTTTAACACAATTTTAATAGGATTTTAAATCAGTATACTTTTTTTTTACTCCACCCAACTCTTATAACGCAACATTGACTCTTAGTGATAGAGTTGTGTTTTGTTTCATTCACACGTTTGAGTAATCCTTTATTATAAGTCTTGTCCACATCTCCAAAGCTCCAAACACTCCTTGTGATGTCATGAAGCAGTAGATTTCAAGTTCACAGCTACTTTTTATGTTTCGTTCAGTGGAGATTGGCCATTCCAGGGTTGAAATTGTCCAAATGATTCTAATGAAGGCGTGTGAAAGGTTATTATAGTTAACTAAAAGGAACGAAAAAACGAAAACTAAAATTGAAAAAATATTTTTGTTACCTGAAATAAATAAAAATGACACTTAAAAGAAAAAAGCGTGTGTTTACAAAACTAACTAAAACTAACTGAAATTATAGATAAATTGCTCTTTGTTTTCGTCTTTGTCAGTTTATTTACAAGCCTTTTTTGGAGTTGGTAAAAGTGGAAGTTTTGGTGTGTATTTTATTTGTTTTTGCACATAAGGCTGCAGCTTGTGGACGGCTTTGGTTGTTGTGGGGTAAACTTGAATAAATGAAATGAAACAATGAAAAATCCAAAACTATTATAACCTTGGGTGTATGGAGATTTAAAAGACAGTGGAGCACTTCCTGTATTACCATACATCACAAGGTGGAACAGTGTTTTCTGTTTGAGAGAAGGACTCGGGTTAAATAAGCAGAGTTTGTGTGTTAAACATGTGCGAATGAAACAAAACACAACTCCACAACATTATAACATAGATCAGAAAACAGCATAATATGAACTATTTAAGGTTGCGTAACTTTTCTGGAGAGAATTTGCCACGTGTTTGTCTTGATTAAAGATCCCATGACATGGTACTTCTTGATGCTTTTATAAATCAATCAATCAAACAAACATTTATAAGGCGCTTTTCATACAAAATTGTAGCACAAAGCGCCTATATGGCTCCTTAATGGTTCCCTAATACTGTAAATGAATCCTTCTTCAAAATCAACACTCAGTGCATGAGAAACAGAGATAAGATGAGAAAGAGTATTTTTTTCTCCCTCAGAACAGGTCATAATGGGCGTTGTTGCTTGAATGCAAATGAGGAGAAAAGAGCTGGCCAATAGTAGAGGGTGGGGGCGTGGCCAAACTCTCCGCTCTGAGCTCTGAGCTCTCAGCTGATCCATTTCCGTGTTTTTGCACGGGGGGAGAGATTTGAAGCGTTCCATTGAAAAATAAACACATTTCCACAGAAAATAAAATTAAACCACTGCTGTTCAAAGGTCCAGAGGCTCAGATAAAGGACTTCCGAGCCTAGAAACACTCGGACGTGCCTCCAGGCAAATAAAAAAACGCATTTCGCATTGCCTAGTGCATTAGCAGTCCAAACTCTCTGGGCGTGATTTACAGAGACGCTGAGTACAGACAGACGGGGGTGGAACTGCATTTGCATTTCTTTTTTCAATCTGACGTCAATAAGGTGCCTTGTTCAAAATCGCCCGTTTGAGCTCCAATTTTTTGTAACGCAGAAAAGAATCGCAAATGCTCAGTTTAGACATTTCGCAACTTTTAACCATGGGGGGGGGGGGGGGGACCTAAACAGGGTAGGGGAGCTCACATTAACGTTCAAAATCCTCAGAAAGTGAACATTTCATGCCATGGGACCTTTAAATGTACAGTTTTGAGTTAAAGGAGAATTAACGTTTTTTACAATCTGAGCCTTATTTTGTTTTACTCACCCATAGCACTTTGGTGTCATATGGAGCACTTCCAGAGATGTTTTAGATTAGCGATAAATAACAAATAACAAAAACTTTAGCACTTTTCAAATCATAGAAGCTCAATGTCTTAGTCTACACTTTTGTTTGACTCAAAAGTGGCCTGTAATCCGAGATTTATCCATAATTTACAGCTTTGCGTTTCATGTTTGGGTCCCGGGAGCTGAGAGCAAAATAAGCTGTGACTCCGCACATGCGCACTGGCGTCCTCATCTACTCCAAACTATGGCTAAATCTCGGATTAGAGGCCACTTTTGACTCAAACGAAAGCGTAGACTAAGACATCAAGCTTCTATGATTTGAAAAGTGCTAAAGTTTGTGTTATTTGGAGACCGCAAACATGTGCCCCGAGAACTCAAATTACGGAGATCGCAAATCTAAAACATCTCCGGAAGTGCTCCATATGACACCAAAGTGCTATGGGTGAGTAAAACAACTTGTTTTATTCCCGAAATAAGGCTCAGATTGTAAAAAACGTTAATTCTCCTTTAATGCCGATTTGAATCCAGGCAGTGTGGCGCTGTTATGTGTGATATGGAACAGAGACTACTGTGAGACCGCTTTACAGATTGGGACTTCTAACTCCTATTATTCAAAATGTAATGAAGTACAATTACATGGGCACATTTATGGTGTGTTCCAGTCGTCCTCGGAGGTCAAATCTCAGAGTGACATAATCTCCGAGTTAAACAGATGCCCATTCTAGCAGTCAACTCAGAAAAACAATGACCAGTGTATTACAGTAGATTTGATGGTAAAGGGAGAAATTGAATGAATGAATGAATGAATGATGACGTTTCGCAGCTCATCCAAGCTAGTTCGTCAGTTCTGGCTAGAGTGCTGGTGGACATTGCTTATATCTGCCTGAAGGGAGGATCTAACTACAATGAAATTACTATGAAACTATCCCACCTTTTTGTTTTCAGTTTCTGTCTTGTTTAGCATACCCATTCAGTACCATAATGGGTGTTTTCACCTCTGGACCTGACCTGGCTAGTCCTATTGTTTTCTTTGTTTGTTTTGATTTAGGTTTGAGTATGGAATTATATATGGGAGACAAAATGTGTCTGACCCCTCCATTCCTGTTCAAGGAAGGGTTCTCTTTTTTCACAAAAATAGCCTCAAAAAAGAGAATCCTACCTGGACGACTGAGGGATTCTTCACACAGTAGATTTGGTGGTAAAATGGTCACATTTTTATATAACGGTTTTCCACCTTCAAGGCAGTCAAAACACTTTACATCAAGGAACCACTCACCCATTCACAGACAGACACTGAGGGTGAGGTGGGTTAAGTGTCTTGCCCAAGGACACAATGACAGCATTCATCTGTGGGGGCTGGAATCACACCACCAACCTGTGGGTCAGTGGACAAACCCTCTTACAAACTGAGCTACCAGGACAGAAACATGATTTGTAATCAGTTATTTCGATCTCTGGACTTTTTTCCCTCCAAAATAAAGATAGAAATTAAACAGTAAATTCTGATAAATTGTAGTAAATTACAGGGAAAGTACTCAAATCAGCCAAAATGAGGATCAAATTATGTGAATTTAATAACCCAGTGTTATTACATTAACAGTTAATAAAGTAACGTCTGAGAGGGAATTTGTGTTTTTGTTTACATTAGCGCCGTGTTAGCAACATTAGCCTTACATTAGCTTAGAATTTGCATAACAGCGCATTTATAACACTAGAGGACAGGGCACAGGAGCAGGTTTACAGAAGCACGTGGACAGTAGAGAGCAACTAAAGAGAAAAGAACACAAATACCAACTGTGAGTGCGCGTCACGTAATGTAAATAAAGAGTCTTGAATCAAAAGGTTTGTCTTTTCTATTTTTACTAAAGCGAAGGTCATACAGAGTGGATACAAATAAGGTGAATAAAGAGGGAAATGGAAAGATGAATTTCTGAGGCTTGTGGTTTTCCTATGCGTGTTGTGTTAGGCTCCGTATGTGTGGTGATGTCCTTCTTGGCGTCTTTGCGTGTCGTATAGTGGTGAGTTCCTGCCTGTCACTAGGAGACCGGGCTTCCTTGTACTTCGTGGCTCCCGACAGGACTCACCCTATGTTGCGTTGTTGACGATGCGTATCCCGTCTGTCACCCGGGAGACGTCCGATGTTACACTCTTACGTGACAATTACGCGGCGTTACATGACGACCTCATGACCTCCTCATGCGCTACTTAACGTCGTTCTTGACTTCCCTACGTGACGTTTCACGTGACCTCCTTGTTACGTGACGTCCCACGTTGTTACGTGACGTTTACGTGACGATCTCACGTGACGTCCTCACGTGACGTTTACGTGACGGTCAAAAGACTGTGTAGCTTCTGTGGCCCGAGGCGTCCTAATACCCCGCCAATTCTTGGCTCGAGGTAACCTCCTGGCCACCAGACCACGGCTTCTATCCACACTACCTACGTAGCATGGTCTCTTTCTTCTTGTGTGTGTGTGTGTGTGTGTGTGTGTGTGTGTCTCTTCTGGTGTGTCTTCTTCGGTGTCTGTGTCCTCTATATAGCCAGTGTGGTTCCTACATCTGTATTTATAGTAGGTAAGATCAAAGATAAAAGAACATGGAATAAAGATCAAAGTGGACCAATCACAATGCATTTCCTGAACCTGAAGGCGGGACAGGAAGTGCTGTTATAAAACAGAATAATCCAGAACACAGAATGTACGAAATGGCTCCTACACCAACAATATTTGAACTGCCTAGTTTATAGATTTCACCAAACGCAAGGTTCGATCTTTTAGCTCAGACTCTGAAATGTTCTCAGAGGTTCAGATTAGACTAGGGTTGCCAACCGTCCCTTGAAAAACGGAATCATCCTGTATTCAGAAACAAAAGTACGCGTCCCGTATTGAGCTGGGAAGGGATGCACTTTGTCCCGTATTGCCGTGTGAATCAAAAATAGTGTCTAAAACAGGGTGCCCAATACGTCGATCACCATCTACCAGTCGATCGATGTCGGGTCTTGGTCTCGAGATGATTGTGATCATATTTAATTACGGCCGCTGCCTTTAGCAATAAACTTTTACTGTATTTTTCGTACTACAGCCCGTGCGCTCCTCTGGAACACGTGTAACCCACACGTGCTGCCAGCTTGTTCACAACAGCGTGTACCTTTGCGTACCAGCGTGTATCACAGAGCAGGTTAAACTTTATAAAACATCCTGCCTGTCCGTGCCAAAGCAAAAACTGATCTAAATTTATGTTACAGCATCCGCACAGAGCAGGTCTACAGCACAGAGCGGGTCTACAGCACAGAGCAGGTCTACAGCACAGAGCGGGTCTACAGCACAGAGCAGGTCTACAGCACAGAGCAGGTCTACAGCACAGAGCAGGTCTACAGCGACATGTGGTTGAATTTTGCCTAATAAAAGTGCACAAATGCATCCGTTTGTCACAACATCCATTTGGTAAATGTGCAGAGGCTGGTAAATACCAGTATCAATATCAAAGGGGTCTTCAAATTGTGGGTGAAGGTCCAAAAATGGGGCACAGAGTGTTTAAGTGCAGTACAGTTTGCTTGGCTTATTTTAAGATTAAAATTAACATTAATCATATAAAATGGAGATAGATTAATGAAAACTTATTTATGTGAGTCAGTCTTTTCCCACATGAAGATCATCAAGCCTAGAAGCCTAGACTAGAATACCAAGATCATTAGTGTCATATTACTGTCTTGTTTACATTTATAATACCAATAAGGTACGGAGCTATCGGATGCTACCCTTGTGGGTAGCATCTGATAGCGACAACACTGTATTTATTCTGATATTTATTGCATTTTACATGTCTTGCACTTTAATATCTTGTAGTTTGCACTAGGTATCGAAATTTACTCTGAAATTTATTGCATTTTAAATGTCTCGCATTTTAATAACTTGTAGTTTGTACTAGGTTTCGAAAATTGCACTATGTATTGAAAATTTTGCACGCCTGTATATTGTTTTTGTATTGCACCTTTTATATGTAATTGTTTTTAATGTTTGTTAAGGACTACAGATGGAAATTAGCATTCTGCTAAATCTGGTGCAGCCATCTTTTTAATGTACCTGCACATTGTCCTTCAAATAAACAAGTAAATAAAATAAATAAATAAGCCCAAGTACCATTCCACCATGACTGATGATCATTTAGAAGTGAACTTGAGTCTGTCAGCAGCTACTGTCCAGACTACACATCCCGAGCTGATTCCATCCAGTGCAAGTCACATTTTGTGAGAAGGTCGTGCAAAGTGGGATCACCAAGAGGGAAAGGGAATCCCCCCCCCCAAAATGGGTGGTTGACATCTTAGTTTTTATTGGCTGAAATGACCCCAGATTGCATCTCAGAGCTTCTAGAGTTCAAAAATTTCACTTTCATCCCTGTTTATATTAATTTATACAGTATTAAGTTAAGCAGGACAGATATTTATTTTATTCTGTTAATTTTGTTATTTTGTATTAAAAATAAATTGCTGATAATTATTTATTTTCCCTGTGTTCATATCACTCAAATATGCATCTAATTCAATTCCGGTTTGAGTCAAATTGTTAAAAAAATCGCTTCACACATACAAAAAAGGGCTAAAAAGATTCACTACACCACGAAGGGTGAAGGCAATCGGGCCGGCCGGTCCTGCCGATGAGGTGTCCCTTATTTACTCACTGCTCCTGAAAAGGATGGGTCAAATGCAGAAGTCAAATTTCTCCCGTGTGTCACTGTGTGTCATTGTGTGTGAGACCAATAAA